>JAJEJO010003433.1:267584-304279 GCA_020662805.1 Glaucomys volans
TTTTTTTTTTTTTTTTTGGAACTGGGGATTCAACTCAGGGGCACTTGGCCACTGAGCCACATCCCCAGCCCTATGTTGTATTTTATTTAGAGACAGGGTCTCACTGAGTTGCTTAGAGCCTCACTAAGTTGCTGAGGCTGGCTTTGAACTCGCGCTCTCCTGCCTCAGCCTCCCAAGTCTCTGGGATTACAGGCGTGCACCACCGTGCCCGGCTTGTCAGTCTTTTTTCTTTTTCAGTAATGGTCTTGTGTGTTCTTGGTCTAGGTAACTTTGCCTTTCCATATTAAATTTTAAAACAGTTTTCAATATCTACAAAGAAAACCTGGGGTTATTATAAAGATGGCATTAAATATAGAGATTATTTTGAGGAGAATTGGTATCTTAACTATATTGACTTTCCAATCCAGGAGCCTGGTGTATTTTCCCTTTATTTACATTTACCCCTTTGTCTTAGTAATGTATTGTGTTTTAGTGCGGAGGTCTTGCATCTTTTGTTAAATTTATTCCTAATAATTTGCAGTTAGATAGTATTGTAAATGTAATTTTTGTTTCATTTTCAGGTGTTTGCTGCTAGCTTATAAAAATATACTCTATTTTTGTAAAAAATATTAATTTTTTTCTGTGGTGCTAGGGATTAACCCAGGGCTTTGTGCATGCTAAGTCAGCCCTCCCACTGAGTTATGCTCCTAGACTCATTTTGTTTTTTAATTTTGCATCCTGTGCTTTTGCTTAATTGATTTATTAATTTTAATAGTTGCTTTGTGTGTTCCTTAAGATTGTAGTAGGAACAGTTTGGTGTCTTTTTTTTTTTTAATCTCAGATTCTTTTTTTTTTAAATGGTGGACTATAGTTGTACATGATGTGATTTATTGTTACATGTTCATTTATGTGCACAATATAATTTGGTCAGTATTATTTGCCAGTATTTATCCTTTCCCACCCCACCTCCTTCCCCCTTATCCCCTTTCTCTACTGATTTCCTTTTGATTTTCATGAGATTCCTTCATCTTCCTTTTTCCTTTCTAGCTCCATATATGAGAGAAGACATATGACCCTTATTTCACTTAATATTCTCAAATTCCATCCATTTTCCTGCAAATTACATAATTTCATTCTTCTTTATGGCTGCAAAAAACTCCGTTGTGTTTATATACCACATTTACTTTATTCATTCATCTACTGATGGACACCTAGACTTAGTTCCATAGCCTGTGCTGCTAAACATGGACATGCACATATTGCTATAGGTACAATGACTTTAATTCTTTAGGATAAATGCTGAGAAGTGGTATAGTGGGGTCATAGGGTAGTTCCTAGTCTTTTAAGGGCCCTCCATACTGATTTCCACAGTGGTTGTACTAATTTACAGTTACATCAACAGTGTAAGTGTTCCTTTTTCTCCACATCTTCTCCAGTATTTGTTATTGTTTGTATTCTTGATGGCTCCCATTCTTCCTGGAGTGAAACAAAATCTTAGTGTAGTTTCCATTTGCATTTCTCTAAATGCTAAAGATGTTGAACATTTTTCATGTATTTGTTGGTCATTTATATTTCTTCTTTTGAGAGGTGTCTGGTTAGTTCATTTGCCCATTTAGTAATCAGATTATTTGGGGTTTTTTGATGTTAAGTTTTTTGAATTCTTATATATTCTGGATTTTTTTTTTTTTTTTTCGGTGCTGGAGAATCTGACAAACCCAGGGCCTCAGGCATGTTAGGCACTCTTCACATTCTTAACTGTTTTCTTTGCTGTACAGAAGATTTTTAATTTAATGTCATTCTATTTATTAACTTCTGGTATTATTTCCTGAGCTTTAGGGCTCCTATTGAGAAAGTCTTTGCCTGTGTCTATATTTTGGAGTATTGTGCTATCTTTCTTTTTGATCCGTGTACTTTTTTTATTCTTCTTGCCCTGTTGCAAGGTGCAAGAACCCCAGTGCAAAGCAAGGAGGGTGAACCTCCTTGCCGTGTTCCCAGTCTCACAGAGATGAAGTTGGTGTTTTCACCATTAATCATAACATTTGTGTTTCTTCTTCTTAGAGTTTTTACCATGATGAGCATTGAATTTTATCCCTTTTGCTGCATCTGTTGAATTGTTGGGATTTTTCTCTGGATGATTGTCTTTTAATTTATTGCCACAACCTCAAGTGAACACTTGCCCATGCCTGCTGATGGCCTTGGGTGGTTCTGATAACTGTATCTGCTACTCCCTGAGGTGATGATCAAGGCCACCTTTACTTGGGAAACTTCCCCCTGTGTGTCCTCAAAGCCAGTAAAAATTGATGCTGCAGAGAGGAGCTAGTGCTTCCCCAGGGAGTCCCTTTTCCTTCCTTCTCCAGCTGACCACCCACCTGCATCTGGTCCCATCTCCTCTCTTCCCTCCTGTTCACTGGTGGAAAAGGGATTCCCGTTGTGTTGAAACCATCCTCCTGCCGGACCCCTCACCTTCCAATTTATTTAGTGGTTTGGTCCCTCAGTCACCTTGTCTCTGCTGCAGTGTCAGTCTCTGTCCCTGTGTCTAATGGCTCCTGTATCTGAAGACACAAGCTTCCCTTGACCATGCGTGTCCCTCCATCCCCTCCCCACATTTCTGCTTCTGCACAACGCAGCTTCTCCAGGTGGCTGCCTGAGTTCCTTCCACTTTCTCACACTGTCACATTTCAGCTTTCAGCTGGGCACATCAGAGGACTTCAATTTTTCACCACTTTGTCTGTGAGTGACTGAAAAGGCCCACAAACTTTAGCAAGAGGCAGGCTCACTAATATAGAATCTGAATTACAAGGATCATCTGTATTTGGAAATAAGCTCTTTCTCCTCTGGTTTAATTTACGGAGCCAGTGAATTTAAATAAAACTTACTTTTAATTTAAAAACAGGGTTTGTAAAGAAAATGTTTTCCTATAGTATGCTCCAGTCCTAGAGTTCATAAAGCTGAAACTCTGACTCTTACTTCACCATTGAGGAAATTAATGCCAGGCCTCCCAGCCAGTTACAGTGGAATGAAAGGCCAGAATCTGGTTTTTAAACTGAATTTCCTGAACCTCCTCCCAGGTCACTGTTGTATCCCCAGTAACTACCAAGGCATCCAGCAGTAGCATTTGGCCAATACAAATATTAAAGTGAAAGCAGTTGAACTTCATCAAAAGCAATTTTGCTACTTAAACGTCACAAGATTAGCCCATTTTTAGAGGTGATGCAGTGTCTAAGGAGCTGCTTCACTGCTGGGCAATATTAGACCTGCACACAGGGAGTCCTCTGGTCCTCTGGTCCTCTGGTCCTTGGCCCAGCAGGGAGCTTTGTTCCCAAGTGCTCTTGGAACTGGTAAACACCGGAAGCAAGGATGCAGGACATAGTTGAGGGTAACCAACTGGTGAATCTCACTGGTGAAACTCCAAAGAAAGCAAGCTGTAAGAAGGGGGAGTCCAAAGGGGATGGCTGGGTAGTGATAGAGGGCCTCATCCTAGCCCATGCAGCTGCTGCCTTAGAGCAGACTTGAAGGTTGTAGCCTGCTGGGGCCACCCCTGGAGACCATCATCCTGCCCTCCTGATGCCTTGTCCTCCCAGCAAGCCTCTTGTCATGACTGGCATCCCTGCAGGTTTCCTGACAAAGAGGAGAAGCCAGTCACAGAACCCAAGCCTCTGGTCCTGCAGGAGGTTCTTTAGCAGCAGATAACTGGCATCTGCATCTGTCTCTTCTGAGTTTGTTGGCCTACTGGCTGAATGCTGCTGTGTGTCAGGCCCTTTGTGAAGATCCGGCCTCCAGGAGCCAGCAGGATCACTTCCGCTCTGCCCTTTCTTGCAAGTCAGATCCTGGCAGGGTTGGTGCCTAGTCTGGGATGCAGGTGGGCAGAGAAGCCACCGGCTGTACTTCTGCCTTCTGGACCCACCCCTCTGGCCTCTCCCTAGGGGTGGCAGTATTGGGTTTGATCCTTGGAATGAAGGTTTGCTTACTGTAGGTTTGCTGTAGGAAAGAAGTAAATGTGCTTCGTGTGTCAACTGGCTAGGTAAAGGTAACCATGAATCAACTATTAAAGAGCTCAGAATCTTGCACTAGGTTTTCCTGCCCACTCCATTCTGAGTGATGGCAAACTCTCAGTTTTTGTTTTTTGTTTTTTTTGTGTGTGTGGTTTTTTTTTTTGTTTTTTTTTTTTGGTTTTTGGTTTAACAAATATGTGCTGTGCCACTTGGATATGTCTGGCTCTTTAGCTAACATGCAGTATGTTAGTGCCTAGGCTAGTGCTCAGCATGTTTGATTATCAAATTCATGTTGAAATGATTGATGTCATGTGCTTGCCTAGAAATACCAGTGCTTAACAATGGCCACGAAGCCAACCTCCATTGAAAATACCAGAAGTTGAGACTGTGACTACACCTAACATACGGAACATTGAACTAAGCAGCACAGCATACTGTAGGGTGAGGTTGTTTCCTGTCATGCTCATGGGACTGACTGGCAGCTGCAGCTTGCTGTCAGTGCCCAGCATCACAAGAAAATATATTACATGTCACTAGCCCAGGGAAAGATCCAAACTCAAAAGTATAGTTTCTACCAAATGCTGATCACTTGCACCACTGTAAAGTTGAAAAAAATCATAAGATGAACCATTGTAAGTCAACATCCATCCCTCAGCTAGGCACATTGGCACATGCCTCTAATCCCAGCAACTCAGGAGTCTGAGACAGGAGGATTACAGTTTTGAGGCCAACCTGGACAATTTAGTGTGGCCTTGTCTCAAAAAGGACTGGGATGTAACTCTGGTGGAGCACCCCTAAGTTCAGTCCTCCATACCAAAAAAAGAAAAGAAACAAATCATCTGCGGTTTGTGTCTTAATGAGGTGAACTCTTAGTTCTTCAGGTTATCTTATAGTTTGGGTTTCTAAACTAACAAGTGTGTTTTTAAGTCACGCCACCAAAATCCAGCGACACAGTGCTTTTTTGGTAATTCTTCAATTTGCCTTCTGTGTGAATTTTCACATAGGGGCATAGTCCTCATGTACGTGACAGCATTTCCCTGGCTCCAGATGATCAGAACTCCCCTCCAGCCACCCCACTGCCTTGTGCTGCTGTGGGACATTGCCCCTCTGTGGTGCTCTGCTTCATGTGCCACTTAGGTGTGCATCTGTTTGTGAGCAGGTTGTGCCTGTTGACTTGGAGAGTGTATATCTATGTGTGTGTCTTTCTTTCCTGATGGCAGCTGATACTGAAGATGTGTGCATCGTGGAGAGATTGTTCTCAAGCAGCTTAGTGGCCATTGTTAGCCTCAAGGCCCCCAGGAAGCTAAAGGTTTGCCACTTTAAGAAGGGAACCGAGATCTGCAACTACAGCTACTCTAACACCATCCTGGCCGTGAAGCTCAACAGGCAGGTGAGTCTACTCCAGGAGTGCTTCCAACGTGGCCTGGCCTGTCCTCTCCAGTGCCCCTTGAACCGAGCAAACAGTCCAAGGCCTGTGGCCCTCCACCATGTTGCACGCACACATCTTCCTTCTACCAGACTGACTCCCGTGCTCCTTCGTCTCACCAGCTTTGCTCAGACTGTCCCCTTTATGACACATGCCTTGTCCCTGCCATACTGTTTTAGTTATCCTTCAAGATGTGAGTCTTAGTTTCTGTCTGTTTAGCCAGAGGTTATATCATAGTCTTTATTTACCTGTTGCCTTCTTTTGCTTTTATAAATGTTAGTTCTTAAGAAAGCAGCGTAGGCTGTAAGACGCTCAGCATTTTTGGTTTACAGCAGCCTGTGTGCTCTGCAGGGAAAGCTGACTCAGCAACCAGTTAGAGTGTGCATCATAACTAGTAGCTGGATTTTGAGATGTGACTGGATAAAATGATTAACTGACAAAAATTGCTTAAACTCAGAAATTATGGGACGTGATATCTTGAACATTTTTTTAACTAAAGGCATAGAAGTGTATTTTCATGTGGAGCTGTGCGTGCCGACCCCTTTCTTACATAAACCGTCCCCTTGGTGCAGCTTCTGCAAAGCAACTCTTTCCTTTAAAATGGAGCAAGAACTTGGAGCAATGTAATCTGTATGCAGAAAAAAAAATTATACTTTTTAGAAATCTCTAGACATATTTTTGTCTTTCCCATGCCTCATTCAGAATTGGTTTTTAAAAGCAATGTCTTTCCCAAATCTCTCCAAAGCCCATTTCACTTAGCTACAGTTCATCAGTGTGTGATGCTAAACAAAGTCACCTCAGTTAGAATTCCTAGAAGGTTGACTGGACACCACCTAACAGGTGGTGGAAAGCCATCTGCATTCCCTGGGCCTCAGGCCTCCAGTCTGCATGGTGCTCTAGAAGGAATTGAGAGCATCTTAGTTCAAAAGTTCGTTTTAACATGAAGACTGGGACATGTGTTCTGGGTGTTTCTTCACATTTGGTTTTCTCTGTTTTTCTCCTACCTAGAGGCTCATCGTGTGCCTGGAAGAGTCTCTCTATATACACAACATTCGGGACATGAAGGTTCTGCACACCATCAGGGAGACTCCCCCAAACCCTGCAGGTAAATTGCTTTGTGAGGAGAGAATCCTATTTTTCTGATTTTGCCTTTAAAAGATAGTTTAATGTTTAAGAGACAGACTTTTTTTTTTCCCTCTCTGTAGGTTGTAGATGGGACATGTTTAAAAAGTATCATTCTTAAACCAGGCTGCCTTTTACAGCAGCCTCGTGAGGGTATAAGCTCATTGGTTTGATTAACTTTGAGTTCTGAGGTTACTGATCATTTTCAACCAGTGTCCTTTAATGTATCTATAATCCTGGTATCAAGATGGTGGCTTGTGGGTACAGAACTTTTAAAAAATACATTAGGTTTATCAGAACTAATTTTTATTTCTAAAATACCAAGTTTAATGTTAAGTAAATGCTAAATTACATGTAACGACCGAGAAGGAAATCTCTCAGATTTGACTTGTTATCTGCATCACTCACAGGCTTGTGTGCACTGTCAATAAACAACGACAATTGCTACTTGGCATATCCAGGGAGTGCAACCATCGGAGAGGTGCAGGTCTTCGACACCATTAATTTGGTGAGGTTCCTTTTGTGCCTGAATAACCCTTTAAAGCGTATCTTTTCCTAAACATGTGGCGTGCCCCGACCCCACTAGCACAGCAGCAGTCTTCACTCTTCTGCCCTCATGGTGAAGCAGGGCTTGTTAAACCTGCCCCTGGGCTCCCATGAATGCTGAGTTCCTGGCAGTGTCTGTGTCTGAAGGAAATGCGGGAAGGAAGTGGATGAATTGTTTTGCTTTGTGAAAATCTGAGCAGTATTTCCATAGGTCCCATTCCTCAGTCAAGTGGATTTGGTGTTTGTGTTGACCATAATGGTGGTTTAGTAATAGCTGTTGGCATTTCAGCCTGATGGCCAAATGATGGCACAGGGGCTCTCAGCACATGGCAATCAAGTTTTATTGGTTTCCCCTTTTCAGAGAGCTGCAAACATGATCCCAGCTCATGACAGCCCTTTAGCAGCACTGGCTTTTGACGCAAGTGGAACCAAACTTGCCACGGCTTCTGAGAAGGTATGTCTGCTGTAGAAGGTAGGAAACCAATTTGAAGGCTTCAGCAGACCTTCAGTTCTGTTCACACAGCCCATTTCCAAACGTGTCTTTGTATCAGCCAACTCACAGAGAGACAAAGGTACTAACAACCCAGTAGTCAGGCTGTCAGTGTGCTTCTGTGAAGTAAGTTACATGCACTGTTAGGCAGCTTTCTATCACTGTGATAGAAATCTGAGATAAGCAACTTATAAGGAGGAAGGGAATTTCAGAGGTTTTGGGTTGTTCTTGGCTGGCTGTGTTGCTTAGGGCCTGAGATATTGCAGAACATCATGGCAGGGAGCCTGTAACAGAACCTGTGGCAAACTAAAACTGCTCACCTCCTGGAGGCCAGGAAGCAGAGAGAAGATGGGGCTAGGGTCACGCTGTCCCCTTTAAGTACCCAGTATTCTAACTTCTCACACTAGGCCCCACTTTCTAAGGTTCCACCGTCTCCCAACACCACCATCAGCTGGCAACCAAGCCTTCAACACATGGCCTCTGAACACGTTTGTGGTAGAAAATGTGCCATGAGAACAATTACCCAGTGTCTCCAAATTAAGAAACTAATACATCCTGTGATAGAGAACTTAGAAAACAGTGAGAAGTACAAGAATCAGACATAATTTTATTATCTAGTTGATCTGAATATATTTCAAACACTTTTAGTGGCTGTACAATATTTGATTGTGATTTGCTTAAATGTCACCCTTTGGGGACATTGTTTCTAATATGTTGGTATTATAGGTAATAATATATTTCATTCACGTGTAAATCTTTTACATGTATTTTTAATATTAAAAGATTCCCATAATATTCCTGGGTTAAAAGGATGTAGCCTTTGGGTTTTGGTGGAGGTTTTGTAATTGTTTGGGGTTTATTGGGACAGGGAGCCATTGAGGTTGTTTCATTTTCTTTCTTTTGAGATGAGTTCTCACTCTGTTACCCAGACTGGCCTCCATCTCCTGGATTCAAGTGGCCCTCCTGCCTCAGCGTCTCCAGTAGTTGGGACTACAGGCATATGCCACCATTTCTGGCTGGGTTTTTGTTTTGTTTTGTTTTGTTTTTTAAGTGAACATACCATTTATTTGACATTCAAACCTCATTAGGGCATGTGCAGTAGGTATTTTACTGGGACTTAACCCTGTTGCCTGCTGAGACTCTGCAGCAGAGTCCAGTGCACAGTTAGTACTGATTAAATACTTTATTGAATAAATACAGTTTCAAACAGAATGCATTCACAAATGCTTTGTAATCAGATTCAAAGACCTTTCTCATCTCACTAATGACAAACACATAGGTGGATAGACTAGTTTAATGTGAATAGCTGGTTTTATATGTCTTTTAGTCCATGGCATATTACAAGGTAGTACAGTATATCTGGTACGTTTCTATGGAACTGGCAAACAAATTTCTAGAAAGGATTTTACCCCTTAATTTATTCCCACCCCAGTCCTACTTTGGGATAAAGCCAGTGAGTGACTCGCCTCACAAGAGCTCATGAATAATGTTGGTTTGCGATCAAAATCTGTATTTCCAGCCTGTTAGGAGCATTGCAGCAAGATTCCAGCATTCCTGAAGAGCGCACTTGTGATCACATGTTCAGCACAGTACACAGCGCCTTCAAACTGTCTTATCACATGTCAGGCACAGTGGTACATGCCCGTAATCACAGGTTTGATCCTCCTGAGACAGGAGGATCACAGGTTTGAGGCCAGCCTAAGCAACTTAGGCAGACCCTTTCTCAAAATAAAAAGGGTTGGGAATTAGCTCAGTGGTAAAGCACCACTAAGTTCAATCACCAGGACCCCTCCCCAAATATAACAAACAAAAAAGCTGACTCCTCACAAGAATAAAGTAAGAGATTTTATATAGTCATATAGAAAAACGTCATGAGAATCCCCTTGTTTTCAGCAACAAAGTTAATAGCCACACCATTCCTCCAGTGGCGGCCCCCTCTGCCAATTCTGTGGATTGAGTTTTCACAGCTGGTAAGTAGGTCAGAGTCTATAACCAAAGACTCTGGTTGCACATCAATCCCACGAGCCAGCAAGGGAGTAGTGATCAGAACACAGCCTGACCCCAAGTAGAGCTCCCCCATGGTGCATCTCTCTCTTAGGTCCACATCACCTTGCTGCAAATTAACAAACCTTAATTCAGGAACCACTAGTCACATCCTTTTTTTGTTAATTTTATCAACTTGTATGAGACCAAGTGTCCCTGGCTGCTGCAGGGGGACCAGACAGGTGTGGTTAAGGAATAACTTTGAGCAGGGTGAATGAGAACAGATGTGGCCTTTTTAAAGCCCATCTGTGCATAGGACACAGTGGCCAGATGTGGCCTTCAGCTTGATGCCCCCCGACTCCGGCTCCTCGTTCTCTTCCTGGTTCACCCTGCTACCTCTAGTTCCTTTGTCCTTCCTTTCTGCTCCTGTGCTTGTCCTCTGCTCTGCCTCTGAGAGAAGAATTTGCTCTATTGCAAATTCTGTCCATCTCTTCTGAGCAGCAGTTCTGAAAGAAGACATTTTCCCTATCAAATCCCTTCCCCTCAAACCCACTTCCCCTGGATTTTTTTTTTTTTTTCATTCATTACCTATTTCATCCCCTCAGCAAGGTAAACATTTCTCATTTTATAGTGAGGGCTCAGAGAAGTTAAGTAACTTGCCCGGGTGTTGCCCGGTTAGGCAGAGGAAGGATTGAGCTCCAACCCTGACTTTGCAAGACTGTCCCAATATCACTGTCTTTTTCTTCTCCCTTGGGAGTATCAAAATGAAATTGTTAGACCTTTGTAACCAGAATCTTACCATTGTATCTTTTATTAGCTTAGAAACACCCTAAAGCACCTGATGGAATTTCAGTGAAAATAGAATAACACACCCCCACACACATACTATATAAAAAAAACAAAGAGTTTGTGATTAAACAGACAATCCTCTTGTCTGTGGGATTAGAACAGCTAGGTCTCCCCAACCCTCCTGTGTTCCAGAGACACGTGACTTAATCTTGCTTTCAAGGAACTTGTGATTGATTGCATGGTGTCAACACCTTGTCACTATTATGACAGCAAATGTGCCATCAAAAATTAAGTATAACCAGGCACAGTGGTGTATACCTGTAATCCCATCAGTGTGGGAGGCTGAGGCAGGAGCATCACAAGTATAAGACCAACCTCAGCAATTTAGTGAGACCCTGTCTCAAAATAAAAAGTAAAAAAGGTTGGTAATATAGCTTAGTGGTAAAGCACTCCTGGGTTCCCAGTACCAAAAATATGCATAAATTGTGTGTGTATGTGTATGAGCGTGTGTGCACCCATACACACACAGGCAAGCATGCACCTAAAAAGTGTAGGGTGTAAAGGACAAAGCCTTTGTTATTTTTGTATATCAATGCATGAAACATTTGATCCCTCTAATTTTCAAGGATTAGAAACCCAGCTGGTGTCCTTGGATCTAGAGTGGATGTGTATGTTAAGTAACATTTTCTCAAATGAGCCTGTGTTATCTGATTGCTGAGGGCTGCATAGTGTCCCCCTTGTGTAGATGGACCATAAGTTATATGAACACCTCTGCATTTAGATGGTCTGCCTTTTTTCTCAGAACTGTTTGTGAGCATGTGAGATATCCTTAACAATTTTTATATTTAACAATCTTAACCTTCTAAAATTTGCATGGTTTGAGATGGAATGTTGAATAATTCTTCCTACCCCACAAATTTGAAGTGCCTCCTGTTTGAAGGTTTCCATTCTGTTCTAGCAGTCTGTTTCTTTTTATGCTATTTGCACCATCACCTAGTTAACATTCGTTCAGTACCACCTGTTAGAAGTCTTGCTCGTTCCTCTTTTCCTTCACTATTTCCACTTGTTCTCGCAGCTGTTTACATATTTCGTTTTGAAGCAGGGAAATGCTGTAGCTCACCAAGTATTTGGATTTCTTAAAATTATTCTTAAGAATAGTATTCTTAATGTAAGTCTTAACATTTTCTAAGTTTGGGCTTTTTCTTTTAAGACAATTAAGTAAGATTTCCACTACTGAGTTGTCTTGATCGGTAATTGAAAATGGCAAGACAGTTGTTCAGTGGGCACTGGAAATTCATCAGTCCTTGGAGTTAAGCAGTCCTTCCCCAGTGCAGTCCCTGGCTATAGGGTTTTATTTCTAATAGTTCAAACTTTAAATGACTATTAATATTCTATGTTTGACTTTGGGGTTATTAGTATATAGAATGGTAATAAAGTAGAATTTAAAGAAAAATGTGTGATGAGGTATAAAATAGAACAGGAGAATTTCTGGTATTCTTATGACAGAAGATGTGGTGGTGGTGTACATAGGCCCCCTGGGACCTGGTGTGGGGAGGAGAGGGCCTCAAGGCTCCCTCCTGGCCCAGGCAGAGCTGTCGCTGGAGTGGACCACAGGGCTCATTTGTAGTCTGTGTGTAAGATATAGAAAATAGTCTATTTTTAACCCAGCTAAAATTCTTTTTTCTGTTTTTCTTTCCCTGTCCCAGGGGACCGTGATTAGGGTGTTTTCCATTCCAGAGGGACAAAAACTCTTTGAGTTCCGGAGAGGAGTTAAGAGGTAAAATATATAAATCCTCCAAGTCAACTCTGGAGGTTACATTTGGATTTTAATTTCTATCATCGTTGACCAAACAGGTGTAAACTTAAACATCAGGGAAATTCCAATTAAATATGAAATAATTTTCAACCCACCTCGATCAGTAGTTGAGAGGTAAAAGTCAGTGTCCTCATGGAAAGAAAAGACATTTTTGTGGAAGTAGATGGGGTTTCCATGTGTCTGTGATCCCTCCTGAATGGAGAAAGAGGACCTGAGAGCCTGAGAGTTTGGAAAAACTCAAATGGCCGAAGAGGCTTGGGGCTCATGGCCACCCATCCCGCTCCAAGGTGCAGGACAGCAACCTCACCTACTGAGCATGCATCTTCAGCCCTTGGAGCCCTCGTGCCCAGCTTTCCTTCCCCAGAGCAGCTGGCCGTAGCTCTTGAACCATAAGTCACTGTATTGAGAGTCCCTGAGCTGTCCCACCCAGGCCACACACTTGGTGCTCCCTCTGCAGCTACTTTGGAAGCAGGTACACCCTCCACCTGTGGGAGCCAAGCATCCCACTCAGGTCACTGGACCACTGCCATAGCTGGTGTGGGCAGCATTACTTGGTCCCTGGGTCCCCGCTTCTCCCTCCCAGGTGGGAATGTGGTGAACAGTACCAGCCTCCCCAGGGCTGCGCATTGACCAGGAGCTGCGTTTGCGAGGAGCTGTTCAGCAGTTCCTGACTGCACTCCGGGCCTCACGTCTCTGGGACCCTGGGTAGTCTGAAGTCACCTCCCTCCCCTCAGAATGTCCCACCCATGGAGCAGACTCAGAGTTCCCCTTTCAAAAGGCAAAGCCAAAATTCCAGTCCCAGGGGCTGCCTCCTTGGTTGTCTACCCTGTCCCTCTTAGTCTCCCTCACCTCACACCTTTCTAGATTATTCTCTGTGTGGTCCTGCCTGATTTCCCTATGTCCAGTTTCTGCTGGAGCTTTTTCCCACCCATGCTATAAATCCCACACCCTCCCTGAGCTGTGCCATCATGTGCTGCTGACCCCAAGCCCAGCCTGTCCTGAGGTGGATCTGTTTCCCTGGCACCTCAGGCAGCAGGCCAAAATGTGCCCATCTGCCCACATTTCTCATCATGGTTAATGGTCCAAATGGTCCCTACAGGCCAGCCAGGGACTCTGACCTTCCTCCTCCCTCCCATCTCATGCATCCAGGCAGCTCCTGCCTGTCACTCTCCCCAAGTCCTCCCTTTTCCACCCCTGCTTCACATCACCTTGACCGCATGCTCACCGTGGTTTTGGCTGGTCATCGTCCACCTGAACTCTTCACTGCCCACCTTCTGTGGGGTTAGTGCCTCTCTGGGGAGCCCACGGGTCTTCTGCATCTCGCCCCTCCTTGGCTTCCTTATCTTCTCTCACTTTCCCTCACATTCAGCATTCCAGTCTTGCTGCATGTTTAGGTCCTCAAGAGAGAGAACCTCTCTCTTCCAGGGGTTGGGGTCTTCCACATGCTGTTCCCTGTGCCTGGCTGACTTGTGTGACCTCTTGGATCTGAGCCAGGATCCCCCACTCTCTGGAGGCGGCCTTTCTTGGCCCCTCTCCTGCGCTGCATCTCCAGCCCCATCCAGCTCTGGTCAGCACATCCTTGCCTGGAGTGGACTTAATGTCCACCCGCCCCCACCCACTTGCTGCCCTTCTGCTTCATTTACCCCCGAGCTTAAGTACGATGCCAGTTATGTTGTAAGCACTCAGTGAATATTAAGAATTTTAGAAAACCCACCCCTTAAAACTATTCAGGGCTAATAGTAACTATTTCTAAGGTTATGAGAAAATTCATTCTTTTACTTAATGTTTTGAGATGCTTTACAGTG
Organism: Glaucomys volans; assembly: GCA_020662805.1. NCBI lineage: Eukaryota > Metazoa > Chordata > Mammalia > Rodentia > Sciuridae > Glaucomys > Glaucomys volans. Next base: position 281,533 of record JAJEJO010003433.1, read on the forward strand.
ACGTGTGCACGGTAGAGACTTAGCATGCTGACAGTTTGCTCTAACAGACGTCATCAGAGCTGCTGGCTTGCCCTCTGGAGTGTTCAGAATTGCTGTAATTTAATTGAGTTTTTATTTTACTAACTTTGGTGTTAGATTCATCCTAATTCAGCTAAAAATGTTTAATGCAATCCTGATTCCCATCATTGTAATCACAAAGAAAAATCAAGAATTCTTCTTGCTGGCTACATTTTCCTCAAAGTTTTTGAGAAGTTGCTGGAGAGGAATAAAAAGGCATGAGTCACCTCAGTGTGCCTGTGGGGGGGCTTGTGCTCCGCCCCTCAGTTAGGAATCCCTGGAGACACAGGGCCCAGCCCCCCACCCCCTGCTCAGCCGCCTCCTGCACACTTGCTGTCTCCCCAGGTGTGTGAGCATCTGCTCCTTGGCCTTCAGCATGGACGGCATGTTCCTCTCTGCGTCCAGCAACACTGAGACTGTGCACATCTTCAAACTTGAGACTGTGAAAGAAAAGTGAGTTGCACAGACAGCATTCGTTTCCCCTCCCTGGGTTTTGGGGGGGCACCGGGGCTCAGGCTTGCCAAGCACACGCTTCACCCTGGAATTACACTCCCAGTGCCCACAATGGTTTCTTGAAAAATACACACACTCTGTCCCACTTCCTGGCTGGATGAACGCAGCACAGAGCCATCCTGCTTTTTGGCAGCATTTGCCAGTCCACACCTAGGCTGTCTGTGGCCACCAGATCCAGGCTCAGTGGTTCAAATTGTCCCTGTCCCATTGATAGTCACACTGGAGAGGGAGGCCAGGTTGAGGGTCGAATGGGCATCTTCTGATCAGCACTTGTGTCCACTCTCCACATCCCTGTAGACAGAAGCAACAAGAGTTAGACCACCCTCTGGGATGAACCGCCGAGTTTCTAACATACCCATAGGTTAGCAAAGAGAAAGGGCAGTTTCCATCTTTATAGCCATTGATTTACATTCTGTATTGCTGCGATGAATGTGTGTGGAGGGTTTTTGTTTGTTTCATCTTACATTTTAAAAAGAAAAGCCAAGTGTGGTTGCACACACCTATAATCCAGTGACTGGGGAGGCTGAGGCAGGAGGATTACAAGTCTGAAGCCAGTCTTGGGAACTGAGCAAGACCCTTCTTAATTCCCAGCATTGCTGGTCAATTCCAGCACTAGGGGGATAAAAATCCCACTAGTATCTGTATTTACTTAGGCTCCGACTTATTCAGAGGAGTATTGAAGACACCTTGAAAAACAAACAAGATGAACAGCAACCAAAATGTGCTACAGGAAAATAACTTGAGGTTCATAGAAAGTTTTTGGAGATTTCCTGTTACAAGGATCCAATAGGGGGTCCTGATTAGGTAACGTGATCACTCAGGAGGTACTGGCTGCTCCTAGTTGACTGAGCCACCCCTGGCCCCCCAGCCACCCCAGGCCTGGCCCTCTATTTGGTGAAGTGTGGAGATTTCTCATTCTGGGTTCAGGCTCTTTGTGTCTGAGTGGGGGATGGCAGTTCTCAGAAGCAGCCTCACGTGTCTCACGGTGTTTCCTTCTAGACCTCCAGAGGAGCCCACCACCTGGACTGGCTACTTTGGGAAGGTGCTCATGGCATCCACCAGCTACCTGCCCTCTCAAGTGACAGAAATGTTCAACCAGGGCAGAGCCTTTGCCACTGTCCGCCTGCCATTCTGTGGCCATAAGAACATCTGCTCATTAGCCACGTGAGTGGGGATGGGCACTGCCTGCCTGGCCCTCTGCCCAGCTCTGTCCCAGCGCCCATTACGAGTTACAGAGGAAAGAGCCACTGGCTGGGCTCTGCTGCAGACACAGCCCTCATGGCTTTCTCTGGGGTTCCTGTTCCAAAAAACCTTCCTCCTTTCCATCTTCGTTGAGTGTTTAATGTTGATGAAGAGCATTGCGTCAGGCTGTAGGGATTTGCTGGTACTCGGCCCTTTGGGATCACAAAACAGCAGCGTCACCATGGGAGGCACCAGGTGGCTCCAGAGCACAGCTCCAGGCACAGGTCTCATGAGCTGTGTTGGAGCTGTCCTGTCCGCAGCAAAGTTTAGTAAGAACCCATCTCTGCAGTTCCATGAATCTGAGCATTTTCCGTCTGTGTTCTTAGACTAGCATAGTTTTTAAAGTTCTTTGAAAATACCACCTTAGCCATCAGAAACCACGAGCCTGATCCTGTTCTGCCATGTTCTTGGATTATTTCCACAAGCACCCTCAGGCTGTGCTTGCCCCTGCATGCTGAGCCCCCAGAAGCCCAGGGCATGGTCTTGGTCCCCTTCTGCCTCGGTGCCAGCCAGCTCCCGAGCAGGAAACTTGGTCTGTGCTGCATGTGGCAGGCAGGCAGCTGATTGGGAGATGTGTTTTGTGAGAGTCGTGCTCCTAGAATTGGTCCGCTTTTTCTTCTCACTAGAATTCAGAAGATTCCTCGGTTGTTGGTGGGAGCTTCTGACGGCTACTTGTATATGTACAACCTGGACCCCCAGGAAGGTGGCGAGTGTGCCCTGATGCGACAGCACAGGTGAGGCTGCTCCACCTGCCACTGCCGCTCCTCTCCAGTGGTGTGAGGCGGATTCCAGCGTGCTGGACTATGCTGCAGAGGCACTCCTATCCCAGATGAGACTGATTTTGCCCCAGGAAGGGGAGTCATGGCTGCTGGTGGGGCACCTCCTGCTGGGGTGGGCTGCATTTACTTGAAAACAGGACCTCCAGGCCTCTCCTAAGGGTAGGACTTTGTGTCTGAAAAGCAAGAAAAGCCACAGCATGATAGTGCCTACTGTCCACTATGGGGTACAGAAGGAATTGACATCCATTAACTGGGAGGTAGTGCAGTCTGATTTTCTTTTCCTTTTGGAGGGTGTTCTAACAGTGATACTGGAACACATCCGCAGTCAGGTGGAAGAGGGATTTTGAGGGGGGAGTGGGGACTGGGGATTGAACCAGGGGCACTGCACTACTGAGCTGCATCCCCAGCCCTTTTTTTATTTTGAAACACAGTCTTGCTAAGTTGCCCAGGCTGGCCTCAAACTTGAAATCTCTTTCCTCAGCCTCTCGAGTAGCTGGGATTACAGGCGAGCTCCACCATGCCTGAGGGAAATGATTTTTTAATGTGAATTCTGTTCATGATCATCTAGCTTAAAAAATAAGCTTGCCTCACTAGGTGTGACCTGCACGCTTTCCATAGAAAACTCCAGTGAAACAGATCCACCAGCATGAGGCGGGGGCATTTCAGAGCAGCCACAGCCCTGGGAACTCTTGGTGTTCCATCTGGCGAGTGGCCCGTTGCCCCCTCACTGCAGGTCTGGCATCTCAGGCCCAGCTATGCTGTGACTGTGCTCATGCCATCCCAGATGCATTGAGTTTGTCCTGGTTGTTCCCTTTTCTCCAGGCTGGATGGCAGCATGGAGACGACCAGTGAGATTGTGGACTCTGCCTCCCACGACTGCCCCTTAGTAACTCAGACCTATGGCGCAGCAGCTGCAAAAGGTGCCTACGTGCCCTCATCTCCAACAAGACTTGGTAAGGGGCAGGACGCGAACCTAGAAGGTAATTTGTGCGGCGGTTCCTGGGGGGTAAGGGACGGTTCTTGCACACTATGTTTTCACCAGAGTTGCCCACTTCCCACTTGGCATCTGGAAAAGAAAGGATCATTCTGTGTATAGGCGAGTAAACTGGTGTCCCAAGTCCTGGCGAGATTTAATTTATTTTCTCCATTTTGAGAAGAAAATAACTAGCAGAGCCCAGGCAACTTTGGTTGCACATGTATTATGCCCCAGCTTGCTGCCCCTCAGAACACTGCCAAGAGTTTGTCCTGGATCCTTGTCCCACCTGTGATCACTTGGCAAATTCCACATGGACGCCTTTGCACCAGTGGCCAGTGAGGGCAGACAGGAGACTGTCGGGCCATTTTGAAGGGCTTCCCCCTGACTGCAGCAGCTGGTTGGTCAGCACACAGGCAGCTGAGGTCACTGGCAAGGCCCCTGCTCTCAGTATGAGCTGACTTCCTCAAAATCCAGGGGGTCTCAAGTGGGAGACCTAGGATGTCATTCACACATGAAGTCATACTTGCTTACAATGACTCAGTGGAATGGCCCTTTAGGTCCCACTAACTCACAGTGTTGTTTGTGAACACTCTGTATAACCAGTGTGAGGATCATTTTTGCTCTCCCCATTCAATGGAGAGAACCTCCAGCTGTTCATTTGGAAGCCCTCACTTTGCAGGCCTCTTTTGGACATTGATTAATTTTGGGAAATAAGCAACTTCAAGTTGAGCTGCCTGAAGCTTCAAAAATCACAATCAGAAAAGCAGTTAAAATTCAGAAGGTCTCAACATGGCTATAGTTCAGAAACATGCCAGTTTCCAAAGCCCCATCTCTGGGTGGTTTCACTGGGGTCTGTAGTTTGTCCCTGCCCAAAGAGATTGACCTCCTTGTCTCTTTGCAGCCTACACAGACGACCTGGGTGCTGTGGGTGGAGCATGTCTTGAGGATGAAGCCAGTGCCCTGCGCCTGGACGAAGACAGCGAGCATCCTCCCATGATTCTTCGGACTGACTGAACTTGACCTGTGAACTTTGACCCTGGAAGCAGAGAACACAGGCTTTACAGAGGACTTTATGCATTGCTGCTATGAACTTTGACCTGAATTGGGGGAGGATGGCAGAGACTTTTTAAAATAAAGAAGGGGGGGGTTGTAGTGGTAGTCTAACTCCATGCTGTTGGGAAAATACACTGTTTTCACTTCAGTGGCTTTTAATCCTGCTTAAGAATTTTAGCTTTTTCTTTTCTTTTTTTTGCCAAAATAACTGTTTGGTGAAGCCCTCGAAGTCTCCTTGCTTTGCATGCATGATGTGCCAAGCCCAGCGTAGGAGAGCTAGAAGCCACTTTATAACAAACTGCAGTTGTCTGGTGTTTCCTGTCTGTACAAAGCAGTGGGCGTGGCGAGGAAGACGCGGCATCGGCAGTGTGGTTCTGGTTGTCGAGGCTGCTCCTGCTGAGACAGGTCCCAGCACTGCCCACCTGGGGCCGGCTGGGTGCTGGCAAACGACAGCCTTGGACGGCCTCTAGCCCTGCAGCCCCACCTGGACCGTTTCCCTCCACTTTATTTTATTAATTAAATTCTTTCCAAATTGGATCATCCTGGGATTTCCTCCATGGTGGACTCTGTTTCTGATCTCGTTCTCTCTGAGTGCTGGAGGAGGGAGAGGTTCTCTGATGTGAAGAACCTTCCCTCTGACAGCAAGTGGACCTGACAGCGTGCCTGGGCTGCCTGGAGCCATGGGAAGTGAGTCATATGCGTCATTAAATTCTCTCTTCTCCTCCTTTACTCCCGTCAAATAACTGTGACTTTTTTCTTTTTAGGAGAATTTGTAGCTACTCATGCTCAAGAAAGCACAAACAAAACGCAGTGGGGTATCTGGTTGTCCTCTTGGGCTTCATTCGAGGGCTTTGCCCTCGAACAAGTGCGTTAGAGGCAGGAGAGAGATGGTGGCTGTGGATACTCCTTGCCCAGGATGATACGTGCCTTTTCTATTCCAGTCTTTTGCAGCAGTTGTTTAGCAAAGTGATGAGAGGTTGCGGTCACAAGCTGCAGTATTTGCCTAGCCTCCCTTTTCATTTTTACAGAATTAAAACAACCTCAGATACCTCAAACTCTGCATTCCAAACCGAGACCCAGAGCAGTTAAAGTTTTGAGGGCACTTAAGAGGAGTCGGTGGCGCAGCACAGGGCCTGTGGAGCGAGGAGCAGGAAGGATGCAGGTTAAAGCACAGAAATCCTGAATCACCAGCCTGTTGAGCTTTTCAGGTCTTAGAACAGCAAGGACAGAGGCAGCTGTCTTGAGGGGTCGAGCCGGGGTGGAGCTAGGTGAACCACACCGGCAGGGACTGCCTGTTGCATTGACGTGCTCACATCAAGTGCTCCTGATGTTCCTGGAGCTGTTCATCCAGTGGGCAGCTCTGAGGCAAAATCCTCAACGCCAGGGGCCCAGAGCCAGTCTGGCTGCAGCAGAACTCTCTAGAGGAGCTGGTTGGTCAGCCGCAGAGTGGACGTTCATTAAGAGGTGACAGTGGGTATGCGGTGAACTTTTCCTTAAAATCCTTGCCTTTGTATCTTGCACCCTTGGCAAAACTGGACTCCCAGCCACGCAGCCTGGTAATCGGGAGTGCACACCAGGGCCCAGCAGAGGCTGCTGCTTGGCCAGGAGAGCAAGAGGGGCCTTAGCAGGACATGTGTCCCTGCGCCCAGTCTCCTGGTCACTTGGAGGGTTCCTTGAGGTCTTTCCAGGACAAGCCATTGGATCTGTGCCTTAAGAGGCACCCAGGCCAGGGTGAGTTCACGGGAAGTGATGTCAGAAGTGTGCAGGGTTGACTTAGAAACCTGAGCGGGTTTCCTGGAATCAAAAAGAACTGTACTTCAGTTTCTGTTAACATTGTGAATTTGGTGCCCGCTATTGACTTCCGTGCTCGTAGGGGGGACTGCGCTCTGCTTTACCTGGTTTCTTCATCTTTCTTTGGAGTGGTGGTCCTAGGAGAGGCTGGAAATGGACTTCCCCCTCGGCCTCAGTGTCTTCCACTTGAAGACGAGGCAGTTAGGGAAGGTGGCCTCCACTGTCCCCACCTCCTCCAGGGCTGGCAGGCAGGTGCTTTTCCTCCCCGACCAGAGAACACCCTTGCCTGCACCCCAGAGAGGGAGGGTTAGGGTTCCATGAGAAGAACAGGAAGGACTCGCTTCTGCTGCCTGCTGGGAGAGACTTGGCCATCTCTGATTTTTTTTTCCTTTGCCTCATTGCCATGAGTCCTCCTTTCTCCATCATGAAATGAAGTCCCCAAGTCACCATAGGCCTTGGGCATGGTAGGAAGGGTGGGGTTAAGAGGAAATGGGAGCTGGGAGGTCCTTAGTGGCACTCTCAGGAGCACACCAGGAGCCAGGCTGTGAGGGGCTCCAAACCCACAGGATACTCGGACTCGCTAGACTCCAAACCACACAAATGTTAATTTTTAAATATTTTTCCAAACTTCAGAAACGATTGTAGGGGTAGGTATTAGAAACAAAACCCAGAAATTTATTTAATGGATTCTAATGGATTGGGACCAAATATTTTATATTTTCAAAAATGGTGGAACGAACAGCTGATGGAACCTGGAGTCGTGGAGAACTGAGCTCAGTCCCCAGTCCTACCACCTTCCTAGGGGTGCGAGAGGCAGAGAGCACTGGGGCTTGGGTCTGGACTGTACGGTGGGAATGGCCCCACCTCACAGGGTTGTTGTGAGGTACCATGTGACTGCGTGTCCTGCAAGCGCCCAGCACAGTGCCTGGCCAGTGCCTGGCGCCCAATAAATGCTACAACTGAAACATCTCTTGAAATGAAACTCCTGTTTTTTGTTCAGCTCCGCTTTCCGATGTCCAGAGCTATGAGAAAGGTGAGGAGGAGACACTTCTGGTTTGTGGTTTTGTGGGCATCCTGGCGCCTGCCTGCCCTGCTCCTGGGGACCAGGAGTCATGAGCAGACAGTGTGCGTGGGTCTGGGGGTTGGTGCCTGGAGACTCCACTGAACTCTAAAACCAAGCACCAATCCCGCTGCACTGAGCCACGGTCTCCCCGCGCAGACTGGCCCCTGCCTCAGGCCCAGGAGCCTCATGGTTGCGGCTGCCTGCCAAGGAGGGGGGTTGGGGACCTCCAAATCCTCTTCTCCCCACAGTCAGCAGTGCGCCATGTGGAAAAGACTGGAACGCTTTGGTCACAGCTCGGCACAGGAAAATGGGACCACTGTGGGTGGGAGACATGTTCCTTGCCAGTTCCCACTGTCCCTCATTCGGGGTTTCCATGATGGCGCTGGCATAAAGCCACACGTTGGTTTGGCCCATCCCCTGCCCTTCCTCTTCGACCCTGCCTTCTGCATGCAGGAAGGACCCAATCACTAATGATTTTTCTGGTGTCCCTTTTAGCCCCAGTGGTGATCCCTGGCTGTGCTGTACATTTTCATTCTGTGGATTTGGTGAAGCACACAAACTCTGGATTTTGAGACATGACCCCTCATACCCTTCCCTGGTATCTAGCTGGGAAGAGCTTTGATTTGGAAAAAATCAAGTCTTTAAAACTCAAAGGGACTGTTTGATTCATCGCCCCTCAACTTTTCATCCTCTACCAAGTCGTAATTTCAACGTGCTCCTTCTCAGATGAAGCTGTTGCAGGTGCTCCCCGTGTGTGTGGGCAGGAGGGGGACAGGCGTGCTGGTTGCTCTCTGTCTGACCAAAGGCCCATTGCCGTGAGCACCTCAGAGCTGCGTGAAGAAACCAAAACCTGTGTTCTGCTTTCTCACCGACCGTGGCCCACCTGCAGGCTCAGCATCTGGTTTGTACTTTGAGGAACCGTAATTCTAAAAATTTTATAAGAAGAGCTCAGAATTCTGAAACCTGAAATCTAGAGATTTTCATCCAGAATTGATGTTCGTCCTTTGTGAAATAGCTTCCACCGTTCTTCCCACCAGAATCCCTGGCCTTACCTGGAAGGTCAAAAGCTCTGATGGGATGGGCAGGATTAGGCAGGTGAGTCCTCCCGGAGCCCCCGAGGCCATGGGGTCTGGCCGGCAGGATGGCTGGCCTGCCTGTGCTGGGCAGCCTGGCGGCCTGATGTGTCTGCACACGAGGTTTGACCGAGTGCTTCTTTGAATGCCGTGTTGCTCTGGCCGCTGCTTCTAGAAGTTCACCCTCTGTCCACTGACCGCTTCGTCACCGTTCCCTCTGGCTTGGAGGGTTTGTTCTCAGCCATCAAAGGCCTCGCAGCATCTGTCTGGTGTTCCGTCACACACCCGCCATGTGTGAGCGGGCACCTGGCTCCCCGGGGGGCTGGCAGAGATCTGCCAGCTCTGTGGCCACCACCCCGGGAGTCACTGAAGCAGGTCACGTTCCTCAGGTACACAGCTTGCTGCTTTTCAAAATGCTTTTTTCTTCTACATTAAATTATTCTGTGGTGAATCAACAAAGATGTGCAGGTTAGAACAGCCAGGCTTTTTCTTAAGGGCATTTGAAGACAGGGTGACTTAGAACAAGGTGGGGTTCTTGGCCTGCCTTTTGTCTCTGAGCCCCCTGATCCCTGCTGGTGACCTCCCTGGCCTGCTTGGTGCAGAGTACCTGAGCCCAGGGCGGGAGAGCTGGGGCCGAGGCCTGGGAGCCAGCAGAACACTGCGGTCCTGTTCAGACGTCTGCAGGGAGAGGAGCCTGAAGGGACGGGGACCCGGTCCTGACAAGGCAAGGGCATGTGAACTGAGAATGTCCTCGACTCCAGCCACCCCATTTTGAAATGAGGCCCTTGAGATGGTCCCTTCACACCAGCGTTATGGTGAGAGCCAGCCCTGACCAATCCCGTCAGGGACAGAAAAAGTGACAGGAGCCCAGCAAGGTTCCCCTGCCACGTGCTGGATGCAGAGTCACAGGAGGTGGGGACCTGGTGACCGCAGACCCTGCCTTCTGCATACAGCACTCACCCCCTGTTTGAGTCAGCGGTTTTGCTGCTGTGACCAAAGGACCCGACCAGCACAATTACAGAGGAGGAAAGGTTTATTCGAGGGCTCACGGTTTCAGAGGTCTTCGTCCATAGAAGGCCGGCTCCACGCCTTGGGGCTCGAGGTGAGGCGGGACATCAGGGCAGAAGAGCGTGGCAGAGGGAAGCAGCTCACATCATCGGGAAGCAAGGGAGAGACTCCACTCCCCAGACATGAAACAAACCCCAAAGCCACGGCCCAATTCCCACCTCCTCCAGCCACACCTACCACTTCAATCAGGCCCTTCAGGGATTAATTCACTGATTGGATTAAGATTTACAACCCAATAATATCGCCTCTGAACCTTCCTGCGTTGTCTCACATGTGAACTTTGGGGGGGCACCTCACATCCAAGCCATTAGGTTCTTCTCTGGCTGCCCTGCACAAGTCTTGGTGACCCCCATCTTTCTGTGGGCTGTCCTCATCCTGTGGCCTGGCAGGTGGGGGAGATCCAGGGGTAGATGCCAGGGTGCACTGGCCTCGTCCCTTCATATGTGTGAGTGTTTTGGAGACCAGGGCCTCTGAAAGGGCCAACTGATGTGGAGAGCAGAAGGGGCACCATTCGCAGAGCGGGCGTCACACTGTCCAAGGGGACCCTTATGTCCATCCTGCCTGCATGGACATGGACACAGGAAACAGAAACAGTGACCATTAACCTGCTGCCTGTGAACCCCAGCGTCTCCCCTGCTGAACTCGGAGCACGTGTGACCCGTGACTGATGCTGTGTAACAGCAAGGTGGGACGGTGCCCTGCCCTGCAGCTGCCGTGCGCCTCTCTACATTAAAAATGCCAGCGTTCCAGCATGTAAACTCCTGCGCTCGGTCAGTCACGCTGCAGTCGCAGTCGCCTTGGAACTCTGCCAGGGGAGACTTTCCCTGTGGGCTGGCCAGTGAAGAGGCGGCCCCGCTGGGGCATCCCACCCCCACCTTCTCCAGGGTCCTCAGGAGGAACACTGCGGGGGGCACTCAGAGGACCCAGGGACCCCTAGTCTTAGGACTGGAGTGGAAGGACAGTGTTCTCAGCCACTAGGTGGGAGTCTCGAACTGTGCCCAGTCGGGGCGGGCTGGGGTCCTTGGGGCTGGGCAGTCAAGCCCCAGCACCTTGGTCAGGACGCTCAACAAAGTGCCAAAAAGCGACAGGGAGAATGCTGCCCTGTGACGGGAGGGTTCACTGCCAGGGCCCTCGGGGCTTGTCTCTGAGGGCACTTTGTCCTCTGGGGAGAGGAGTGTGCTTCTCCCATCTCCTCTCGGCTGCCTCGAGGCTGCCAGATACACGCCTTCCCATCGGCCATCCCCCCTCACCTCCAGCCTTCCTCTTCCGGGGGCGGAGTCAGGGTTTATTTATTACCATTTAAAAATGTAAATGAACCGGTTGCATGGCCCCAGCCTGTAATCCCAGCACCTGGGGAGACTGCAGGAGGATTGCAAGTTCAAGGCCAGTCTCAACAACTTAGTGATACCCTGTCAAAAAACAAAAAGGGCCGGGGACGTGGCTCAGGGGTAAACTGTCCCTGGGTTCAAAAAAGTAAATAGAATAACGGGAGTGAGCGTGCGTACCCAGCCCGTCCAGCGAGGCACTCACCTTGGCCAGCTGCGTGACTGAGCCGGGGACCTCAGATCTGAGACAGCCATGCCCATCCACATGCACCCACAGAAGCCCCACTAGCAAGTGCTGCCCGCTCGGGCCAGCACGACACCGAGGCAGTGTCCCCGCGGGAGGAACGTGGCCAGGCAGTCCTCCGTGCAGAGCCCACCCACGAGCGTCTGAGGAGGAAGCGCTTCCCGAACCAGAAAGCAGGAGGCAAAGGAGGACGTGGCCGCCGGCCTGGGTCCAGTCGGGGGCAGGCGGTGAGGCACAGGGCGAGGCTCCCGCCCGGCAGGAGGTGGCTCTAAAGAGCTCTCCTTCATCCTGACATTTGTGGAGCCAGCGTGACTCAGGGTCTGTGCAGTCGCGTCAGCTGCTGGTCCCCCGCAAGTCCAAGACTATGTGGCATCTTAGAATGAAGGACCCCCGGCGTGAGGGGTCCGCTCACTGCACACTCCCACCAGGCAGGAGGGCGCCACCCTCTCTGGACAGGTGGGCAAGGGGAGGCGCCTCAGGTGGGACCGCACCTGATGGCCAGGGAGACCAGGCCCTGGTGCCCACGTGGAGGCTGCTGGGAAGGGTGCCCAAACCGGCCATCAGGGTCCCTGCTGCTGTCCTGGGCATGGGCCACGATGGCTGGAGAAGCCCTGCCCTGCCCTTTCCCCCACCTGGCATCCGTGATCACCTGCAGCGCTGCCACTGTCACCCTGCCACCCACCAGGCACCCACCCAGACACCACATCCTCCCGTGCACCTTCCCCAGGGCCAGCAGCTCCCCCAGTTCTGATGGCCCCCGGGAGGGACGTGGCCACTCTCCCCGAGCCCTGGCCCTGTAGCCCCCCCTCCGCGGCTCCTCACCGGCCCCGTTGTCATCGGTGGATGCGCTCAGGAAGCTGCTCCATCCTGAACGCCGTGGCTGGCAGAGCCGTGTGTTTGCTCAAGGTGGACCCAGCGGGCAGGGCTGGGGGACAGCTGCAGTGTGACCTCAGTCCCTTCAGTCCCCTGGGCCTGAGCACGGAGAAGCTTTGGCGTTAGCTTTGGCTGCCACCCCTGTTCCCGCGAATTGAGTTCCAGAGATCAGCTTCCTCCCTCAAGTCTCCAGGGGCCAGGCAGAGCTTTTGGGGTTCTGGGTCCCACACCTGGGAGGGGGTCAGTCAGTGAGCAGGTGACAGGCTTCCGAATCCCGACAGGCCACGGGGCTCCTGGGGAGGCCAGGATAGGCAGGGCTTTGCCTGATCGTGGGGAAGACCCCGAGGCAGAGGGCCTGCGGATTCAAGGCTGCGTATGGGCTTCAGGGGGCCCAGGTCCAGGCCTGGGGAGGGAGGTGGGTGGGGCGCTGCGGGAAGAGCACCTCCTGCAGGGATGAGTCCCCCTGGGGTGGCCCCACTGTGGCCCTGTGCTGCAGGTGCCCGCAGCGATGCTGCCTCGGGCAGACGTGCTGGGAGGTGCTTGCAGGAGGAGCCGGGGGTTCTGCTCCACCACCGCGCCAGGCTGCCCCGACCTGCTGACCTGGCCTCCTGTCGGCCTCGGGGCCCCAGCTGCCCACCACCTCAGCCAGACGGCCAGTGGAACATGAGCTGAAGGGACCAACGTGGGCAACTGGAGTAAGAACTCCTGCCTGTTTAGTGAGCACCTACTGTGTGCATGACGCTGTGCAGGCACCGGGTGCCTCTTCTCACTCAGTTTCTACGAGGTGGATGGTGGTTTTAGCCTCTGATATAGAAATAGGCCCAGAGAGGTTAAGTAACCTGCTCAAGGATACAGAGCCAGAATTCTGAATTCCATGGGACCCTAAGCCACCCCCACCCCAGGCATGTCTCTTCCGTCTGGCCGGGCGGACCCCAGCCTAGCCCCCTCCTCCTCCCTAGCTTCCTTCCCCAAGGCAGCAAGTGGCTCCTGTGGGTTCATAAAGTCCCTGGAAGACTCTCCCTACCACCACGCTCAGCCCCCAAAAGGCCCCAGTGGGGATTCACAAGTCCCCCGTCCAGGGGACAGGGAAGATGAGGGGTCAGGGAGCCAGTGAAGCCACTGCGGGGGCCTCAGCGTCCATGGCAGACCAAGTAGCGCTGGCCACGGCTGCTGAGCAGGTCACCTGGGCTTGCACTGGGAACCCCCATGGAGCACGAGGGGTGGCCAGGTGACAGGGACCCAGCCTGGGGAGGGAGCCTGGACCTCGCTTCAGAGGCTGACCACAGTCCTGGAAGGGGGAACAGGCTTATTTCTGTCCCCTGAGGACTGAATGGGGCTCAGCAAGGTCATCGTTCACATCAGTTCTGAAATTCTAAGGGTGACCCCTCCACCCCCACCAGGATGGCTAGGATCAACAATCAGACGGTCACAAGCATCGGTGGGGACATAGAGACTTAATTTCTGTGGGATTGTAAAACAAGTCCCTCGGAGTGTCTGCGGAGTTCCCGTATGACCTGAGAGAACTGGGAATGGGCTCGGTCAAATGCTTACCCACAGATGTTTTCAGGCTTATCCCCAACCTTCAAAAGGTGATAATAACCCAAATAGCCCACGGATGGATATGCAAAGCGTGGTCCATCTGCACAAAGTATTATTAAGCCTTAAAAAAGAATGAGGTTCTATGCGAACTGCAGACATCCCACCCAGCAGAAGGACCCAGACCCAAGGCCACACACTGCAGGATGCTATTTACGTGAAATGTCAGGAACAGGGGAGCCCTGGGCTCGGGCGGCAGCAGCCTGGTTGCCAGGGCTGAGGACTGGGGTGACTGCTGATGCACGAGGAGCTTCTTACAGGGTGACTCAAACTGTTTTGGAATAGAAATGCTGCTTGCATCATGCAGTGAATTCACTAAATTGTTCACTTGGAAGTGATTGATTTTATGCAAATTTCAATTTGTAAAGATTACAAGACAAACGACACCGGGCAATATCAAGAGGAGGTTGAGGGCCGGGCATGGTGGTGCATACCTATAATCCTGGCAGCTCAGGAGGCTGAGGCAGGAGGATTGCAAACTTGAGGCCAGCCTCAGCAACTTTGCAAGGTCCTAAACAACTTAGCAAGACCCTGTTTCAAAATTTAAAATAAACATAGGTTTGGAGATGTGGCTCAGTGGTAAAGTGCACCTGGGTTCAATCCCAGGTACCAAAAATTAAAAAAAGAAAGAAAGAAAAAAGTGGTGAGGCCCTGCTACTGGAGGATGGGAACCGGGCTGGCTGACTCTGAAGGGATGACTCAGGGCATGAGGTTTGGGCTCAGCCAGGCTGGAGGAGATCTGAGCCTGTGGGCTGTGACACAGTGATGGACAGCATTCGCAGCAGCAGACATGGCTCTTGTGGCCCCAACCTCCCCACCCCCACCTGAGCCCACATGCTACAGGCAACCCCTGTCACAGGGATCACATGTCTCTGAACACCAGGATCGAGCCCCGAGTCATCAGTTTCTTTTTGGTACCAGGGATTGGCTCCAGGGATGCTTAACCACTGAGCCATATCCCCAGCCCTTTTTAAATTTCATTTAGAAATAGGGTCTGCATGAGTTGCTTAGGGCCTCGCTAAGTTGCTGAGGGTGGCCTTGATCTCAAGATCCTCCTGCCTCAGCCTCCCAAGTCACTGGGATTACAGGCGTGCGCCACGGCGCCCAGCTCAAACATAAATGTTAGTAACATTTTTCTGGCTATAAATATAAAAAGCTCATTGTGCTAAATTCTGAAAAAAACAGGGATGGGAAAATGCCCACCAGTGATCGCCCCTGCCAGAGCTGATGCAGGGTCAATGCTTGGCGCGTGTCCTTCCAGTTAGGCTCCTGGCAGGGGGGAGTCTCGAGTTGATTTCTTCAATTAGCATGCAGCTCGACAATGACTCTGTTCTCCTTGCATTATTAATGAGAAGCTTATTTTTTCCAATCCCCAAATTGGAATGCGTGTTGGGAGGGAGGCCGCCTGGAAATGGTGGGTGCGGAGTGGTGGGGGTGGGGCTCTCTGAGGCTTGAAACCAGCGCCGCACCCACCAGCTGCCCAGTGCAGGCAACTCTCACGGAGGGGAGCATGCGTGTGTGCGCATGTGCGTGAGGTGTGATTCCCATGTGTGGATGTGTTCGTGTGGTCCCTGTGCATTGCGTGTGCATCCGTGTGCAGAGCGTGTGAGCGATGTGTGTACCTGTGATTCATGCGTGTGCTCACGTGTGGCTCACGTGTGTGCTCGTGTGCATGAGTGTGCCTGCAATGCTGGAGAGCTCACTGGCCTTTGTCCCAGCCAGGATTCTGGGCTGGGCTCTAAGTGTCCAGCAGCAGCGGGAGCTGGATGGCAGCCTCTTCCTGCTGTGGACGCTGCTGTGTCGACGTCCAGGGAGTCATGGCGTGTCCTCGGCTCTTGTGGGCTGATGTTCTTGTTTGCTTGTTTTATTTTGTTTGTGTACCTGGGATTGAACCCAGGGTCACTCCACCACTGAGCCACATCCCCAGCCCTATTTTGTATTCTATTTAGAGACAGGGTCTCACTGAGTTGCTTAGGGCCTCACCATTGCTGAGGCTGGCTTTGAGTCCGAGATCCTCCTGCCTCAGCCTCCCCAGCCACTGGGATTACAGGCGTGCACCACAGCACCTGGCTTGTGGGCTGATTTTAAAGGTGCTCCTAGGCTTCCATCCAGGTCCTCATTCAGCCTTTGCACACATCCCCTCTTTGACCATCCTGCAGATGGTCCACAGCTTCCCTCTGCCAGGACGAGGGAGGCAAGGAAGGGCCGCTCTGGTGTCCTGGAGGTGGGAGACTTTATCTGTGATCTGCAGACACTTGACAGCGCTCCAAGCGGACGAGGGAAACTGAAGACTTTGGTCGAGGGTTGCAGACTGGGTCACGGTGGCCCAGGGGACACATTTAGAATACAACATCCACCTACATTTTTCTCCTGGGATTTTTAGAGCCTTCCTCTAATCAGCCCTGGGTAAGTGCAGAGACTCAGTTTCCCATGGCCTGTAACCTCCTGTGCTGGAGCAGACTCTGAGCTGGGCCTCGGACCCTCCCAGCCCAGCCTCTGCATCCGAGTCGTTTCATTTTGAACAGTCATTTCCCAAGGAGCTTTCCATTTGCTTTCTCTTCCATTTGAGCTGACACCTTCCTTCACTGCAGAAATAGGCTTGTGGGCACCTGATCCCGGGGGGGTCCCTGTCACAACTGTTCTGTCACTGCTTAAATGGCTGAGACGAGCCAGGCGGGGCGGGGGTGCACCTCTGCAGTCCCAGCTACTAGGGAGGCTGAGGCAGGAGGATTGTTGGAGCCCGGGGGTTCAAGGCCAGCCTGGGCAACATTTTGAGACCCAGTCTCTCAACAGATCTATCTATAAATACGTAGATATGTAGATATAAATAGGTGATAGGCAGATAGGTGACGGGCGGTGGTGGATGGATGGATAGACACATGGGAGCTGGAGGGTGGGTAGACAAAAGTGGATAGATGAGGGATCTATCCCCGGCTGAACCCTGGGGTGCTGTGCTCTCCACCTGATTTCCGAATTCTCTCTTATCAGTTATCAATTCCGAGTACAGTCTACCACGACACAAGGAGAGCCCACGGGTCAGGGAGCAAGTGCCACTTTGGGAATCTGACCCTTCCTCTCGGGATATCAAGTAGGAAACTGCAAAAGTTCCAAGTGCAGCTCCTGAGCCAGTCAGCAAAGGATCCTGGGAGCTCTTGGTGAGGACGGCTCTGAGCTGGCAGGGGACGGGCCGAGGTCCTGGGGCCTGCTCCTCGGACTTGGAGTGGGGGTGGGTGACACCTGGTGATGTCTACAATGTCAGTTGTCAACAGCTACAGAAGCCACGTCATGTGTCCCCATTGAGGCCACCCAGGGGGCCACCTGCCTTCCCGTCTCAGCTCTCCAGCTGCGAGCAAGCGTCCCCTCCGTGGTCTCTCAAGAGTCACACTGTTCCCTTGGGAGCCGCAGGACAGGCCTCAGTGCAGAGGTGCCTCTGTGAGCGAGTGACCACGTGGCACACTCACCAGAGTCAGGGCCAGGGGAGCAGGGCTCGAGCCTCGACCCCCGGCCACCGCCCTGTGCTACCCACAGCCTGAGCCTCTCGTCCTGTTCCCTGGGGACCACGTGCAGGAGGGGACTGTGGGAAGGACCTTCACAGCACTGAGGGGATGGTACCCCGAGTGCCTTTCAACTCACAAACACAGACCCCTGAAGGTACCCCACCGCCCTGCTGGACAGCTTCCAGAAAATTCTCACCAGCTGCCCCCTTCTCCCTCCGGTGTCCTACCTCTGGGCATGGACAGAGGGAAGGGAGGAGGTGCCAGGCGCCCCCCACAGGTGAAGGATGGACGCTGGGGGGCCATCTGTGCCCCTGAGAGTCGGCCCTCCAGAGGAAGACCTTCCAACACAAGTGACGGCGTGGCTGACACTTGAGAACATCATGCGGGGAAAGACACCGGCCCCAGAGGACCAGGGGCTGCACAGGTCCTTGATATGAGGTGTCCAGAATGGTGTCTCCCCTGCGGCAGAACGCGGGCCTGGGGTTGCTGAGGGGGCAGCTGCTGGGTCTCTTTTGGGGGTGGTGAAAATGTTCCAGAAACTTCTTTGGTCATGGCTATAGTTATGTGTGTCATAGGTTTTTTTAAAAAAATAATAATAATAAAAAGAAGCTGGACGCGGTGGTGCACACCTGTAATCCCAGCACTTGGGAGGCTGAGGCAGGAGGATCGCGAGTTCAAAGCCAGCCTCAGCAACTTAGCGAGGCCCTAAGCAACTCAGTGAGACCCTGTCTCTAAATAAAATACAAAATAGGGCTGGGGATGTGGCTCAGTGGCCGAGTGCCCCTGAGTTTAATCCTCGGTTCCAAAAAAAAATAAAAATAATAATAATAATAATAATAATAATAAAAAGAGGAACGTGCAGGCCACACCTGGGGGGCCCAGCTGGGTCAGGCAGGGCCCGAATCCTGCTCCGACTCTGTGGATGACACTCCTGGCCAGAGGTGGAGGAGGAGGGGCAGCACCAGCCGCCATCACATGACCCTGATGACCCGGAGCCCTTGAGCGTGTTGGGGCCTGGTACTGCCCTGTTGTGATGGTGACCGGTGACCGTGGCAGGCCTGGGGTGGAGGGACTGAGGCAGCGGCTGTGACGACGCTGGCTGTCCCCAGGGGCACCGGCCCCTCCCCCAGGCTGCAACAGAACCAGACAGTCCCCCTCCGTGAGGCCGCGGGCAGGTCGATGGAGCTGTCCTCTCTCATTTATCATCTGCTCAAGCGCCTTCCAACAGGCCCTCCTGGGAGCCTGCGGCCGCGTCCACCTGCAGGAGGCCGGACCGGCCTGACCACAAGGAAAAGCCCAATTCCTCCTGCACCCCCACCTGCCCCCTGTGCACACTGGGTCCCTCCTTCCTGCCAAACGACGGGAGCCGAAAGCGGAGCCGCTTTCCTCCGCCTCCCGCCCTGGGCAGCCCCACCCTGGACAGCAGTGCTCTGGGCCTGGCTGTGTAGGTCCCAGATGGAGGGGACAGAGCCCTGCAGGGCCCTGGGTCTTTGAAAAAGGAGGAGAGTTTTGCATAAGGCTCTCCAGAGGAAGGAGGCTCGATTCTCAGGGTCTGCGGCATTGAGGAGCGCGGGACGGGTGTCCACTCTGAGGTGACAATCCAGGGTCACAGCAGCTCGATTAGCGTCCCGGGGCTGCTGCAGCGAAGTGCCAGGGACGGGGCAGTGGAAACAACAGAACGTTGCTCTTGCACAATTCTGGAGACGGGCCGGGAGTGGTGGTGCACGCCTGTAATCCCAGCACTTGGGAGGCTGAGGCAGGAGGATCGTGAGTTCAAAGCCAGCCTCAGCAACTTAGCGAGGCCCTAAGCAACTCAGTGAGACCCTGTCTCTAAATAAAATACAAAATAGGGCTGGTGATTTGGCTCAGTGGTGGAGTGCCCCTGGGTTCAATCCCGGGTACCAAAAAACAAAAACGAAAACAATTCTGGAGACGGCAAGTTCCAAACAAAGTCGTCCGCAGGGTTGAGCTCCCTCCGAGGCTGGCGAGGGTGGGGGCGTCCATCCTGCCTCTTCCCGCTCCTGGGGGCTGCAGGCATCGTGGCTCGTAGCTAGCTCTCTCTGATCTCTGCCTCTGTCCCGCGTGGCCTCCTCCCTGTGGTTCTGTGTCCTCTGCTCTTATGAGGACCCCACTCATCAGACTGAGGGTCTGTCCCAACCAAATAGGACCTCATCTCAGGATCCCAAGGACAACTGTGCTCCGATCCAGACCCAGTTCACTGTGACCCTAAACCCAGAGTTCACACCTGGTCTGAGCGCCCGCCCGTGGTCAGGGCTTCCTTATTGAAATGCAACGCGTCAATAGGAAATCAGAGGTGGCTGGGGTGCAGCTCCTTGGTGTGACACTGGTCTAGCGTGTGCGAGGCCCGGGTTCCTTCCGCAACACTGCGAAAAACAAATTTTCAAAAGACAATTTAAGGTACAGAGGGAGCAACAGAGTGGGAGATGACGCCCCTGACGCAGATCCGAGAGGATGCGTCACACCACAGGGCCCCACGGAGGCTCTGGGTGGGTCAAGGGGCAGGAGAGGGCCACAGTGCACAAGAGGAAGCAGCAGGTGAGGCAGGGGGTTGGCCAGTGTGGATCACTTCACCAAGCTCTGAGTCTGCTGGGCCGTCCTTAGTTCCTGGGGAGAGAGGGTGATGTCCAGGAGTGTGACAGCCCTCAAGGAGGTGGCCAGGGCCTGGGCTCTAGTTTGGCTGATTTGTGTTTGAAAAGCATGCTCCCCCAAGGAGGACACCTTCTCCTGGAGGGTGGAGTGTGAGGAGGGGACAGAGGCCAAGGCAAGGAGACTTGGGCACATCATGGGACAGCCCAGAACAGATGTTCCTAGCTCGTGCATGTGGGCAGGTGTCCAGGTAGGGAGCATGCAGGAACTTGGAGCAAGATCAATGCATTCGACTTCTGGCCTTTCTCCAGAGAGCCGGGGCGCTGACTCCTGAGAATGCCCAGGGGTCCCAAGACTTGGGTAGGATGAGGACGTGAGTCTCTGCAGTCCTGCCTTAGGTAGAATATATACAGATGTATATTCTGCTTTTTTTCTTTTTTTTTTTTTTTTTTTTTTGGTACTAGGAATTTAACCCAGGGATGCTTAACCACTAAGCCACACCCCGAGCCCTGTTTATTTTTTATTTTAAGACAGGTTCTCACTAAGTAGCTTAGTGCCTCACTATGTTGATGAGGCTGGCCTCGAACCTGTGATCCTCCTGCCTCAGCCTCCCAAGTCACCAGGATTACAGGTATGTACCACCATGCCTGGCAATATATTCTCCATTTTTTAAAGAAAACTTTCCTTTGAAGCCTAACACAAAACAGAAAAGTCTGAACTGTAAGCACGGAGCTTGCTGTGTGTTCACAGAGTGAAAAGACTGTGTTGCAGCTCCTTGGGCTGAAAAGAGTGAGACAGAGCTCCTGGCCCCCAAGAACCGCCATGGGCCCTGCCCAATCCCTAACCCCCACAGGCAACCTTGATCCTGCTGTCACACCCGGATGCTCTTTTGTGCCTGCTTTCACCCAACATGAATGTCCATGAGATTCATCCCTGTGCATGTGGGTCCAGGTGTGTTCTCACTCTTGTGTGGTTTTCTGTTGCGAAGGTGACATTGTTTGTTCATGCATGCTCTTGTTCACAAGCATGTGACTTTGCAGAGTTTGCAGCACAGGGTTACTACAAACAGTGTCACTATGCATATTCTTATATGTGTTTGGGGGCAACACCTGACAGTGGAGTTGCCCGGGCCCAGGCATGCACAAATTCAGCCTTACAAGATGGCAGCAAAGTGGCTTCTGAGGGGTGGTTTGAAAGGTCTCTTGCAGTGCAACAAATTACCCCACAGGTTGGCTCAAAACAACACTTTATTGCTCCTTGTGCACGTACAATCTGACTGGAACCAGCACTCTCTGTTGGCTAGTACATCCCCTCCCCACCCCGCTCCAAAACGATGCCCTTTATTCAGTTGTTGGAATAGCTACTCGGTGCCTGGGCCCCTCCACATGGCTGCTTGAGCTTCCTCACAACATGCCAGCATCCAGGCACCTGCTCTTACCTGGTGGCTGACTTTCAAGAAGAGAAAGCAGACACTGCCAGGTTCCTGAAGCCTTGGCCCAGAACGGGCACAGTGCCACTATGATTTCATACTTTTGGCCAAAACAAGTCAGAAGGTTGAGAAGGCTTCAAGGGAAGGGGAGACAGACTCCACCTCTTGATGCAGAACAGCTTGTGCAGGAAGGGACAGTGGGTGAGAGCCATCACTGGAAGCCCCCAGGAGTGTGCCCTCTCTACTTACTTCCACCTGCCACGTGAGCATTTGGGGTGTTTGCAACCCAGTCCTGTGGAACATCCTCCACACAATCAGAATTTTGGCAAGCAAGCACAGAAGCACGCACGGCACCCTCTGGCCCAAGGAACGTGCCGGATCTGCTGCAGAAGGGGTCCATGGCAACCCAAGGGGGAGACTGGGTGCCTCCACCCAGCCCGACCTCCAGGCCTCCTCCCTCCAGCTGATGGGAAAGCCACAACCTGAATTCGTGGCTGCCAGTCCGCGTGGGGGCTTGGCATTTGCATAAGCTGGAGGAGAGCTGGCTGCAAAAGAGCTCTGAGCGAGTTTGGCAGCAGCAGCCCAAATGCTCCAAATCTCCAAAATAGACCCTGGAAAAGAGAGAGGCCAGCGGGGAGGTGTGACTACCCGGCGTCATCGGAACCTTGTGTCCAGCCCTCCAGTCCTGCCGGCGGTCACCTGACTTTATGTTCAAACTGGTCACAGTATACTTTTTAAAAGTCACAATAGGCCCACTGTCAAGTGGGGGAGGAAGGCTCCTTTCTTTCTGCTCCAAAAATGGAAAGCTGGTCATCGACGGCTACGTGGGATGGTGAGGAAGCAGGTGGCGGGTTTTGGCAACAGAAATGAACTTGATGGACACAGATGCCCAGCTATAAACACAAATGCATGCTCCACAGTGTGGATGGATGTCCCACAGAGGCCTGTGTGTGAAGGCTTGGGCCTCGGCTCAGTGGGAGGCGATGGAGCCTTCAAGAAGTGGGGTCTAGCCGGACGTGATGGCGCACACCTGTAATTCCAGCGGCTCAGGAGGCTGAGGCAGGAGGATCGTGAGTTCAAAGCCAGCCTCAGCAACTTAGCGAGGCCCTAAGCAACTCAGTGAGACTCTGTCTCTAAATAAAATACAAAATAGGGCTGGGCATGTGGCTCAGTGGTTGAGTGTCCCTGAGTTCAATCCCTGGTCCAAAAAAAAAAAAAAAAGAAGGGGTCTACTGAGAAGATTTAGGTCACTGAGGATGAGGATGCTCCCTAGAAGGGGATTATGGGACCCCAGCTCCTCCCTCTTCTCTCTTTTGGAAGCAAACGGTGTTGTCACATGCTGCTGCCACAATGTGCTGCCTCATCATTGGTCCCAAAACAAGACCAACTGACAATGGACTGAAGCCCCCAAAACTGTGAGCCAAAATAAACCTTTTCTCTTTATAAGTCAATTATCTCAGCTTATTTGTTACAGTAATAGGAAGCTGACTCACAAAGCATGGCTGAGTTCAGAAAAGAAGACAAATTCTTTCTCTCCTTTTTTTTTTTTTTTTTTTTTTTT
>JAJEJO010003433.1:310944-326330 GCA_020662805.1 Glaucomys volans
CCCCTGCCCTGGGGGATCACCAACCATGGAGGCTATGACAGCCCAAGCCACTACAGTGACTCAGAAATGACAGGGAAATGAGCAGACAGGGCCTGAGAGATGAGCTGGACAGCCTGGGCACTATGCCACACGCCTGCGATCCCAGCAGCTCAGGCAGGAGGACCACAGGTTGGAAGCCAGCCTCAGCAATTTAGCGAGGCTGTGCAACCTGGTGAGACTCTGTCTCACAAGGGGGCAGGGGGCTGGGAATGTGGCTCAGTGGTTAAGCACCCCTGGGTTCAATCCCTCCTATCCCCCCCAAAAAAGAAAGAAATGAGATAAACAGGCTTCTAGGGGTGTTGACACCCCTCCAGGTTGGGGAGTACCCGGAGGATGGGAGACTGAGGACAGCCTCCCTGCCCACAATCCAAACCACTCCTCTGAAGCCCCTCAGAACCATCCGTGGCACTTTCTGTCCCCGCGGTCACAGTGGAGAGCTGTGCTGACCTGGGCAGGAGGCCCTAGCCACGTGCAACTACTGAGCACTTGAAATGTGGCTGGTGCACGGAGGAGGCGAGTTCCAGTTTGCCTCTCATTAATTCAAATTTAAACAGCCAGGTCTGACGAGTGGCTACTCTTCCGGGAGCACAGGACTGACCCTTCAATCACTCCCCTGCCCCTGGCCATGGCCCATGGCTCAGCCCCCAGCAGAGTAAGCCAGGAGGGCCTTCCTCCTCAGGGGACCACAGTGCCCAGCAGGCAGAGAACTGTGAGGCGCCCATAACATTCTGCCCAGTAGGGGCTGGAACACAGGCCACTCTGGCTAACCCTCCAGATCCCTGGGGACTGAAACCCCTCTGGGACCTCACATGCTGCCTGGCCACCACCCAACCAGTGCAGGCTCCAACCAGCCTGCCAGCAGCCCCAGGTCACTGGGTCTTGGATTCCATCTGTCCCAGCCTACCAACACTGTCACAGGTCCAGCACAGAGCCAGGCTCTGTCCCCTGCAGCTGGTGGATTCATGGGGACCCAGAAAAAGCACACAAGCACATTCCCAGGCCTCAGGCTGAGGCCAACAGGTGGTTTCCTGGATGGCTCCTCGGAGGAGGAGGCAGATGGCTGGCTTCGGTGATTAATCAGGGGAGTGACTGGACACTCCAGGCAGAGGGACCAGCTGTGTAAAGGCCCAGGGCACAAATCTGGGGAGTGTGAGAGGGGAGCCTGCACAGGCTGGGGGTCCCCAAATGGCACCAGGGGTTGTATCTTGCGTCCTGCTGAAACCACAGTCCAAGAGCAGCTGAGATCCAAGGCCAAGGCCACTGAGGGACTGGTAGACACACCCCAGAGGTGGTCCTGGATGCTTATGTATCTGCATCAGCCCAGACTTGACCCCGGAAGCAGGCAGGGTCCACCGGGCACTCTCTTTCCTTGAAAGGCCAAGCCCTGTTTTTACCTGGGAACCGCCGTGCACCAGGCTCCCCCATGACCACTGTCCTCACATCAGCACTGAGGGGCTTCTGCCTTTTTGCAAGAAATCTGAGGCTCTGAGATGTTCAGCAATGTGATCAAAGACAGTAGAGACCAACTGTGAGTCAGGAGTGTCAGGACACCAGTGTGGAGCCACCGGTCAGCAGAGTGGCAGGTGCGCATCACTAGGTGAGCGTTTGAATCGGGTGTGTCCCTGTGTGTGTGAATTAGTGTGCGTCCCTGTGTTACCGTGTGTGTCTCTGTCACTGTGTGTGGCCTACCAAGCCAAGATTTCAGTTTCAGGTGCAATCAAAGCTGAGTGTTTGGGTGACACTCTGCTTCAAAGCTGATTTGCTTGCAAATGTCCTTCAAGAAGCAAAGGAGACAGGAGAGCAGGAGAGGAGGGGTGGAGACGGGAGCCGGTGGAGGCAGTGTCAGCAGCGGAAGCCCCGGGAAGGCAACCAAGGCAGTGATGCCAGCACTTGAGAGGGGCCCAAGACCTCTCTGGCTGTCATGCCCTGCAGGCAACGAGGGCCTTACAGAACCCCCTCCAGGCCCTGACCACAGCCCTGAGAAAGCAATTGTCTGGAAGGATTGCACAGAGATAAAAATATAAACTTTTGTTGCTTATAAAATCACTCGGGGCTTCAAAGTGCTCTTCTCCGTTGTCATGGAATTGACAATACTGATAAGGATCAAAGGGACCAGAATAGACTCCAGAGCTGTTTCTTGCTAAACTCCTGGACTCTCTTTTCCCTAATCCTCAGGCTCTGTCCTCTCTCTAAAGAACATTCCAGATGCTGCAGTGTGGCCCTCCATCACTTCAAATGCCAACACCCCAATCCCCCCAGACAAGCACCCCGCCACCATATGGCCACCTGTCCAGCTGCCCCGCCCTCCCAGCCAAGATGGCCATGTGACCCAAGCTGGGCCAATCAGAATTATGCCCAAGGGTTTTGCACACTGGAACCAAGAGAGAAGGGTCAGGACCTCCTACGGGAAGAAGGGGGTCTCTGTAAACCAGAAGTGAGAGACAAGGAGGGCTCTCTGACATCTTTGTCCCTGGTTCTAGCCACTTCTGAGGTCCAGCCTCGCCCTGGCTACATCCCTGATTTGGTTACAGAGGCTGCTAAACTACCCTTTGTGTCTGCAGTTGGCTTTTCAGTGCTGAGAATGGAACCTAGGACCCCAGCCATGCTAGGCAAGTGTCCTGCCACTGAGCTACACCGCCAGTCCTACCCTTTGGGTCTAAACTCCTCTGATTGGGTTGGTGTCTCCAGAAGGTCCCCAAGTCTTGGTCTGGGCCCAGACCAGCCCTCCCCACGCTGCAAGAGGAGGGATGGCCTGTCCCCATCTACTGGTCCCCTGGCCTTTCTGGCTGCCTCTGTCTCACCAAAGTCTGAACATCACTTCTTCCAAAGCCCTCCGTGGCCACCCCACCTAAATGAACCCTGTCACTCCCCAGCCTGCTTCCTCGTCTGTTTCTGTCTTCACATTTGTCACTAGTTATAATTACATACAGGTGGGCCGTCTCCCCCGTTACTGAAAATACTGCGAGGGCGGGGACCCAGTCTGTCTGGATGAATCGGGACTCTCAGTTGCAGGCTTCAGAAGCTGACTCACACCGCCCTAGGCAGGGAGAGGAATTGCGGGCTGGGTAGCTGGGGAGGTCCAGGGGACAGCTGGCTTCCTGGCCCCAGTGGCTCCAACCGGTTCTCTGCACAGCGGAGAGCCAGCCCTCTTCCCCCATGTCTGAAGAGCAAAGTTCAGGGAAGCCTTTGATTGGCCCTGCTAGGGTCACACAACCACAGCCGAGCCAATCACAGGACGTGGGGTGGAGCGTTGCAATGGCTCAACCTGGTAGCTTGGGATGCGGAATGCAAGGTGATGGGGTGGCGGAAGGACACCGGCACAGTCCCCGCAGTGCTGGGGTTGACCACGGTGTGGCACTGCAATTGCAGAGTGGGTGCGGAAGGAACACCGGGCCAGCCCTGCCGTACCCCTTCCTAGTTTCTCAAGCAGGACCCAGAGGCCAGCTCCGTGCCCCCGACACCCACCCAGGGAAATGTCAGTGCCCAAAGTGAGGGCAGTGATCCCAACCCGTGGGGATCTGCCGAGGACCTGAGACCCAGACAGCAGATGGTGTGTGGACCGTGGTGTGCGAGGCTGGGCGCCCGGGGCCCCCGGCTCCCCCGACGCAGGCTCTCAGTGCAGCCAGGCTGGAGTGGTGGCCTGGACTCTGTGGCTGGAGGACGCCAGGGAGAGCAGGGGCAAGCGCCAAGAGGAGAAAGAGGCTCCCAGGCTGCAGCCGGGAAGGTCACTCAGCACAAGGAGCAGGACCAGGAGAGACACTGGGAGGGAGGGAGTGCCCGGAAGTGGTGTCCTGAAGAGCAGGGGTCGCCAGCTAGATGAACGATCCCCCTGCGCCGCTTGGGGCCGTGTGTACTGGAAACACATCTCTGGTCAACAAGTCGGCGTCCCGATGGCCAGCCCTGGCCGAGCACCCCATTCATAGGCTTGATGACCAGGGCAGGGATGCAAGGAGGTAAAGTCCCAGAGAAGCTCCCAGAGGGCCACCTTCCTGCCTTCTGTGGGTCGAAGGACTAGAATCCAAAGCAGCCTCTGCTCCCGTGGACTCGGAAGGCAGCAGCCGCATCAATGCTTCCTTTTTTTTTTTTTTGGTACTTTTTTTTGGTACCAGGGATTGAACCCAGAGGCACTCCACCACTGAGCCACATCCCCAGCCCTATTTTTTGTATTTTATTTAGAGACAGGGTCTCACTGAGATGCTTAAGGGCCTCGCTAAGTTGCTGAGGCTGGCTTTGAACTCGCCATTCTCCTGCCTCAGCCTCCCAAGTGCTGGGATTACAGGCGTTCGCCACCGCGCCTGGCCATCATCAATTCTTAAGCGACCCTGATCAGCCCAAGAAAGCAGAGATGGGACCCACTGGAAGCCATCAGACCCCTCCCAACCTTGGACTAAAGAGGGAAAACAAAGTCTGGGGGAGCAACCCACAAGTCGCAGGAGCCTCCCGGGGGATCAGCCATCCTTAGTACAGATGCCGGGAGCCACAGGGGTTCCAGGTGGTCCTACAGCCTGGTAGCATCGGCAGCCCCCAGGGATTGAACCCAGGGGTACTTAACCACTAAATCACAGTCCTTTTTTTTTATATTTTATTTAGAGACAGGGTCTTGCGAAATTGCTGAGCCTGGCTTTCAACTCCTGATCCTCCTGCCTCAGCCTCCCAAAGGGCTGGGATTATAGGCATGTGCCACCATGCTGGGCCCCCTCTTTCCTTTCTAATCACCACCCTTTAACCCCAAACCATCCACCCCTGCTGGAAGTCAAAAGGGATCTGCTAACTCTGCCATTCCTCCCATTAAGAGGTGGAGTCTGTGTTCCCGCCCCTGAAACCGGGGGCGGGGCCTCCAGTCTCAGAAATGATTGACAACCGACAACCAATCCGACATGATTGGAACAGACCCCCCAGCGGCTCCCAGCCTCTCTGGGGCAAGCAGCGTTGTGGCCCAAGTTGTCACATCTGAGTTTGCTGTCCCCATTGTAACACCGTCCCACAACCCAGGTGGCTTAAAACAACACGTTATAGACTGAATCATGACCCCACCCCTAATTCATTTCTTGAATCCTAACTCCAGAACCTCAGAACTTGGCTGTATTTGTGACAGGATCTTTAAAGAAGTAATTAAGTGAGGTCATTAAGGTGGCCCTAATCCCATCTAACTGGGGTCCTTAAGGACAAGGACACAGACACACAGAGGGACAGCCCTGGGAGGACCTGGGGAGAAGGTGGCGTCTGCAAGCCAAGGAGAGAGGCCCCCAGAAGAACCAATTTGTTCTCTCCCATTCTGGAAACACCGGAAGTTCAAACTCCAGGCTGCCAGCAGGGTGGTGCACCCTCCCCTGGCTCTGGCAGAGGATCCTTCCCGCTCTTCCAGCTCCTGGTGGCTTCTGGCAGTCCGTGGTGTTCTTTGGCTTACAGAAGCATCACTTCACTCTGCCTCCATCACCACGTGGTGTCTGTGTCCACACCTCCCTCTTCTTATGAGGACACCAGTCACTGGAGGCATGACCTCATCCTAATTGGAGTGCGTCTATAAAGACCCTACATCCAAACATGGCCACCCTCTCAGGTGCCCGCAGTTAGACCTCAGCGTACGCTTTGGGGGACACAGTGCAACTCACAACACACTGCCACATAGGAAACTTGGCCCCTGAGAGGCCACCAACGGAGAGACCATGTCCGGGTCCGGGAGAGATGACCAAGGAGCCACCCAGCCCAGGCACAGATGTGGGAACATGGAAGCCACCACCCGATTGTGACCACATGAAGCTCAGAGCTGGGACCACCAAGACCAAGCCTCCTCTGAGCCAGGAGCAGGGTAAGTGGCAGATACTGTTACAACCCTTGGTTGTTATTGGTTTTTTGATTTGGGGTTTTCTTAGGGTATTTTCTTAGGGGTTTGGCATGCTGGGGATGGAACCCAGGGCCTCATGCATGCTGAGCTCTACACCCTAGTCCCTGTCCCCAGGTTTGGGGGGTTTGTTTTGCAGGCCCTAGGTAACCAAGGGGCTTCCCACAAAGGCCACTGGAAATGGCTGCCCACCAGCAGAGTGGGGGCAGCCCCTTCCCTCCGCTTCACTGGGTGTCCCACTGAAGGGCTGCCCTCAGGACACTGGAGCTAGGAGCAGACAGAAACTAGCCTGTGCGATGGACTCCCCATGTTGCTGATGGCGAAGCAGAGTCAGGAGGGACCTCGCCGGCCCCGGGGTAGGACATCCTGAGTACTCTGGTGCCCAGCCCTGTCTGCTCCACCTCGGGGTCTACAGGGTTCTCCTAAGGGTACCATTTTTTATCGTGTCATGGTTGTCGTCACAGCTCTTGAATTTCCAGATCCCTACAGAAGGCCCATGGCACATTGGGATCAGGATGATTCAAGAAGAGTTTATTCACAGAGGAATGGTTTACGTGATGGTGGCAGGGAGCAGACACTGTGGGAACACTGCAGTCACCTGGGGCAGCAACGAAGGAGCTGTCACCACCCCCAAGTCCAAAGTGGTGAGGAAGGAACTGATGTCAGAACCCAGAACAAGACGGGACCTTGGAAAGCTGCTGCCCATGGTCAAGGGACATAGCCAGCCTAGGTGACCTCACAGGGAGGGAGTCAGGAGGACACACCTGACCCCTCTTTCCTGCCTCCTCCAACCCCTGTGGATCTGCGGGAGCTCTCCATTGGCCAAACCCAATCGGAAACCAGAGGCAGGGTGTCCACAGATATAGTCCACACGGGGCAGCTCCTAGGGTACCGAGCAGGTGGGCAAGGGCAGAGGGGCAGAGGATAGCATTCCATGTAGATGATGAAGCCACCAAGATCATACTCCCCACTCAAATTGTCATCTAGAGCCAGAAGAAACCAACCTCAGGGCTTCTATGTAGGAAACAATCAGGAACCCCTCTGAAGATCTGATAGAATCCTTAGGTTCCTCTTCTTGGAAACAGGTTCATCCACACCCCTCTAGTTCCAGGTGGTAAAAAATAACACTCAGTTTTATTCCAAAAGGAAATTCAGTGGTTGGCAATGTATGTAGGTGTCAGGTAAGGCTGGATCAAGGCTCACAATAATACTGCCAAGACTCCTCCTCTTGCTCCGCTTGTCTTCCTGGTCTCCATTCTGCACATGGTGTGAAGTGTGTGGCAGACAGGTGGCTACAGCAGCTTGACCTTGTCTTCCCTGGTTAAGACATGCTATGAAAGAAACCTATCCCGATCTGGGGGTGTCGCTTTGTGGTAGAGCATTTGCCTAGCTGTATTCTAACCCTAGCTCCAGGAAAGGAGGAAGGAAGGAAAAGAAACTCATTCTAGTAGACCCAGCTGAAGTTCCCAGGGAGACAGAGATGGCCCAGGCTGCAGCCTGTGCCCTTCCCCACCAGGTGCGCTTCCCCACCAGGGAGTGCTGTGCTCCCATGACTGGCCTCAGAGTTGCCTCCTCCTAGGCAGCTCTACCTTCCTGGGACAGATGGGGCAGGGAAACATTCCCAAGTGACACGCAGCACAGTAACCACAACCTTCCCCCTTGGACACATTGTAGAGGGACCACAGGCCACCACCAGAACTTTTCTTTACGGGGAGAGAAATGAGCCACAGATCAAGGACACTGGGGAGTCAGGAGCCTAAGCAAGTTGCAATTCCATCGTGGGGCTTTCCCTTAGAAACCCCAAAGCCTATTAAGTGCTTAAAGAGTGACATCAAGGCTGTGGGGGGGGACGTTCAGGTTTCTTAATCCTCCAAGAGGATTAGAAGTCAGCCAAGATGAACGCCTCCCGCCAGCCCTGCCCTGCTTCCAGACTGGGATCCAGGATCCTTGGCCTTGGGACCAGCTCCACCCCATGGTGCTCACAGCCCTTAGTTGTGACGGCTGCAAACTTCAGGGTATTGTGACAGCTTAGGAAGGTGTCCAGGGTGAACAGGCATTTTTGGCAGACACAACAGTGTGAACGGAGACAGAGTCTGGAAGTAGGGTTCAGATCCAGCCCTGAGTTAGCCAGGCTGGGGTGAAGACCAAACGGGGAACAGGCCCTCGTGCCTTCGCTGAGAGTTCTCAGCCAAGCCGACTGTTGAGTGAGCGGCCTGTCTCCTGTCTCACAACCTGAAGGCCAGGTGTGAGATGACTTCCTTCCAGGACAAGGTGGTAGCAGGTGGCGTCCCTACTGACCTCTGACCTCTAGTCACAGGCCCAGGCCAACCCCGCCCCCTCTCCCTTCTTTCCCATCTCACTAGCCCCACCACTCACAGAGAGACGGTACAGACCCTTGTCCAAGTGCTGTCCCTGTTCCTCCTCCATATGCACCTTTGCCCCCTCAGTCTAGGGGTGCATGCACCAGCCATGTGGGCAACCCTCAGGAGGAAAGCCCACAATGCCATGGACGAGTCTCAGGACTGCTTGGACAGGGAGCTTAGGATCCCAAGGAGGGCCAGAATGGGGCCACAGTAGGGGGACCCTAACCAGGGCTTAGGGTGGTTCTGCTTGGCTGTGTCCATTTGGGAGAGAGAATGAACAGGGGGGTGGGTGAGGTAGAAATGGCCAGCCCTGCAAGACCTTGAAACTTGGGTTTATCCTGAGGGCAGGTGGGAGCCATGGAAGGATTTGGACCCTGGGCAACATGATCAGCTTTGTCCTGGAAGAGGTGCTTCTAGATACTGCGGGAAGAAAGAACTGCAGGAAACAGTTATCAAGAGGCCAGGGAGGAGGCTGCCGCAAGCTGCCCTGGAAAAATATAACAGAGGGGAGCCCAGGCTGGAATGAAGGGGTAGTGAGTCTGGGATGCTTTGGGGGACCTGCAAAGGGGAGGACTGCAGAAGTCCCTGGATGTAGGGGACAAACTGATAACCCTCGGCTCTTTGGCAGAAAAAGCCCTGCTTTGCAGCCCTAGTTAATCTCTATGGTGTCAGTATTCCCACCATGGCCGGCTGCAGGATGCAGCGTGGCACCATTGAACTTGGAACTGGGGAGAGAAAGACGGCTGCCACGCTGCAAGCTCGGGGTGGAAATGACCTTGAGAGCAGAGATAACAGCGAAAGACTCGGAGAGGGATGAGCTCTGAGTTCGTTTTACCTCCGCAGGTTCATTGAATTTTATCTTTAATAATAGCTGAGTTAACAGTCATCTCGAAAAACTTGCTGCAGATGTGATAACCTGCTCTCCAGAGCGGGTGGTCACGGCTCCGGCACGGCAGGAGGTGCCCCGGGCTGCACTCCTTCCACAGAAGAGCTCCTGGAATCAACCCGGATGTCCACATCCGGTCCCAGGGTGGCCAAGGTGACACAGTCCAGCCTCACCAAGAATTCCAGTTTGCCTGGCCGAGGCCCCACCTATGGGGATGATTTGCACCAAGTGGCAAGAGGCCCTGGCCTGTTATCGTTGGTCCTGCTGACCTTAGCAGATAGCCACTGGGCACCAACTCAGTGCCACCCCACCCTGACAATTGTCACACGTCATTAATGCAACGCCATCGGTCCTGTGACATGGCTGCTGCCGCCACCCACTTCACAGATGGCACAACTGAGGCTGTGTGGGCTTAGGTCCCACAGGGAGGACCAAGACTCGAACTCAGGACCTTTCTACTTATCTACTCTCCCGACTGAATGAAAAGGAGAAGGTGTGGGCGGTCCTGTCTCCAGGACCCTCCCCTTGAGGCCACGGTCTCCAGGACCTGCCAAGAAGCTGGAGGGTGTTGGAGGGGGTAGGTAATCCCCCTCAGGTGTCCCATTCGTCCTTCTCACTCACCCCGGGACCCCTGCAGCTGCTGGGAGAGGGGCCCAGGCGGACAGAGCGGCGGGCTGAGCCGCCCTCCTGGCTTACATCCCCATGGCGCGCATTTCTGCATCGGTGAATTATTATCTAGAAATTCAGAGAGAACGATAAAGCTGTTTTTAGCTTGGGCACCAAGGAGTCCCATAAAACCCAAAGGCCCGTGCTGGCAAGGCCACTGCCCCATCGTGGAGGCTGGCCGCCTCCTCTGTCAGGAGGGGCTTGATCTAGCAAAGGGTGCAGAAAGGAGGCAAGGAACCGGGGAGCAGGGAGCTGGGGGGAGCCCTGGAGTCACACAGCAGGCTGGCCCCCGGGGCTCCATAGAGACAGACACTGGGGCCCAGAGAGGGTAAGGGCCCTGCCCGGGGACACATAGCTCGCGGGTCCCAGGCTTCAGATCTCTGCCGGGCGCGTGGCTCCAGCAGCGGCTCCAGTGTTTTCTCAGCGCTTGGGAACAGATGGCTCCAATTCCCACCCACGGAAGCCAAACATTTTCCCTGGTTACCCTGCTAATTTGCTCAGGAGCCTCTTCTTGTAAATAGAGAGTACAAAGGCTCCTCCGCACAGCGTGGCTGACGGCAGCTCCGGCACCACCAGGAGAGCCCGGGGAGCACAGGTGAGTCCCAGGTAGGGCCCAGGTAAGGCTGGGAGCCTCGCTGACCAGTGGGTCACGGGAGGGCACTGGCTCGGGCCCGGGGGCCTGGGTTCTGGTCCTGCCCCAGCCACTCCCTCCAGCCTGGCGAGGAGCCTTGGGCTAGCCTCAGACTCTCTGGCATCAGTGTCCACACCTTGAAATGGGGTGCCGAGGAGTGAGACCCACACTGTCTGGAGGTGTTCTGGGAACCACGAGTGTCTGCAGGAGTCTGGTCTCCTGCACCAAGGTCAGGCGGGTGAGGCTGGAGCCTGGGCCAGGTCGTGGCCACCCAGCTCAAGGGTTTACCCACCCTCTTTTGACAACACTTTCAACAACACTTACAGAGCCGTCCTCTGCCTGGCTTTATCCAGAGGCCCAGAAAGGAGGTGATTCCTCCAAGCTTTTCTGCTGTGTGATCTTGGGCAATAGCCTTCCCCTCTCTGGGCTTCATCTCACCTGCAAAGTGGGGTATCATCAAATCTCCCTCAGGTCACAGTGAGGATTTGATGAGGGCTCAGGGTCAACCCTGCCACCTAGAAGTCTTGGGAGGCTTCCTGGAGGAGGAGACGGTGGTGCTTAAGCCTCCCTTCTGGATGAACCGGTGTCTGTGGAGGAAGAGAACGTGGGCGAGTGTGTGGACCCTCCAGGTGGCAGAACCCTCATGGGGGAAAACCACGCCTGGTGGGTGTGGGGGATGCCAGGTAACTGGCATGTCTGTGCTTTGAGGGAGAGACTGAGGGGGGCACCCGAGGGTCAGTGCAGGACCACGAAGGGCTGGGCCAGCTGGGAGGGAGGGGTCAGGCTGTAGGGAGCAGCAGCCCGGGGTCTGCCCCCTCCCACCCCACCCGCTTCCCATCTCATCTGCAGCCGCCCGTAATGAAGAGCTGCTTCCAGCTAAAAGCTCTTGGAGCCAGGCCAGGCAGCTCCTTGGTCCCAGGCCAGCCTCCAGCAGCCCCCAGCAGCCCAAGGGAGTCTTCACCCGCCTTGTGGCCTGGGTTGGCCTGGGAGATGGAGCCCCAAGCGGCCACATATGTCTTGGGCCACCTGTCCTAGGAGTCGGGCCAGGGATGCAGCTGACTGCTCTCCAGGTCTAGGGTCTGGGGTGGGGGCAGGGGATCTCGGGGAGCAACGGCTTCTGCCTGCCTGGCTGTGCTGTGTGACTTGGGCAGACTCCTCTACCTCTCTGAGCCCCAGTTGCTCCTCTGTGACAGTTTCCTCTCCCAGTGGCCTTGTGAGGATCTGAGCAGGCAGTGCACTTTGTCCTGAGCCTGGTGCGTGGCCGCTGCCATGGGCACCACCCCATTCTGTCCTGTTCAGCCCCTGCACAGCAGACCTGGCCCCACCATCCTGGCCCTCCTGGGAGGGAGTCCCAGATCCTGTTGGCTTATTCAATTTGCCTTTTCTGCCCACGTGGTTGGCGCTCACTGTCTCCTGGGAGTCTGACCACAGGCTGGAGTGGAGGAGGGCAGGCAGTGTCCTGCAGAGGCACAGGTGGGGACAGCTGGCCCATGAGTTTGCAGGGGCATTTCTGTCCAGGTCAGCTTCTGACACCTTGGCTTTCGGGCCCACCCTCAGGCCCTAAGGTTCCCCTCTGTGAGCATAAATGCACTTAACATGTCCCTGTGACATGTCACTGCCATTGGAAGACCCACCACCCCAGCCTCACCTCCCCACAGCTGGCCTCCTTGTCTACAAAGGAGGTTCCCTGGGCACCTGGGTCCCTGTGAGAATTAGAGAAGAGCCAGGGAGGGGGGAGATCCTCACCCTCCAGACCCGGCCAGCTGCTCCCTCCCCAGCCCCCTGAGCTGGTCTCTCCAGCGGTCCCCACCTATCTCAGCTGCCTGCTAGGTTGATGGGAAAGATTCTAATGGGCTTTAAGTTAATAAGTTGTGAATAAATTAGGTTTGTGCTCTCGGGAAGCAGATGGCACAGGGCCAGGACCTGGAACAACCCCGCCGGAGCAGCTCAGGGTGGGGTGGGGAAGGGGCACTGCTGGCTGTTTTCCCCGCCCCCAAATCTTATTATGAAAATTTTTATGCATAAAAGGAAATGGAAGGAATTCCACGTGAACACCCCGTGCTCGCTGCCCAGGCTGCTTGATTTGCTTTCTCAGCCATCCACCCTCCTTCCTATCTCCCCCGATGGCTACCCGGCCACCCAGCCACCCAGTCACCCAGCCACCCATCTTGCTTCAAAGGCAATCACAGCTGGGAGGACACGTCACAACTAAACCCTCATCTCATGAGCCAGAGGTCAATACTTGGCTTTGGTTTCATTTTACTTTTTTAGGCAAAATTTGTAATCAGTGAAATGCATGATTTTTATTTTTTTTCTCAGCGCTGGGGATGGAACGCAGGGCCTCATGCCTGCCAGGCACCTGCTCTGCCACGGAGCTCCAGCCCCAGCCTGAAATGCAAACGTCTTTTAAATTTTTTTTCAAACTGCATAAATCTTCAGTGAACTTTTGCTGAGTTTTGACAAATGCACGCGCTGTGTAAGCCAACCTGCCACCGGGAGATGCAGCGTTACCATCCCCCAGAGAGCCCCCTCCACCACTTACCAAGGGCAGCCACCATCTGATTCCCTGAGATTCATTTTGTCTGTTCTAGAAATTCATGGACATGGAACCACACAGTACGTGCTCTTTCATGTCTGTCTTGTCGCTGAATATCTCGTACGTGAGGAGCATCAGGTCGTGCTGTGGCAATGGCTCCTTGCTTTGCATTCTGGATAAATTCCACAGCCCGAATGTGCCACTGACTCTTAAAACCGTCTCTTCTTTTTAACACAGGGGCTGTTTCCAGCTTTTTACTGTTAGGAATAAAACTCGTAGAGCTGCCCTTGGCATCTGCAGGGCTTGGTCCACAGACACTGAAATCCAGAGATGCTCAAACCCCTTAATATACAATGGTGTAGTATTTGCATAGAACCCACCCACATTCTCCCATGTATTGTCAATCATCTCTAAGCGGCTTATTATGCATGTTGCAATATAAATGCTATATTGGACTACCTCATTTAGGGCATAATGACAAGGAAAATATGTATATGCTTGGTACGGATGCAGTCTTTTCTGAATATTTTCAATCTGTGGTTGGCTGCATCCTTGGCTGCAGAACTCACAGATCACAGGGCTGGCTCTGTATGTCTTTTTGTGGACGTTTAATTTATTTTTAAACTTAGCTTGAGTCCCTCTCATCCCCCAAATGAGACATCTCTGCTGCTCATAAAGCCCACCCTCCAGCTGGAGATGACAGAATACCTCCACACAGTCCCTGGTCTTGGTGGGCACATCTACCCAAATAGAATCACATTAGTGGTCATGAGGGGATGTGACCATCTGGGGGCTCCTGCTCCCTGGAATGGACAGTGGGTGGGCAGTGACTGTCATCAATGCAGCAGAGGAAGTCAGAGTTTTAGGAAGTTCATCTTGAGCCCCAAGTGTCTTCCCCTGAGCCTGGTGCACCGGGCCATACCCTTGGAGGGCTGGCTGGATGGACCACCAAGAACAATGAAGTCCAGAGCCTCCTGGGAGATAATTCACCTCAGAGCACTGATCAAACCCAGGGAACTGCCATTCAAACATGGCCTCCAGTCCAACAAAATCCCAGCATGCCTCAGAGTTAAGAAATACTTCAGGCAGTGCCTCAGAACTTTCTTAGCTAGGTGAAAGGGCTTCTAAGAATCTTAAAAGTGGGTGTCTTAGTCTTTCCCTGCTGGACTACAACGTTTCTAAAATTCTTAAGGTATAGCCCAGTGGTAGAGCAATTTTCTAGCATGCATGAGGCCCTGGGTTCACCCAGCACTGCAAAAAAGAAAAAGAAAAGAAAGTAAAAGAAGAAAGAAAAAAAATCTCAAGGGCCTTGTCCCGTAGCCCAAGACACAGAGAAGATGTCTCAAAGAGATGTGTGGATGTGGCTTTTATCTAATGGAGAGTTATAACTTGATACACAGGAAGCCCATGAAATTTTTAAAGGAACTGTATCACAGAGCTAAGCTGAGTCCCTGCTGGTGGGACCTAAGGCACCGGAAACTGCTCCCCAAATAGAACTTTGACCCTCAAATCCTCAAAATTGAGGATATGGAAGGAAACAGGAGGGTGAGATCATCTGGGGACAAAGTTTTGAGGGGTATGGGTTCTATCCCTGTGAGCATTGAGAAGCGGGACAAGCATGGCTTTCAGAAAACTCACCCCGTGTAGGAGGACACAGATGCCAAAAGACCGCAGAGGGAGCCCTGGAAGTCATTCTAGTAAGACACAATTTTTTATTTTACTTTATTTTTTGAGCATCTCAGGCCATTTAGAACAGTGCTTGGAATTCATCAAGTGAAAAGAAGCAGTGCCTGACTGATGGTGGTAGAAGCCCCTACACACCCTAAGGGACAGACCCCACCACAACCTCTGCAGGAGGCAACCTGTTGCCTGGCAGGAGTCCAGACGTGCCTGGCTACAGGTCCCCAAGTGCTACCACAACTGTCACCGCTCATGCTATGGGCCTTTGTGATTGTGTCTTTCATCCTAGTGATGGCTTTTCTCCAAGAAGAGCCGTTGATGGAAGAGGGAGGACAGATATCAATTTCCAGAGCCCCGGCTGCTGTCAGCAAGGGTGCTGATCAGTGGCCTTGGTGTCATCAGCAGTGATGGCAGGCCTGGAGGAGCCTGGCCCGCACCCCCATGGGGAAACCACCCCAATAGAGGCATCTGAACCTGTCAGGAAACACTCAGCACACACAGCCTCAGGACCAGCTTTGACCTCCTGGTCAGGGACCTTTCTGGGCTTCAGTTTCCCACACTTAAAATGGGCTTCCTAGCCGGGCGCGGTGGCGCACCCCTGTAATCCAAGCGACTTGGGAGGCTGAGGCAGGAGGATCGCGAGTTCAAAGCCAGCCTCAGCAACTTAGCGAGGCCCTAAGCAACTCAGCGAGACCCTGTCTCTAAATAAAATACAAAATAGGGCTGGGGATGTGGCTCAGTGG
>JAJEJO010003433.1:326430-362564 GCA_020662805.1 Glaucomys volans
AAAAAAAAAAAAAAAAAAAAAAGGGCTTCCGCAGTGTCCTGCAACACATGTGGCCAGGAGGACTAAACAGAAGGATGTGCGCAAAGTGCCAGCCCAGGGCTCGGCTGTGCTGCCCACGCTCACTGGGCCTTAGCAAGTGTCAGACCGCAGGCCAAGCCCTCCGTCTCCTTTCTGCCTCACACAGACCCTTCAGCTTCTCTTTTATGGATGAGAAACAGAGAGGGAAGGCAAGCGGCCCAGCTCTCACCACAGTGCTGGGCTTCTGGAGAGTTGAGGTTCCCCTGTGAGGAGACAGGGCTCTTAGAGAGTCACCGGCCTCCCTGGGTCTCAGGGTTCCTTTGTCAGAGTGAGTTTAATGTCCACCTTAGAGGCAGAAGGGTCTCTGTGCGTGAGACCCCTGGCATGGGGCAAGGCGAGGACGAGGCATTCACACTCGATTGCAGGACAGAGGATGGCGTGGCCCTGAGCCACTGCCTGCATCCACAAGTCCATCTGGTCATCTCCTGCTGTGTGATGCCGCAGGACACACACCTCAAACGTAGGTGGCCTGGCAGTGGTGCCTGTGGGTCTCCCATTTTGGACAGTCAGTCAGCGGCTCTGCCAGGTTTGACAGGCCCGCAGGGGTGCAGCTGGCAGGCTGCTGGCTGGTCTGGGATGGCCTGTGTGTGACTCTGTCCACAGGCCTCCATCTTTGGGTGCTTGGCCCTAAGGCCAGAGGTGTCCAAGCAAACCATTTTCAAATCTCTGATTGATCATGCAACAAGCTTTCCATCAGCCCCCTGTCAACTGCACAGAGTCAGGGTGACCCCAGGCAAGAGAGTCTGCAAGACGGGGTTCCCATCTACAGAGCCCACACTGCGCGGCCTGCCCTCCTGGTTGTTCCTGGGAATGCACACATTTCTCCTGCCACTGCCCCCCACTCCCGGACCCCTTGGCATGGCCCCCAACCCCTCCCACACCATGAGCCTCTGCCAAGTAGGCAATCACAGTGCTAGGCCTTTCCTTTCAGTCCTCCTCTGTCCTGTGATGTCATGGCATGCATCTTCTGATTTTCATCTTCAGTTCCTGGCTCATAACTCCCTCCCCAAGGCGGGTAGTAGAAACCAGGATTCCTCCTCCCCAAGTCCATCACAGAAACTCTAGTCTGCTGACCGGCTGTGCAGAAGCCGCCCTAAGGAAGTCCCCCGACCTGCCTCATCTGAGAGCAGGTGATAGGACCCCCGTTCCAGAGGGGTCGGGCCCCAGCCCTGGAGGGCAGAGAGCTGCAGAGAGGCCAGGGGTCGGAGTGGACAGGCCTGCTGGGTCTCCCCGCCCAGCCTGCCAGCAGGAGAGCCAGTCACATTTGGATGCTGTTGTCCACGCTGTGATCACGTCCATGCACTGACGTCTCCACACACCCGAAGCTCAGGGTGAGGGACCCTCTGGCCGTGCACAGTGAGGCTCCTGGGGGGCAGCACACCAGAGAGGCAGGGGAGCCCTGCTCCCTCCCAGCCTCCCCCTGGGCATCTCTTCATCACATCCTTCATCATCAGCCAGTCCCTGTGTCCCCTGGGTTGTGTGAATCACTCTAACAAGTCAATCAAGCTCATTAGGGGGTGGTGGGGACCCCTCCTTATAGCAGGCCAGTGAGAAGCACGGTCAGCGAGACCACCTGGGACTTGTGATTGACATCTGAAATGAGGGCCGTATGGGGACCGAGCTCTCAACCTGTGAGATCTGATGCTACCTCCAGGTAGATGGTGTCAGAGCCGGGTTGGCTTAGAGGACACCTGCAGAAGTTCTTGCTTGCTCGCTGGTGGGGAGAAACCCCCACACCTTTGCAGGTAACAGAAGTGATCTGTGTTGAGGGTGGGAGACACTGGGTTTGTGTTCATTTTCTCTACACAATCCCTCACTCACATATTTTTAAACCCCTTTTAAATTTTCCCTATAGAGAGTGAACATTTCTACTTAAGATTATTCCAGCATGTTCTCTTTGGTTGGCATTGCGAAGGTTTTCTTTCACTGTGGTTTTCTAATTGTCTGTAGCACCTATGGAGGAAAGCTATTGAAATCTCTTAAAAGTATTTTATTCAGGTCACTTAGATCTTCCAGCTACATAACCCTGTCACCTACAGATAATCAGTAATTCTTTTCCAATTTTTAATGTCATATTTCTTTTTCTTGTCTTATACCATTAGCTAGTATTCCAAAGGGGAGAGAGAGAGAGAGAGAGAGAGAGAGAGAGAGAGGAGGTGAAATAATAGAGGCAAGAGTATACATCCAATGAGTGTTTTTGTGTTTAATGTGATGCACATTTAGACTGCATTATGCATAAAACGTCCACTGATTTCTAGTTTATTAAATTTTTAAAATTACAAATGCATATTATTTTTATCAAATGCTTTTTCCGTATCTATGTAGATATTCATGTTTTTTCACTGACCTCTGAATATGATGAATTATGTTAACAACATTCTTATGAGACCATCCTTTTATTTGGAATGTTATGGGATATTCTTAATTGAAGATCTTCTGGATTCCTTTTGCTAGTATTTTACTTGGAATTTCTTTTCCCCTATACTGAGGACTGACCCTAGGGACATTCTACCACTGAGTTACAATCCTTAGTCCTTTTTATTCTTATTTTGAGACAGGGCCTCACTAAGTTGCTGAGGCTGGTCTTGCACTTAAAATCCTCCTGCCTCGGCCTCCCAAGTCACTGGGATTATAGGTGTGCATCACAGTGCCCGGTTTACTTGGGATTTTCTGCTGACATAGGTAAAACAAGTCTATTTTTTTCTTTGAGGTAATTCTTGTTAGATTTAGCAGGTTTTTTTCTTTTTCTCCTCCTGTGCTCTGGAATATTTTAACTAGCATTCTTGTTCTTGCACCTTTAAAAATTTGATCAGATTCTGTCACTCTGGGAAACTGTGCAAGCCAGGTGTTTGGGAGCAGCAAAGTAGGAATTTATTATCAAAATTCTGTCTTTCCTCTCCAGGGATTGTTCTATTTAAGTTTCTTTCTCTTCTGATAGCAGGTTTTCTGCTCATTTATAGTTTCCAAAAAAAAAAAAATCATTTATCCGGCTTCTCCAATTTTTTTATACAGTAAAAGATATCTTTTGCATTTTTTGTCATTTCCTATTTCTGTGTCACTTAACACTTTCACTCTGCCAGCTTTCCAGATTATTATAAATCCTTCCTAACCACATATCCTGGTGACAAGATTTCTCTGTAGGGTTACACATGATTCCACTGATTTTCTTGGGTTTTTCAAAAGTAACAATCACTTCAGGGAGGAATGAGACTTATGTGGGCTACTTGCAATGTTTGGCTATTATGACAAACATCTTTGGCTATGAAGCCTTTTCTATATTTAGAATTATTTCCTCGGGCTAGATTTTCTGGACCAAAGGATAAGCATTTTTTTTTAGGCCAATTCACTTTATGGAAGGGTTGTTCCGATTTGCACCAGCAACCCAGCAAGGGGAAGTTTTTAAAACCTGTGTCTGAAGGCATGGTGATGTATGCCTATAATCCCAGACACTCAGGAGGCTGAGGCAGAAGGATTGTAAATTGGAGGCCAGCCTCAGCAAGTTATCGAGACCCTGTCTCAAAATAAAAAAGGACTGGAGATGTGGCTCAGTGGTAGAGTGTCCCTGGGTTCAATTCCTAGTACCAAAAAAGTTTGTTTTAAATAAGATAAAACCTGGGTCTGGCCAGGTGCAGTGGCTCATGCCTGTAATCCCAGTGGCTCAGGAGGCTGAGGCAGGAGGATCGTGAGTTCAAAGCCACCCTCAGCAACTTAGCAGGCACTCAGCAATTCAGTGAGACCTTGTCTCTAAATAAAATACGAAAAAGGGCTGGGGATGTGGCTCAGTGGTTAAATGCCCCCTAGGTTCAATCCCTGGTACCAAAAAACAAAAACAGAACAAAACAAAAAACACCTGGGTCTGTTCTTCTCCCCTCCTCTGATAAAAATTCTCTAGGTCTCTGTCTTAGTTAGCTCTTTCACTGCTGTGACTAAATGATCTGACCAGCACAATTATAAGGAGGAAAGGTTTATCTGAGGGCTCACGGTTTCAGATGCCTTAATCCATAGAAGGCCAGCTCCATTCCTTGGGGCTCAAGGTGAAGCCGGAGAGGGTGGTGGAGGGAAGCCGCTTACATCATCAGGAAGCAGAGAGAGAGAGAGACTCCACTCTCCAAATACAAAATATATACCCCATAGCCATGCCCCAAATCCCACCTCCTCCAGCCACACCCTACCACTCCAATTAATCCCATCAGGGATTAATATACTGATTGGGTTAAGACTCTTACAACCCAATCATGTCTCCTCTGAACCTTCCTGCATTGTCTCATTGTGAGCTTTTGGGGGACCCCTCACATCCAAACCATAACAGTCTCCAACTCCTCTGGTGGCCAGTAAGACCTTCCTTGCCTGGTCTGTCCCTGACTCCACTTCCCATCCTTGGTCCTCCCTCCCTTGTCCCTGGCTACACTCCCTGGGTTGTTCCCCTCACCCAGAACACCCTCACCGTAAACTCCCCCAAACGGACTCTGTTCCAGCATGTGAGTCTGGAAGTCCAGATGTGACCTTGTCAGTCCTTCACTGACCCCCTGGGTAACTGCGCACCTGCTTCTCCATGATCGAATGCCGTTGTCCACTCCATGGCTCTGAGTTCTGGTCTTTCAAGCACTTGATGCTCTAGGAATTATGCTATTTGTTGCCAGTGTCTTCCGTCAGATTGAAGCCCACGGGGTCAGGGAACCTGCTGTGTCCCCTGTCTGGAGAACAGTCTCGAACTCACGGCCTTGCTTTATTTGGAAGCCTCTCACACCCAGGACATCAAGGTGTGTCTTCCTGAACAGGCCAAGAACACCTGCTCAGAACTCTAGCTGTGACCAATTCTTAGGGACAGTCCTGGCCCAAACTGCAGCAGATGAAGGCCAGGGGGCACATCTCATCCTTGAGTGTATACCAAACACTCCACTGCGCATGAGAACCCAGGGACCATACAACCCAGGGGCCTACTCTCAGGGACTTCACTCTCAGGGAGTCACCTATTCTCAGGGACTGCCCATGGGTAGGCCTGGAGGGGTGGAAGTCACGGTGGTGCTCCAGGCAGAAGGCTAGTCTGTTGGAAAGGGGAGGAAGAGCATCCAGGTTGGGGCCTGACAGGTTCCCTGGCTGGCATCTCTGCCAATCCCAGCTGGTGCCTTAGTCCTGGGGGACCTCCCCTGATCCCCATGGACAGGCCCAAACTGGAGAGACCCTGGCACTTTCTGCTTCCCACCTGGTTCCCGACCTCACTTCGGGCACCACCCTTCCACCCACCCCAACTGCCGGCTCATTTCCAGTGACAGAACAGTGCGGAGCCTTTTCAGCAACCAACAATGCCTCTTGAGCTTCAGTGGCCTCTCAGGGACATGTGACAGGGAGTAAACCGAGGCTCAAGCAAAGTACGAGCGCCAGGGCAACATGGCTTAGGAAGGGTTAGAATTTCATTTACCGGGAGAAAAACAAG
The DNA here is from genome assembly GCA_020662805.1 of Glaucomys volans. Classification (NCBI taxonomy): domain Eukaryota; kingdom Metazoa; phylum Chordata; class Mammalia; order Rodentia; family Sciuridae; genus Glaucomys; species Glaucomys volans. The sequence continues at coordinate 331,943 of JAJEJO010003433.1, forward strand.
GTTCGGTGACGGGAGGTGACCTGGTCAGGTCGGATCCAAGGCTGGGAGGAAGTGGGGATCCAGCGAGCGCCGCACGGGAGCGGGGGTGGGGGCGCGGCCCAACTCCCTGACCTGGCTGGAGTCGCGCTGGGCACTTTCTCTAACTCTCCAACTCCTACTCAACCTGCAAACATTTCAGTCTGGTCACCCTGCCTGGGAGAGGAGAGTAGGGTTGGCACCAAGGTTAAGGGGATGGGCTGCGAAGATGGTGGGCTAGGTCAGCCAGAGGCCACCCTGAGGTCGCCAAGGCCACCAATCTCTGCACCAAGGGTCAGGAATCAGGACTGGGTCTCCGCCCTGCCCCCACCCTGCGAGCGCGAAGGGTAGGAGGGGGGGAGCGCTCTAGGGGTGTGGCCTGATTGAGGGGGCGGGGCCAGGGTGGAGGGGGAGAAAAGAATGGGACGAGGAGGGGCGGGGCGGGGCCAGGCGGAGGGGAAGGGGGCGGGGCCGAGGGCAGGAATGGGGCGGGGCGGAGGGGAGGGGGGATGAGAGGAGGGCGCGGGTCCGCGAGGAGGGGGAGGAGGGGCGGGTGCGGAGAGGGGGCTGGGCCGGAGGGAGGGAGGGAGGGGCGTGGCCAGGCGGGTGGAAGGCGGGGCAGGGGCGGGCCTGGGAGGGCCCGGCGAGGGCGGGGCGGCGGGCGGAGCGCGGGCCCGGCTGTGCTCGCCGCCGCCGCTGCGCCCCCCGGACGCGCTCGCGGACCCGGGGCCGGGGCGGACCTGGCACCCGCGGAGGACGCCAGCCGCGCCCGGCCCGAGCGGGGCACCGGCGGGGCGCCGAAGACCCCAGCCCGGGGCCCAGCCGAGGTAAGCTTGGCGGCGAGGGCGGCGGGCGGTCGGGGCGGGGACGGGCTGCGGCGCGGGGAGACGCCGGCGGGGACCTGTCGGAGCCTTTGTCTGCGGCGGGCGGCCCCATCCCGTCCTCTCCTCTCCGCCGGCCCGGACGCCGAGTCTCCACCGCACCCCTGTCCCGGAGAGCGGGGGCTTCCCGCCCCGTCCAGCATCGGAGCGGGTCAGCATCCCAGTTGCGAGCGCGGGACCCGGACCCAGGAAGGTGACAGGCGCCGGTCGCCCAGGCCAAACTGGTCGTGGCGCTGCCTCCGTCCTCGGGCACACCCCAACTTCCTCCCGAACCTCCCTCGCCCATCTCACCCCTTTCCCAGACAGCCGCCTCGGAGTTCTCGGGAAAGCTGCTGGAGAGGTGGGCCGGGCCCAGGGGTCACCTCGTGTTGCCCACGGGTTCGCGCCTTTGCCGGGGGACCCGGGCCTGGGATCCAACTTTGCTGCTGCTGGGGCCTGGCAAGCAGACGGAGCCTCTGAGGCTGCGGAGCCTCTGGGAACCGGCTGGCACCCAGGCCAGGGGAGGGCAGTGGGCCTGGGCAGCCCTGGAGCCTGCTCTACACCCCAGGCCCTGCCCAGCTTGTGGCCAGGGCATTTATCTGTCCTCTGAGGCTCCGGAAAGGGGGTGGCCTGAGGGTCTTGGAACCCACAACTCTGCTGCTGTGAGTTGGGCAGCCCAGAAGCTGGGCTGTGGGATGAACAGCGACAGGGGACAGGGCATCCAAGGGCATCCAGCTCAGCAGGACTTGTGGCGGAGCCAGAAGTTCAAGGCCTAGGAGGGTGAGCAGACTGGCTTTCCAAGTGAAATTCAGTTTCCCTGTCCCTCTGCTGGCTGGAAGTGGAGCTCAGCAACCTCAGAGTCAGGCCAGCCTGGCACTGCCGCCAGCACCCCACACTGCCCTGGGGCGTGTGCAGCCCCTGCTGCCATGGCTGGGCCAAAGGTGGTCTGTCAGGTCCAGCTCCAGTTTGAGCTGCCTGACCCTGGACTTGACCTCTGTGCACCTCGGTCACCCTTTCTGTGAAATGGGGCATGAGCATCCTTTGCGGGATTACTAGGGATCAGGAGCCCTCTGACCCACATGCCTCTCTAGGCGGCTGCTTGTGCCACTATTGAACACCTACTGTGTGCAGCCACACCTTCCCTACAACCACGCAGCCCCTCCCCATTAGTGAAATACTCTCGTCCCTTGTTTTTCTAACTGCGTCCTCACAAGAACGAGGTAGGGACACTGAGGCCCCAGGGGTGGTCTAAAGGCCAAAGAAATGACCCCTGTCATTTCAGCTACTCTGTGGGGCTGGCACCGAGGAGTCCTCATAGCTCAGGGTGCAGGAGCAGAGAGGAGTCTTATAAACACCAAGCTTATATTATATTATGTCCTTAAATCTTAATTAAAGGGGACACAAGAGGAGGAACAATCTGAGGCCCTGGGCACCTGGCGTGTGGGGGTGTCGGGGAGGAGAGGGTTAAAGGCCACAGGATGGTGGCCGAGGCAAGTGGTGTAGGTGGCAGCTGCCCACCTCGCTCAGTGAGCCCAAGGGAGCCAGGGGCCTCCTGCTGGCTGACACTGAGCACGTCCGCCTTCGGGGTGGGGTGGCCTCACATGCCGTCTGGGCACATCCAGGATGCTGTGCGACCTGGCGGGGCATTTTGGGAGCCCTTACATTTGGATGCCCAGAGGGCTGAGCTTCCGTCCTAGTGGAATGTCCCCTTCCCCTGGTTCTTTGTGTCTGAGGGGGGCGGCTGGGTGGGCCAGGACCCCAGGACCAAGCAAGGCTCTCCAGGCCATCACTGACCCACGGCTCTTGAGGTCAGGCTGGTGTGTCCAGTTATTAGGTAAGGACAGGGGTGTGCCCAGGGCCACCGTCATGCAAGCCCAGGCCAGCTCTATCCTAGACCCTGCTCTGTCCCCCAAGTGCCAGATGTGGCCAGAGGAGCCAGACGAATGAGGGGGCTGTGAGGAGAGCCTTGAGCCAGGAGGGGAGGTAAGCCCAGCTTCCCAGCCCCTAGGAAAAGCCCCTGACCCCATTTCCACTGTCATGGCTGCCGATCACCTGGGTCAGTCCTACAAGACAAGAAGCAGAGCAGACTGCGGGTTCCTAGCCCCAGGAAGGCCCCATCCATGCCACTGGCTCCAGTAAAACTCGGCAGAGCCCAGAGAAGGGGGGACAGAGGCCAAGAGGAGAGCTTGGTGACAAGGCTGCACAACCCACCTGGCAGCTGGGAGTGGGGTGAACTGAGGCAGGGGAGCTGGCGAGGTGAAGAAGACGGCATGCGGCAGGTCAGCCCCAGAGGTCACAGGAGTAACGTGGCACTCGGATGCCTTGGGGCTGGCGTCTGGCAGCTTCCTCCGTGAATTCTTTCGCGCCTGCCTGTGGGCCAGGGATGCGGAGGCGCCACTCGTGGGAGCCCAGTGCTATGGCGTCCCACCTCTGCATGGGTCTCAAATTCCTACCATGTGTCCATTTTGCAATCAGATAAATGAATCAGTGTGATTAAAAAAAATGGGTAGAAGTTTTAGGGGAGAAGCTTGACACACTGTGCACACAGTTGCCTGCAGAGTGGGGGTCTCTCACTACCCTGGAACACTGAGCTCGTTCCCTTTCCCCCAAAGGCAAGGGCTAGCAGATCCAAATTGAAGCAAGAAACACTGAGGCAAGACCATAGGAAGAATTGCCTGCCTCTAAAGGTGATTGGCTCCAGAACCCCAAGGAGAATGGGGGCTCTGAATGTCACACAGACCTGCTTTTGGGTCCCGGCTCCACCACTTTCTGCCTTTGAGGCCAGAGCAGGAGCACCCCTTTTGCTGGCTGAATAATGGATGGATAACGGACAAGGGACACGTGAGAGGCTTCTAGCGTGTGCTGGCGCAGAGTGCTGGCTCCGTAATGTCCCCATTGCTTCTGATTGCTCACCAAGTCCGGGCATTCCACCTCCAAAATAGTCCTGCTCCCACCTCTTTCTCTGGTGCCCACGGCCACCCCCCACAGGCAGACCACCGTGGTTGCTCCTTGGGTGACAGCCCTTGAGCTGGTCTCCTGGGCTGCAGTCTCTACCCTTCGCACCCCGTCTCCATAGCAACACAAGTGAGCCTCCTAGGACACACGCGATGACATCACCCCAAGGCTAAGTCTGTGTCCTTCATGGTGAAATATCAAAAAGGAGGAATGAAGGAAGGGCCGGCCCCCGGGTGCTGCTTGGTGACTTGGCGGTAGGTCGGGGTGTCCTCCCATCCTGTTCCCTCCCTGCCTCATCTCCCTCCTTCACAGCACAGGCCGCCATGGGCTCCATTGGAAGCCAGCGCCTCAAGGAGTCCGGAGTGGCGGGCACTCCTGACCGGAGCGTGGTGACCAGCCTCGGCCTCCAGGGTCTCCAGCTGGAGGCCAGGGTGGCAACGGCAGAGGCAGCGCTGGACCAGGGCCTCAGGGCCAGGGGCGTCCTGACGTCCATGGACTCTGGTGAGTGAGGGCGTGGCCCCGTGCATCTGCCCCAAGGGGGATTGGCTTCACGACCCCTGGCCTACCCAGCCAGGGGCCTGGGGTCCCCATGGAGTGGCGGAGGCCATCGGGATGCCGTAGCCCTGCACGTCAATCGTCCTCTGTCCTGTGCCTCGCATCCTGTGCAGAAGTGCCGTCTGCACCCACGAGTCAGAGCTGAGGAGGCTCCGTCTCCCCCGGGCTCCCGTGCTCACTCTGCACACGTGACTCGTGCACCTACCCATGAGACTTACCTAGAAATGACATTGGTCACATTCATTGGGCAAATCAAACCATGCCTAACCGCAAAGGAGCCTAGAAGGAAGGAAGATTAGGTGTGAGGCTCAAAAAGCTGGCTTTCAGCCCAGCTGTGTGGCCCTGGGTGAGGGCCCAACCTCTCTGATCCTCAGTTTCCCCAACTTGAAGAACTGGGCCAAGTGACAGTGAGATCAGACTTGCAGGGTGGATCTGAAGTTGGATGGCCTGGGTTCAACCCCACCTCCTGTCCTTTCCCTGCTTGGGGACTTGGGCGAGTAACCTCCCTTCTCTGTTAGTCAGGTTGCTCATCAGGGGAGTGTATTGTGCCACCCTCAAGCTTTGCCAGGGGCAGGACCATCCTGGTCCTCAGGAGGCCCCTGGGATGGTGGCATGCTTTTGGAGAGTGGCTTTGTCCATCTCTTCAGGCTCAGAGGTGTGGCTTCGTTCTCTGGTCCCTTCTCATTGCACACAGGCAGTGGAGGTTCTGCAGGCTGAGCCCTGTGCTGGGGGATGGGGCTCTGCTCCTCTGTGGAGGGACAGAACCATCTTGGGGTCTGTTCCCTGGTGACAGTAGACATCACGGGCAGGGGCCCTGGTGGCCATGGATGGTGGTCATAGGGGCAGCGGTTGACCAACCAACATGACCCAGGTGATAAGTGGGGGCTCAAGGAGGGAAGCAGAGTCAGTGGAGACAGGTAGGCAGACAGGTGAGTCAGTAGGTAGACTCAGTTATAGATGTGACAGGTGCGTGTGCACACAGACTTATTACCACAGAATTGGCTCACTAAAGCAGAGGCTGGTGAAGCCAGTGCCCTAGTCCATTTTCTTTTGCTGTAACAAAATACCAGAGGCTGGGTACTTGATAAAGAAGAGAGGTTTCTTCAGCTCACAGTGCTGGAGATTTAACAGCATGATGTTGACATCTAGCTCCATCCTAGTGGGGACCTCATGGCAGATGGCATCACAACAGCGGGAGCCCTTGGGAGATGGAGAGAGGTCCTGTGGTGAGACTGGAAGCAAGAGAGAGTCAGGGAGGGGCCGGGCTCACCTATAACAACCCAGAGTCTCGGGGCTTTTCCTAGGAGTGAGAACACCCTGAGAGAAGCCGCAGCCCCTCTTAAAGGCTTCATCACCCCCCCATAAAGATTAAAGGTACTCCACCTCTCAGCACTGCCACACTGGGGACCAAGCCTCCAGCACAGGACTACCTGGTGACAGCCACACCCAACCACAGTGGGCAACCAGGAAGGAAGGTCACAGACAGGCTGGAGCCCCGTGGGCATGAGCTGCTGGGAATGTGAACTTCAGGAAAACCGGCAGGTCCCACCTGATTGGGCCAGGCCCACCCTGGGTCTTTTTCCTTTTTTTTTTTTCCTAGTGTTAATGGATCTTTATCGTATTCATTTATTTATATGCGGAGCTGAGAATCAAACCAGGGCCTCACACACAAGGCAAGTGCTCCCCCACTGACCACAGCCCAGCCCCGATTTTCCCTTGAGCAAGTCGAAGTCCATTGAGGAGGGACTTCACTGAGCAGAATCCTTCCCAGCAACACCCAGAGGGACGTGCTTCAGCTCGCCATGTTGGCTCCTAAAACCGACAGCCCCCCCTTGCCAGCTCAGCTCCCAGCCGCCCTTGTTCTCCAAAGGCGCTACCAAAGTCACGTTGCCACCGACCATGGTCCAGCTCCCCCGTGTCCCCAGACCACTGCAGCCTTTTCCCCAGAGGGCACCATGCCATCCGGCCAGCCTGTCACACTTCTCCTTCCATATCCTGTCACTTCAGCACTGAGCCCGAAGGTGACGCCCATGGACGCTTGTTAGTGATGAGAACACATCAACGTGAAGAAAACAGAAACACTGGGTCCCTGTGTGACATCCTTACAGCCAGGCGCTCAGCACTGAGCCACACCCCAGGCTTTTTTCTATTTTATTTAGGGACAGGGTCTGAGTTGCTCAGGGCCTCACTTTTGCTTTGAACTCGTGATCCTCCTACCTCGGCCTCCTGAGCCGCTGGGATTACAGGTGTGCGCCACCACGCCTGCGGGGACGAGGGTGTTTTACCACAGGACTCAAAGAGCCCGAGCAGACGCCCCTGGGGACTGGCCCCCAAGGCACTGCCACCCGACTGGCCCCATCATGGAGTCTTCAAAAGCCTGCTCCGCTGTCCAGCTGGGCCGTGGCCATGATGGGGCACACTGGTGGCAGTGGCCTCCTAGTTGTGGCCAGGCCATGGTCTTGAGGGCAGTGTATTCTGTGAAGGTGCTCATGTTGCTGGTGGTCTGGTGACAGCAGCCCTGGCCTTGGGCCAGGACAGGCCCCTGGGCAGCCATGGCCCAGGGATGCCCGCTGGCCGTGGTGGTGGATGGCGGCCTTGGCGCGGTGGCCCTCGTCTCACCGGAGGTCTCTGGTTTAGCGGTGGAGGAGCCCGTGCCCGATGACCGCTACCACGCCATCTACTTCGCGATGCTGCTGGCTGGCGTGGGCTTCCTGCTGCCCTACAACAGCTTCATCACCGACGTCGACTACCTGCACCACAAGTACCCAGGTGGGTGCTCCCCAGCCCACCAGCTGGAGCCTGGGCCTTCCAGAAACCCCCGGGGCCAGGACCCTGCTCAGGGACCCTCTTTATTCAAATCTTGGCTCAACTGTGAATTGCTGAGTGGCCTTGGGGCAGCCACTCACCCTCTCTGGGCAGTCGGCTTCCAGGGGTGAGCGAGGGTGGCAGAGGGTGGGCTCCCCCTGAGCACCTGCTGTTGCTGGCCCCCAGGGACCTCCATTGTGTTCGACATGAGCCTCACCTACATCTTGGTGGCCCTGGCCGCGGTGCTCCTGAACAACGTCCTGGTGGAGAGGCTGACCCTGCACACCAGGATCACCACGGGTGCGCCCGCCGTGCCTGCCCGGCACTCGCCTACCAGTTTCCCTGAGCCTCACACTCCTTGTCTGTAAAATGGGCACCTTTCCTGGGGATCCCTGCTGCCCCACGGCTCTTGCACCCACGTTGTCCCCCTGGGCCCAGCGCCAGCTCCTGGCCCAGCAGGCTCTTCCTTCCCATTCCTCTGCCCGGTGACATCCAGCTTCCAGGCTCGGCTCAAATGCTGCCTCCTCTGGGAAGCACTCAGGGGTGCCCTCGAGTCTCGAGGCAGGGAGAGGGTGCCTCGGACCCGACTGCAGGGGAGGGTGGCTGGGGCCGCCCCTCACCGGCCTCTCCCACAGGCTACCTCCTAGCCCTGGGTCCCCTGCTCTTCATCAGCGTCTGTGACGTGTGGCTGCAGCTCTTCGCACACGACCAGGCTTATGCCATCAACCTGGCTGCCGTGGGTACCGTGGCCTTCGGCTGCACAGGTAGGGACAGGGTGGGGCGGGCAGGGCCTCGTGCTGGGGGCTGCCTCAGGCCGCACCCCCATATGGCCACCCACCCCGAGGCAGCCCCCCGGCTTCCTGTGAGGGGAACCGACATCGGGGACTTCCTGTCCATGGCTGTTCCTCTTGGGCTAGGGCTCTCGTTTTTTTTCTAAAATCTTTTGTTTTACAACATTTCAAACTTCCAAAAAGTCTGCAGGCACAAAGCAGTGAGCCCCTGTGTATGCCCCGCCCTCCCCCTCTCCTGTAAGTTTCCCTTAAATATAAATAAATCTAAAATAAGCCATTTTCCCTACACCGTCTTCACCTTTGAGGTCTAAACCCTAATACTTCAGGGCGTATTTTCTAGAATTTTTTGGTACTTGGACAGTAATCTAAGGATGCTCTACCCCTGAGCTACTGTCCCGGCCCTTTTGATTTTTGAGATTGGGTCTGCTAAGTTGCTGAGGCTGACCTTGAACTTGGTATCCTCCTGCCTCTGCCTTCCGAGTCTGGGATTACAGGTGGAGGTGTTTGGACAGTTCACACTGTGGGGACACTGTTATCAAAGCCACCATCTAGACTTGATCTCCGGGATCGCCCAATAATGTCCTTTGGTTTTTGTTTTGTTTTGCTGTGCTGGGGATGGAACCCGGGCCTCACGCACGCTAGGCAAGCGCGGACCTCTGGGCCACAGCCCAGCCCCTTGGCCTCACTTTTCCCCTGTCCTGGATCCCCTCCAGCATCACACCTCCTTTAATCCTGTCTGTCATTCATGGTAGTGACAGTTCGGAAGGGTCCACGCTGATCGTTTTGCAGACTTTCAAACTTTTTTTTTTTGGAACCGGATTGAACTCAGGGACACTCGGCCACTGAGCCACATCCCCAGCCCTATTTTGTATTTTATTTAGAGACAGGGTCTCACTGAGTTGCTTAGGGCCTCACTAAGTTGCTGAGGCTGGCTTTGAACTCTCGATCCTCCTGACTCAGCCTCCCAAGTGCTGGAATTACAGGCGTGCGCCACCGCGCCCGGCTAGACTTTCAAACTTTTTATTTGGGGGAGGGGAGAGCGGATGCCAGGGATGCGACCAGGGCCTCCACACATGCTGGGCGAGCGTGCTGCCACTGAGCTCCAGCCGCAGCCTTCAAAGCTGTGCTTGACCATGACTTCCAGGAAGGAACGCAGGGACGGGGTGACCGCAGACACCCGTACGTGCACGTTTGCGTGTGTGATTGGGGCTCGTGGACGCGTGGTCTCCACCCAGCAGCCTGCGCAGGTCTGGTCTGTTTTGTCAAAAAGCAAGTGCTGAGCTGGGCGCGGTGGCCGTGCCTGTGATCCCAGCTACGCAGGAGGCTTCAGCCTTGGGAGGATTTCAAGTCTGAGGCCAGCCTCAGTGACTTCGGGAGACCCTGTCTCAGAGTGAAAAATAAGGGCTGGGGATGTGGCTCCGTGGACGAGCACAACCAAGTGAAGTCCCCAGTGGGCTCGGTGGGCCCTGGGGTCTGAGGCAGCACCTTTTCCCTGAGGCCTGTGGATCTCTGCGGGGACGGAGGGAGCAGCCCGCCGCGCTGAGCGAGGGGGGAGCCTCTGCTTCATGAGTGGATATCTCGCTCTGCTGCCTGCCCAGCTCACGCCGGTGGGAACGGCTGTTCCCCAGTCTCTGGGGGACTGGGGTTCTCAGTCTGACAGCCCCCAGGGGGCAGCCTCTTGGGTCACTTCTGGCGGAAGACAGAAAGGCCACGTGAGCTTGCACTGCCTCGTCCAGTGGCAACGTCCTCTGCCCTGTTCCATCGGCCAGGGCTCCTCGGTGGCCCCGAGCAACCCCACGGGCAGGAATGTGGACGGCATCATGTGCGCTGTCAGGGACGTCCCTGTCCCTGTCGCAGCTGCAGGCGGCTCAGGACCCTGGGGGCTGCCAACATCTCTGCCAGGTCTGCCTGTTCCCGGGCCGCGGGCGGTCACCGGTGCCTCACGGTTGCCCCCTCTCTCTCTCAAGTGCAGCAATCCAGCTTCTACGGGTACACGGGGATGCTGCCCAAGAGGTACACGCAGGGGGTGATGACTGGGGAGAGTGAGTATCGAGACCCCCGAGGGGGCGCCGAGCTGCCTTGGGCTCTGGGAGCTTCTTCCTGGGGAACCCCAGACACGCGCCCTGAGTATGCTGGGCTGGGGGTGCATCTCGCCTGGCTGGGGGTTCACCTCGCCTGGCTGGGGGCGGGTGGAGTGGGACTCACTCACAGCCGGGGGCCGAGGGGGCTTGTGTGCGTGTGCACACGCCGTGCTTCTGGAGTGTGGCAGTGCCCGCGAGGCTGCATGTGCATGTCGTGTGTGCTGGGGGTGATGTGGACGGGCTCAGCCCCTCCCATGACAGAGGGTGTCACCCTTTAGCACCTGGCTGTGCTCAGAGCCGCAGAGCCACTCCCTGCCAGCTGCCCCTCCTCAGCTACCGGGACCCCGCCTCAAGCCTGTAACTTGCTGTAACCCAGCAGCCAGTCCTCGGGCCCCTCCTTCTGTCTGTCCTCTGCACTGCAGTGCCTGTCCAGGCGGCCGACCCCCGTTGTCCTGCCACCTCTTCTCGGCCCAGCCGTGTGTTGGAGGTGGTGATTCTCCCTGTGTCCTCAGTCCTCAGCCTCCTGGTTTTGTTTTGTGGTACTGGGGACTGAACCCAGGGTGCTCAACCACTGAGCCACATCCCCAGCCCATTTTAGTTTTTTTTATGTAGAGATAGGGTCTCACTAAGTTACTCAATAAATTGCTGACCTTGAACTTGCAATCCTCCTGCCTCAGCCTCCCAAGTTGCTGGGATTGCAGGCGTGCGCCATGGCATGGCACATGGCCCGTACCAGCCACATCTGTACTCCCTGGGAAGCCTGTTCCATTTCCCTGACCCCAACCTGCCTCCTGTGCTTCTGGGACACACAAGCCCCAAGAAGAGCCCTGTGTGTTCCTATTAGATCCTCAGGGCTGGATGGCACTGGGCCCTCAGGAAATGCTGAGAGAGAGAAAAAGAGAGGCAGACAGACAGATTTCCAGGGGGCCAAGCTCAGGCAGCAGTGCTGGAGGGGACAGTGACCCTGCCCCGCCCCTCTGTGGTGCTCCTGGGGTGTTGGGAGGGGCAAGACTGGGGGGCGTCTGACCCAGAGCTGCTGGGGGACTAATGACCAGGAGAGAGCTGGGTGGGGCTCCGTGGACCAGGCCAGGCAGGGGACTGGATCAGGCCCCAGCCCCTCGTCCCTGCTCCCAGGCACGGCAGGGGTGATGATCTCCCTGAGCCGCATCCTCACCAAGCTGCTGCTGCCTGACGAGCGTGCCAGCACGCTCATCTTCTTCCTGGTCTCGGTGGGCCTGGAGCTGCTCTGCTTCCTGCTGCATCTGCTGGTGCGGCGCAGCCGCTTTGTGCTCTACTACACCACGCGACCACGTGACAGCCGAGGCTGCCGGGCAGGCTACCGTGTGCACCACGACGTCGCTGCTGGGGACATCCACTTTGTAAGTGCATACTCCAGGTGTGGGTTGGACTGGTGTCCATACCTGCTGCCAGCCCTGGGCGTGTGCCCCCAGCCCAGTCCTGGCAGGGTCCCTTCCCTGGGCCCCTCCTTGGCCCTGGTTTCAGGCTGCACCCATCTCCATTCTGTGGGTTTGGGGCTCCCTTCAGCTGCTGCGTCCTGTGAAGTGGGGTGCACATGGTTCCTTTCTTTGTGAAACCCCACATACTGTAGACAGAGGTTCCATCCTGTTGGGACAGACTCCAGGAGGGCAGCAAGGTTCACCGCGGCCTGGGTTCCTGTCCAGGGTCAGGGAGAGGACCCAGGAGGTGGAACGGAGTCCCTATAACCCCACAGAGGAGGACACAAGGGGGCTGGGGTTGTAGCTCAGTGGTGGAGTGCTTGCCTAGCATGCATGAGGCACTGGGTTCGATCCTTAGCACCACATAAAAGTAAGTAAATAAAATGAAGGTATTGAGGAGGACACGAGAGCCAGACAGGAAATGGTGGGCCCTGGGCAGGAGCAAAGGGTGACTGGGGGCTCAGGTCTGTGGCCCCTGGCGCTGCTGAGGTCAGGACCCAACTGCGGCCAACTGCTGGCCTCCCACCCCAGCAGGAGCACCTCCCCTGCAGGGTCCCCCCACAATGGCTCAGGCCAGTGAGTGGCTTTGGAATCACTCCCTGGGTGGACAGGGACTGCTGGGCAGGGCCGTGGACCCGCCAGGGCAGCTGGGGTGCCCTCTGGTGGTGGCATGGCTGCATAGCACCCCCAGCCAGCTGCTGGCAGACGCTGGGTCTGAAGACACCTGCAGGCCAGGAGTGCCTGGCCGCCTAGAGGGAGGCAGGGCAGGGGGCCATCGAGTGGCCATTGAGTGTCCTCATCAGCAAAGTGGAAATAGTGGTCATGCAGGTTTTGATCTAGGGAATCGCCTGGACCTGTGGCTGGGGATGCTGCAGTGGACTGTCCCTGGTGGAGCCCAGGGGAGCGATCTGGGGGGCCCCTCCGTCAGGGAAGCTCGAGGAGGGACTTGGCTGGGGAATTGCAAAGCCACAGCAGGGGCTGGGGGGCAGGTGCAGAGGCTCAGGCTGGGAGAAGCCACATGTGTTTGAGGGACAACAGAGAAACAGGACATGGTGGGGGAGGCCTCGAGGGGCCTCTGGGCAGCCTGGCCGGGGTGCTGTGCTGGTGCGGCAGAGGCGGGGGAGGGTTTATGGCGTCCTGAGAGGGAGTTCACCACCTCCCAAGTCAGGGACCATGGTGAATGGGGAAAGAGGGTGGCTGTATGCAGGTGGTGCCAACTGTGAGCCCGAGTGTGGCTCTCCTTCACTGGCCTGATGCTGGTCTGTTCCCTTCCTCCCAACCCCATCCCCTCTGCCTCCCTGCAGGAGCACCAAGCCCCGGGCCTGGCCAGCAGCGACTCCCCGGACAGCCCGGCCCACGAGGCAGCTGGCCGCGGGGGCGCCTACGTGCGCTTTGACGTGCCGCGGCCCCGCGTCAAGCGGAGCTGGCCCACCTTCAGAGGTGAGGGAAGCCCCCTGCTCCGTGACCCCTGGGACCCTGGGCCCGGCCGTCCTGTCTGCATGCGTGCGTGGACCTAGGTGGGAGGCGCTGCCCTCTGACCTGCCCACTCCCACCAGCCCTGCTGCTGCACCGCTACGTGGTGGCCAGGGTCATCTGGGCTGACATGCTCTCCATCGCGGTGACCTACTTCATCACGCTGTGCCTGTTCCCCGGCCTGGAGTCCGAGATCCGCCACTGCGTGCTGGGCGAGTGGCTGCCCATCCTGGTCATGGCCGTTTTCAACCTCTCGGACTTCGTGGGCAAGGTGGGCTGCCCATCCCCCTGCCCCTGGTGGCCCTGGCCCATCCGGGAGGATCCCCAGGCTGAAGGTGCCTACAGGTCTCAGGCAGGGAGTGTGGCGACCGGGCAATGTCACTGTCCCCACAGCACCCCTTGGAGGGCGGTAAGGTGGCTCCAAGTGCCACTGCATCTCAGTGGCCAGACTCTGACCCTGTCCTCTTGCCCTATGGTCACTGGTCAGTGGGTCTGGGGTGGTCCTCCAGGGTGAGCACAGGCACAGGCCCTGGGGGTACCTGGATAGGGAAGAAGCACCCAGAAGCCACTGAAGGGACCAGACGTACCTGGGCGGCACCCTGTCTGCCTCAGGCTGGAGTGGGACCCACGCTGCCGTCTCTGAGGCTTTGTGTGGGTTTGGGATGGGCTTCGTCTTATGGATGAAGAGCCTGAGGCTCAGAGAGGGGAAGCCACCTGTTTGGGGTCACGCTGGGAAATGAGTTGGTGCTTCCAAGGAAGCAGAGTCGAGGTGGCCGGTCCAAACCTTCATCCTGCCCCGTCCAGTGCTTGATACAGGTGGCTTGACCTGCATTTCTCTAATAGGGTCAAGGTCCCATCTTGGGGATGTGTCGTGTGTAGATTGGGGTTGAGCACATGACAAGGATCATCTGCTGCTGTAACAAGTGGGCTTTGGTGCATCTTTGAGGGCAAGCTGGACAGGGCTGGGGAGCAGGCTGCTCTGGACAGACTCAGGGTGTCTGGGGACAAGGGTGTGGCCAGAATCTACAGTGGAGCTAGGAGGAGGTAGCCTGGGAGGGCAGGGCTCAGCGGTGTCCCAACGCCTGGCTCCCTGCAGATCCTGGCAGCCCTGCCCGTGGACTGGCGGGGCACCCACCTGCTGGCCTGCTCCTGCCTGCGTGTGGTCTTCATCCCCCTCTTCATCCTGTGCGTCTACCCCAGTGGCACACCCACCCTCCGCCACCCGGCCTGGCCCTGCATCTTCTCCCTGCTCATGGGCATCAGCAACGGCTACTTCGGCAGCGTGCCCATGATCCTGGCGGCTGGCAAAGTGAGCCCCAAACAGCGTGAGCTGGCAGGTAAGCTGCTGGCTCCCTCCCAGCAGCCCAGCACCCCAGCACCCATGCGTGAGGAACCCGAAGCCTGGAGAAGCCAAGGCCAGGCGGCAGAGTCTGCACTTGGATTCCAGGGGTCAGGACAATGCCAGGGAGGGTGTCGGGTGGGGACATTTGACCCTGGTTTCATCCATTCCTTCCTGGCTCCTGGGTGAGCCTCCTGTGAACCAGGTGGTGCCCCGGCTCCGGGGACTGACTGACTGGGAGATGGGGTATGAGAAATCGGGGGGTGCCAAGGTTTGGGGCCACTGCTCAGGGCAGGAAGGTTGGTATTGCCGTGGACTGAAACACAGGAGGCCTGCGGGGGGGTTGGTGTTGGGCTTGGATTGGGGCCATGGTATATTTGAGGTGCCCCACAGACACCTCAAATGGTCCCTGACAAGGAGGGAGTTGGACTTTGGAGGCTGGAAATAAAATGGGTGGGGGACAGAGAGGCAGGTGAGGCCTGGTCCCCCTGTGGGGGGAGCAGCTGGCCAAGGATGTCGGGACCCAGGGGGTCAGCCCGTCCTCGGGGAGGTGTGCTCACACAGGCTGTCACAGGCTCCCTGGGAGCTCGCAGTTGTCACTACACACCGCCCCTGAACGGGGGCCACTGGGTGTGTCCAGCACAGTGCAGCCCCGGCGCCTGGCTACCCGCCCCTCCCCCTCAGGCCGGTCTTGTCCACAGGGAACACCATGACGGTGTCCTACATGTCCGGGCTGACCCTGGGCTCCGCCGTGGCCTACTGCACCTACAGCCTCACCCGTGACGCCCACAGCAGCTGCCTCCGCTCCACCAATGGCTCCATCGCTG
The DNA here is from genome assembly GCA_020662805.1 of Glaucomys volans. Classification (NCBI taxonomy): domain Eukaryota; kingdom Metazoa; phylum Chordata; class Mammalia; order Rodentia; family Sciuridae; genus Glaucomys; species Glaucomys volans. The sequence goes on from JAJEJO010003433.1 coordinate 347,101, forward strand.
CTGGCCCCTGAGCCAGGACACTGCAGGCTGCTGGCCCTGCCCGCTGCCCAGGGAGCGCTGCTCAGGCTGACGAGGGCCCTGAGGCCTGAGGCCCCTCCCCATCCCTGCCCGCAGTGCCTGTGGGGCCCCGGCCTCCGCCCACGCCAGTAACGCCACCTCCCTGGGTCCAGTGGCCTGGAGCCTGTTGTGACCAGGCCTCTGCTCAGCACTGTGTCCTGTGCCAGCCTCACTCCTGTCCTTCCCCTGTCTATCCAGTGGCCCCAGCTCTAGCCAGGTCAGCATTCTGCAGGGTCGGACCCAGCCTTCCCCTCCCAGATGACAGAAAGCCATCCCCGTCACAGTGACCCCACCGCAGGGTCGCTGCCCACGGTACAAGTCAGGGGCAGGAGACACCTCCTCATGAACACAGGAGGACCTCAGAAGAGAGGGGCAGTCCCAGTCTTCCCGCCCTTGGGCCCCTCCCTCTGCCTGTTCTCAAACACTCGTTCTCCCGGTCACAGTGCACTGCTGGGGGCCGCACCTCTGCGTCTGCGGGGGCCTCTCGTGAGCACAGCACAGCTGGCCTGGGCAGCTGCCATACCCAGGTCCCCACGCACCTCCTGCTGCACAGGCCAGGGGCTGTGCCTAGCAGGGTGTCCCTGGTGTTCTCAGAACATGAGGAGGGACACATTTGAGGACCACAAAGTAGGCCCTCTGGGCAGAAGTGGCCTCTTGACCCAGGAAAGCTCAAGGAGGGACAAGTGGAGCCCAAGAGTCCCTGGCAAGTAGGGAGGGGCCAGAGGGGTCATTCAGTCATCAGGCTGGTTTTGGGGTGTCCTGCCAAGGACAGCTTTCCCAGGGGAGGTCACTGGTCCTTCTGCATCCCTGGCCCAGCTGTGATTGCCCTGCCCCGTCCCCTGCTGTGTCCTGTCCACCTGTGTGTCCTCTTAACTGTACCGCACTGGCCATTAAAAGATGACAGCAGAGACAGCCTCACCGCACCTCCTGAGACGCATTTGGGTGGGGACGGGTGGGGCAGGACTGCCATCTGGGCCGCTGGAAGCGGGAGGAGGATGCTGATGGGATAGGCCACTCCACGAGGTGGGGACCTCAGTCTTCCCTTCTTGGACAGGGCCCCTCATTTTTGGGAGGAAGCCTGGTGGGTCAGGTGTAGGGGCGGGGGCTGTACATGTGGGGTGGGGAACCGAAGCCTTGGGGCTTGTCACACACCTTGTGCCCCTTGGCCCTCATGAGGATCCAGGCAGCAGGCTGGCCCTGCTCCTCAGGGACTCCAAGCCAGGTGACGCGCATCAGCCTTCCGGGCTCAGGCCCAGTTCTGACTGATCTGAAGTCTGACCAGCTCGTGTACCTTCCTGTGCCTCTGTTTCCCCAAGGAGGACGACTGGGGTTTTGGATCCCTTGATGGAGGGCCACCTGAGCTCCAGGCCTGCAGGCTCAGGGACCTGCCGCATCTCCTGGGGGTACAGGTGGCAGTACGTGGGCCAAGCCCAAGGGCAATGCCAGAGGCGGCCACCAGATGGCGCTCTTCCCACACCTGTGGGCTGCAGGGCGCCCATTCCGAGACTCGGTCCGCCCTGCACAGGGCCATCAGAGCCCACGCCAAACCCCTCCCTCCAGAGGCTGCACCCACTGCCCTCAGTGTTAACATTCGTCATTGCCTTGCCCTTTGTCACAGTCGCGACAGCAAAGCCAGAATGACATCTGCAACTGTTCAGGTGATCCAGGAGGGAGGCACTGGTTAGCCAGTGTCCCCACCCTGCAGCTTTTCTAGGACCAGAGATTCAAGGCAGGATCACGGCCACTCTGACCCGCAGTGCCTTCTCCAGGTGTGGACACAGAACTTTTGGAACACCGGGCACTTCGTGTCTGCCCGATACAGCAGCCACTGGCCAGCCCAGCTGCTGAGCCCTGGACAGGCAGCTGGTGCAATTGAGGAACAGCTTTTACTGTCCCTCGCTTAAATTAGCTCAAATTCCAAGTCACCAACCTCCAGACTCCCTCTGCCCTCCACTGCCCTGGAGTGGCAGGCTCCCCAGAACAAGGGCCCCGAGCGTACCCAGGTCCCAAAATGAACCACACCAAGTGACGGTATTTTTCCAATTGAATCTTTTTTTTTCTTTTCTTTTTTTTTATGAAAAAGATCACACAGAATTTGCCAACAAACAAAATTTCAAAAGTAACTTAAAAAAAAAAAAAAGGAAATAATTCCCCCAAAAAACAAAACCGAAGTCTGGCTTTCCTTCCCTCAAGATTGTCTGCTGGAGGCCTCGGCTCCACTGCGGGGCTGGTTAAGTGCTTGCTGGGCCCGCCCCGCGGGGGCGCGGGCTGGCGGCTCCCTCCCTCCCTCTCCCTCTCCCTCACTCCTCGGCGGGGGGCGCATACAGTACAGTGGGCGGGGTGGGTGTGCTGGGGGCTGGGGGCCAGTGAAGCCGGGTGCTAGACACTCACAATCTAACAGGAAATAAAAAATAATATTCTGCACGTCAGAATGTGTTTGCTTTTTTTTTATAATTTCATAGCTATTTTTCACAGTTTTAAAAAGTTTATATTTATATATATTTATATATATTTATCTTTATATATATAATTAAAAAGTTGACTCCATTTAAAGGCTTATGATACAGGGGCGGGTGAGTCTCTTGGTACAATAAAACTGTACAGGCTAAGAACTGCTGCCTCCCCTCCTGGGCGGGGAGGGGCCAGGCATGGCTGGAGCGAGGGTTTCAGCACCATTGGGATTTTCTGTAGTGTGAGGGTCTGGGCTGGGGGGCAGGCCCTTTCCAGGGCCACCTGCCGCCTGGCGGATGCTCCTGGGCTCCCCCTCACCCTGCTCTGTTCCCCAAGTCCAGGCCATCCTGAGAGGGTGGAGGCCACGGGCACTCGGCAGCCTGGCGTGGTGGTGAGGCTGGCTGGCGTCCCATGGGGAGGTTGGGTGGACTCCATGCTGAGAGTGCTGGGAACCCAGAGCTAGCGTCAATGTGGGTTCCTGGAGACCCCTCCCCACCAAGCCCTAGTCTGGGAGCCTGGGGGCGCCTGGCCCCTGCTGGGCCTGGAGGGCCTGCCTCGACAAGTGCTTACAAGGTGCTGGGGAGCCAAGGCCGTGCCCTGGGGGCCAGCAGAGCCACACCCTGATAGCAGAGAGGAGCCCCGTCGGGGGAGGGGTTGGGAGAATGGGGCTGGAGGCGTGTGCACATGGGCGCACAAACGTGCATGCATACGGGCACACACATGTACACACACTCACTTGCCCGGGGCATCACGTGCACACCTGGCCACATGCACACGCCCACAGGCACACTGGCATGCACACAACGCACGTGGTCCCGCGCCGTGGCAGTGATGGAGGGGGCCCTGGGGGCCCTCAGGGCGCAAGGCAGCTGGGCCCGGTGGGCAGTGCTCAGCAGAGCACGGGCACGCCGTCCGTGGAGAAGATCATGCCCGTGGTGGGCTCATAGGTGCCCGCGAGGTAGTAGAGGCCCTCGCTGTCCTGGTACTTCTTGGTCTTCAGCATCTGCTCGTACTGCTCCAGGCCCACCACCAGGCACTTGTGCGACACCGTCTGCACGTCGTTCTCGTCCACGTGTGAGGACTGGTACAGAGCACGCTGCAGGTGGGCACAGTGGGCCTCAGGCTGGGCATGGGGTAGGGAGACCCCTCCCAGACCAGAGAACCTGGGAATGCCTGGAGGTGCAGACCCAGAGACAGACAGAGATCTAGAGACAGAAGTGATGAAAGAGATCAAGAGACCAGGAGAGATGGAGGCACTAAGGATGAGGATGGACAGACTGGGAGACCCCAAGACAGGGAGAGGTGACCCCAGGAGAGACAGTGAGAGCTGGGTGCCTCAGAGCCAGAGACAGGCGAGGCCAGCGGGGCCAAGCCGAGTCCAAGTGCAGGACCCTGCCTGCCCACCTGGGAGAAGGTGGCCGCCCCTCCTGCTGGGCGCCCTCCTACCTCCATGAAGTCCTTCCTCTGGCTGGAGGCCCGCAGGGCTGCAGGAAGGCTGCGGCCAGACTTCTGGTCCCAGTGCTGTGTGGGGAACAGCCGGGGACTGTGGGTGACCCCAGGCCCTAAGGCAGGGCTGCTGCCAAGGGCCGACTAGACCCCAACCCCCACCTCCACCTCCCCCTCTGGTCAGACCGTTGGCCCCCAATGGGACCTCAGGGCAGGGTCCCCACAACCATGGACCCAGGAGGAGGACACCCAGCCGGCCCCCTGGCTCACCTGGCCCTCGTGGAACTGCTTGCCCGGGCTGGTCTCCTCGGGGTGGTAGAACCACTTAACTCGAACCACCATGTTGTTGCCCCAGGACTCCCACATGCTCTGGATGCGGCCGATGTAGGGCAGGTTGGGGCGGCCGGCAGACAGGAACACAGCGCAGTCTCCGATGCGGATCATCTCCTTGCCACGCACGATGGCCTTGTAGAAGAGCTTGCGGGCCTTGCCCTTCATGCCACGTCGCTGCAGGAGACGCCAGTCAGGCAAGGGCCCGGGAGCCTGTGGCCCATCACACTGTGGGGCCTGGCACCTGGAACCCCACCCTGGGCCTGTCACCTGCGTCAGTCTCAGGGTGCTAGAGGGAAGGGACAGGAGAGGAAGGCCCCGGCTCCTGCTCTCACTAGGGAAGCCCCTTTCAGCTCTGACATGCCAGAGCAAGAGGGACTACGGACTCCAGGGGTTTTGCAGCTAAAAGGGACTCCAACTCTCCCAGAGCACCACTAGCATGTCCCCCAGACCACAGGCACGCACAGGGACCCGCCTCTCCGCACCAGCCGTGAAGACTCACTGCCCAGGCCCAGCACTGCCCTCGCCTCTTCTCTGGGTGCTGCCACCCCGAGGACCCTGCAATGCACACACTGGGCGGGGTGAGGGAGGCCAGGTCGAGGGGCCCCAGCAGGCCGGGCTGCACAGCCTCCATCTCCATGCCTCCAGCAGCACGGGGGGCCCAGGCATGGCTTAGGTGGCTTCTGGGGTTAAAAGAGGATTTCTGTCCCCAGGAACCGCCTGGGAAAGAGGATGTGGGGGTAAAGGGATTTATTTGGATGTGTTCCCAGCAAAAGCAGGAAATGGGACTTTAAGGGCAGACACCATACCAAGCCCTGCTGGGGAGCTCAGGATGTGTCAGCCCCCCATGTGGCCTGACGAGGGCTGAGGGTCACATGCCACCCTGAGGTGTGGGTTAACCCTGCCCTGCCACCACACAGCGGCCCACTAACCAGCCAGGCGCATTGAAGCTGTGTTTATTCACTCAAGGAAACTTCCTCAGGGCCCCAGGCCCACTCGGAGCTCCTCGCCCGCCCCGTGATGCCGTCCCTTGGTGAGAAGCTCCTCCAAGAGGAGGGTCCGCCAGGCTGAGCAGAAGCAGGCTCTCGCCTCTCCTGAACTCTAAACCACTTCGCCCTCCCGGTGACGGACAACAGGCTCAAAGTCAGCGTCTGCCTCCGCTGGGGAGCCAGCTGCTGACCTCCCGCCTCACCCACATCCCTCTTCCTCTTCATTCCCTGTGCCGCCTTTTCATGAGCCGGCCACTTCTCTGCAGGTGCTGTAAAATGCTGAGTCCCTTCAGCTTAGGCACAGAGGATGCCTCAGTTGCTAAGCAACTCGCTGACAGCAAGTTGGTTTTTGGCAACAGGCAGCTACTCCCCTTTAAGGGTGCCCCCTCATCCAATGAGGTCCCCTGTGAGGCTGACCCCGCCCCTTTGGTGGGCACAGACTTGGTCTGGCCAATCAGAGCATCACAACTCCCTACTGGCCACTGTGATTGGCTCAGGGACCCAGGCCAGGCATCCAACCAGCTTTAGTTTAAACTCAGGGGAGACACTTCCTTCCGTCACTTCTTAGCTGGTAGAAGTTGAGCTGAGAATTACTGGACTCTCTGGTTGCCTAGAGAGGAGCTGCCAGGGAAGGAGACCGCACACAGCAGGGGAGGGAAGTCGGAGTGCAGCTCGGACCTGAGAGTGGGTCTAAAGATGGCCTTCAAGTCCCTGGATCCACCCGTACCCGAAGTGGCTCGCCCCTGAACCTTCCTGCTGAGGAGGCCAAAAGGTTTGACCTTGTCGTTTAAGCCAGTCACTTAGGTTTCTCCGCTTTGTGGCTCTGAGCCCTCGATAATGCTGGCACTGGAACTTTTCCAGCAGATGCTAAAATGGGCACAGGCTGCCGTGGTGGGGCAGGGTGGGGTGTGCTCTCCTAGCTCTGAAGCCCCAGGCGGCCCTCAGATAAAGCACCTGCAGGGATGGGGCCCTGCAGCCTGCAGCGGAGCTTCCATGAGGATCTGGCATTCGAGCTGGGCCTCTCAAGTGGTGGCCTGACCGAGGGGCTCCTTCAGCTGGTAGCCAGCCACGAGGATTTAGAGTCGTGATCCTGTGCCCCGTGGGATCAGGAAAGCCAGGCTCAATCAGGGACCCAACGATGATGGAGCTGCAGCCCAGGCGTCCAGAGCCCACCTGCGCATGCTCGCACCCCACCTTCGCTACAGAACAGCTGGTGGGGGCAGCCCAGGGCGGATGAAGCTGCTATCCCACTTCTGGGGATTTCTGATTAGCCTTGGCAGCACATCAAGATCCCCAGAAGGCAGCAGTGACGACCGAGACCCCAGAGATGACGCAGGGCACCCCAGCCTCTATAGCCTTGTAAGTGCACGTGCCAGCAGCTTCCCAAGCTGTGAGGAGGCACGACAGACACCCAGGCCTGTCCCTGCCGACCCCAAAGCTGCTGGGCTTGCCCTGGTGAGAACAGGCCCTTAAAGAGGCAGTGGCTCAGCATGGCCATCTCCTCGAAGCCCCCCTCCACACAGCCTTGGGCCTCACTGATTGAGGGGGCACCCTTGAAGGGGAGTAGCGGCCTGTTACCAAAAACCAGAACTGCTGTCAGCCCCTGGTCCAGGGACGCAGACACTGGGGACGAAACCTGGGCTGGCCGTACCTGCAGACTAGGACACCCTCCCACACCTGCCAGGCATGGTCCTCAAACCACCACCACCGCCCTCGGGTCCACATGACGAAGATGTGGCCCCAGCGTGGCAATGCTAGGAGGCAGGGACTATGGGAGGTCTTGATGTAACGGGAGTGCCTTTGAAGGGACTGGGGGGCCTGAGCCCCTTCCCCTCTGCTCTGCCGCTCACTCCCTACATGGTTGCCAACACCCTGCCTCACACTGGAAAGTGAAGGCTCTAGCCTATACGGGCTGCTTCCTCTAAACCACACACCAAAACAGGCCTCAGCCCTGAAAACGCTGATTCCCTCGGGTACTCTGTTATAGCGACGGACAGCTGACACCCTGGCTCTTCCTGCCCAGGGTGTGGGATGGACTGGTGACCCCAAGGGCTATTCCCGTTATCCACAGAGAAGATTCTAGAACAGCTACTGACAGTTTCCCCCACTGAGAAGTGCATGTGTGTGTGTGCAGGTGTGAACGCATGTGTACCTGTATGTGTGTACCTGTGTGTGGGGGGGGTGTGAGTATGCACATGTGTGTGGAAGACACAGCACGGGGTGAGCTGGGAGGGCCCCTTCTGCTGTCAGGGTGGCCAGGGGACCCATGGCCCAGGCCCACCAGAATACTTTCTTTGGGCTTCACTGGTGGACATGTGGTCCACAGCAGGCCAAGGAGACCTGACCTGGCGCTTCTGCTGGCAAGCAAAGGGAAGTGGCGCCTTCGACCAGGATCGCCACACTGGTGGCCGCCAGCCTTGAGCATGCGGCCCCTGAAGTCAGCGTAGCTGGAAATGAGATGAGCATGAAGACCCAGGCTGGCTGGCTGGAAAGGTTCCAAGACCTCCGCCGTCCTGCCCACCATGGGACGGCCCTGCATGACCCTTGCGTGTGCTGCATTTGGGCTCTACACAGGGAGCTCTCACCCTGCAGACCAGGGCCAGGGCTGCTGGGCAAGGGGCCTGGGCTCAAGTCAGACAAGTCGTTTGTCCCCCATGATATGGGATGTGGCCTCGCCCTCATCCCAACTGTCCTCCCTGGGGCTGCTGGGGGAATCTGAGGGGAAGGCAGGGTCTGGCGTAGAGCAGCCAGAGGAAGACCTTGGAACCTTGACCTGTTACCTGGGTGGGCTTCCCGAACCACTTCCAGAGCTGCCGGGCAGGCAGGAAGGCGGCGATCTTGGGCCGGTTCTCCACAGATGGCAGGCGCTGCCTCTTGGCCAGCTCCTTGGTAGTGGGCAGGTGGACGCCCTCTCTCTTTTTGGGTCGGCTCTTGGCCCCTGCCCCAGCCTGAGCCTTCGGCTGCAGAGGCTGAGGGGGCTGGGGAGGGGGGGCCGGGGGCTGGGCGGCAGGCGCCTTCTTGCCCGTGGGGTGGGCCGAGGAGCGCCCCTTGCCAGCCTGCTTGGGAGCCTTGGCGGGGAGGGCTGGCTGGGCAGAGGGGCCAGCTGCAGGGGCAGGCGCTGCCTCGTCATCAGAGCTGCAGGAGGAGTCCTCGTCTGTGGTGGAGGAAGAGGAGGAGGAGGAAGAGGAAGAAGAGGAGGAGGAGGAGGAGGAAGAGGAGGAAGAAGACGAGGAGGAAGAGGAGGAGGAAGAAGACGAGGAGGAAGAGGAGGAGGAGGAGGAAGAGGAGGAGGAGGAGGAAGATGAAGAGGAGGAGGAGGAGGAGGCAGGGGAAGATGCCCTGGAGCTGGAGGCGCTGCAGTTCCGGCCCCCTGTGCCCCGGCCGTCCTCCCCGTTCTTCTCGCCGTCCTCCTCGCCCTCTGTCTCTGAGCCGCTGCTGCTGCTGCTGCTGCTGCTGCTGCTGCCGCTGCTGCTGCTGCTGCTGCTGCTGGTCTCCGACTCCTCAGCCCCATCCTGCTCCGCCTGGGCCTTGTCCGGGCTCTTGGGGTTCCCAGGGTCCTCCAATGGCAGCCCGGACCCAGACTCCTGGGCAAGCTCCCCCTCCAGGGCCTTGGGCCAGGCCATCTTGGGCTCGCTACTGCCTGCCGCGGGGGGCAGGCCACCCAGGCCCAGCAGGCTCTTGGGCTCCTGCCAGCCTCCAGCCCCTGGGTCCTCCCGGAGGAGCAGGGCCTCTTTGGCCTTCTTGCTTTTGGGAGATGTAACCCCCTCATGGTCCAGTTTGACAAGCAGCTCAGCCTCCTCCCCTGGCCTCCGAGCACCCTTGGCACCCGACTCCTCCGTGGCCCGAGCCTTCTTGGGCTTGGGGCGGGTAGCCGGCATGGTGATTGGCATGGTGATGAGGGGGGCTGGGGTCAGGGCTGTGGCGGGGGCCGGCAGCTCTCCAAAGGGCTCAGGAGCTGGGCAGCTGGCGAAGGTGGGTGGCGCTGGGCTGGGCTGGGGAGGTGCCGGGCGAGCCTTGGGGGCCTTGGCCCGCTTGTCCACAGGTTCTGGGGGGCTCTTCTTGGAACTTGGGGTGCTGATGGGCTCCAGGGCCAAGGGGGTGCTGGGGACCTCATCCGTGGAGACCCCCTCCTCCAGGACAGTGGCTCTGTCTAGAAAAGAGAAGACGACAAGTGGAGGCCGGGTGGGGACCGCTGCCTTCTGGGCTGGGCTTCCTGGTGGGAGAGCAGGAGGGGCTCCTGGGTCAGGAAGCCCTGCTGCTCTGGCTGGGCCTCGGGATGGGTGGTTCCTGCACCTCATCCAGGGTGTGCTGGCCCTAAGTGGTTCTTGAGTGGTCTTGGCTTGTAGCCCAAAGTACTCTCCTCTGGGAGTGAGTGAAACGCACCAGGCCGAAGCTCAGCTCGCCTCCCTTGACCTGCTGCGTAATTCCCAAGGGGGCAGAACTGCCCAGCAGTGCCGTTCTTTCAGAGATGAGGACCGGACACTGCAGACCCTCGGGCTCCAGGTTCCGGCTCCTCAAGCAGCCCCCACCTGACCCTGACCCAGGTCAACATACCACCCTTGGCTTTGGTGCTGGGCTTCCGCCCACGCCCTCGCGCCTTGGCTCCTGGCTCCTCAGACCCTGTGGTGGCGCCCTCTTTGCCTTCCCCGGTGTCTTTGCTGGTCTTCCGGCTGCGGCGCTTGGCGCTGGGCACCAGGAGGGCTGGGGATGGCTCGGCACCTGCAAGGCAGACCGGCTCAGGCCTGGCTTCTGCACTGAGTTCCTGCACCACTGTTTGGGGTGGGGAGCAGGAACACCAGGGGCTGATGCAAGCTGGGTTCCCCGATGGACTGCGTGGTCCAGAGGGTGGCACAGCACAGAGTCGCTCAGCAGGGGCCCCTGAGTGACCACACCACAGCACTCTGCAACTCGAGGGGCTCAACAAAGGTGCTGACTTTGAGGACCTTGAGGTCACCCACCCAAGAAGCCAGGCAGTGTGAGCAAGCCTTGCCGCTGCCTCTCAGAGGGGACCTGGAGGAGTCACTAACCGCTGAGGCCAGGCCATGAAGGCCAAAGCAAGGATTCAATGCCACGGTGCCCACGTGGAGCTTGGAACCATCAACAACACTTGACAGCCTCCCACGTCTGGGCAGTCAGGCCTGAGGCTGCCCTCGTGGGCCATAGGGCCCACCTGGGAGCCCCAAGACCCCCACTCCCCACCCCGTCTGGGAATCCCTGCCCACTGCTTCTGCCATTTCTACTCGCTGTGGGTTCCAACGGTCCAAATGGCAGGCAGAGTCCAGAGTGAGGCTGGAGGAGCCCTAAAACCCATTGACAAGAGTCTGTGCTGCCGGGGGAGCCAGGCAAGGGCCGGGTGGGTGGCAGCCAGCCAGGATAGAACCCCGATCTCACATGCTGGGCACTCACATTGGATCTTATAGTCGGGTGGCAGGAGGCGGATGTGAGAGAGAGGGATCCTGCCCGTGTCACCATCGTCAAATTCCACAGTAATGAGGTCCCCGTCATCCTCCAGGTCCAGTAACCCTGTGGGAGAGGGGCAGGTCAGCGGGCCCCAGGGCTCCAGCTGGGGCATAAGGGTGAGGGGACCATGGGGACCAGCATGCAGGCATCCCAGGTCATTAAGGCACAGCATGGGGACTGGGAATGTGTGCACTGTAGTGCGGAAGTGGGTGGGGGCACAGTCAGGGTGGGGACACCCCCATTTCTAGTCGAGCATGTGTCCTGGAACTCAGGTGCCATAAGACAGCGGATTGCACACACCTGCTCGCTGTCAAGACCCCCCTGAAACAGCAGTAAAGAGACCACTAGAACACCAGCCTTGAAGGACGGAGCGGGAAGAGGCCACGGACACCAGCAGACCGGGCTGGGAGGTCTGCCCAGCTCTGAACTGAAAGATGCGGGCGCAAGTGAGAAGGGTGGGCCACACCGCACAAGGGGTGAGCCCAACATCTGCCACAGAAGGACAACACCCCAGGCCCCTCCTGAACGCAGAAGCTAAGCCTCATCCCCAAGGACACAGGCCTTGGTGGAAGGGCGGAGACCTACATGCTGGTACTTGGGATCCCCCAAGGAGCTGCCTGCCCAGGGTCACCACGCCTCACTGACCCAGAGTCCCGATCTCAGCACCCTCTCTCTTTCCCAAGGATCACCTAAGCTAGCAGGCGAGCACCCAGCAAAGAGAGCGCAGTGCTGTGGAGCCCGCGTGGAGAAGGGAGCGCAGAGGACTAGGAAACAAACAGCTTCTGGGAAATTTTCTTACAAAAGAGACATATTGGTGCAGCAGAAAGATTTTTTTTTTTTTTTCAAAAAAAATTCAGGGAAAAAAAATTCTAAAAAAAAAAAAAAAAAGAAAGAAAGAACTCTTGGAAAATTTTTAAATGATAGAAGAAATTTTCAAGTTCAAGAGAACAAAAGGATCTAGATGTTAATATGGAGGAAATCTCCCATGAAATTGAACAAAAAAATAAAGAAATGGACAATAAATGAGGAGGAGATACACACACCCAGAGCCAGACTAGTGTGAGTTCCAGGGACCAGAGATGGACCGAGAGAAACTATCCGAGCGGAACAGAGCAGAAAAACTTCCAGGACTGGAGAGACGTGCTATGGAATCAGAGCCCCGTCGTCCCCAAATACCTGGCATAAAGAAATGGAGAGAAAACCCACATGGAGCTCCAGATCTGGGGAAAATGAGAAGGTCCTAACCGTTTCCAGAGGGGGAAGAAGTAGGTCCCCTACAAAGATCTGGTGATTGTAATGGCAGTTAATTACTCAACATTAGAAATTGAATAAAAATCAAACAATGACTTTGAAATGGTAATGGGAGAGTATTTCTAATCTAGAATGTATACCCAACTCAACTATAAAGAACAAGGGTACAGAGATTGCAGGCATGCAAGAATTCGAGAAACTTTTCTTTTTAGTACCAGGGACTGAACCTGAGGCCCTTAACCACTGAACCACTGTCTCCAGCCCTTTTTCATTTTTTATTTTGAGACAGGGTCTTGTTAAGTTGCTTAAAGTCTCACTAAGTTGCTGAGGCTGGCTTTGAACTCATGATCCTCCCGCCTCAGCCTCCAGAGCCACTGGGATTACAGGCATGTGCTACTGCGCTCTGCTTGCATTTTCTAGGGACTCTCTCAGAAAGTTGCAGAGACCCTCTACTAAAATAAGGGGATGAGCCTAGAAAGAGAAAGACATAGAATGCCACACAGAAGCCCAGAGGAGCCCCAGAACACTGGCCAGGGCAAGGCACCCTAACCTGACCCTGGAAGGCAGCCTGCTCTCAGGGTTCAGAGGTCAAGAGCTCTGAGACTGGAAACAAGACAAACTCTTCCCACATCAACAGGACTTCAGGGGTTTGCTGCTCAATGAGTAATAAGAAATGGGAAAAATAAACCCTCCCAGCCCAAACCTGCGGCTCAGACTGGACCCCATGCCTCACGTCCATGGTTGTACAGCCCTGGCCCTCCTTCCCTCCTGGTCACACAAGGCGTGAGCGCACACAGGAATTGACTTGGTCTAACCAACAGCCCCAGTGTCACATTTCCTGTCTGCTGTCCCTGCCTGTACTGCCTGGATGCCTGTTCCCTCTTCCAACCTCTTCTGCTGCCAACCTCCCACCACCAAAGCCCTGAGCTTGGGGCCGGGGCTGCAGCCAGCGGTACAGCGCTCACCTAGCACACGTGAGGCCCTGGGTTTGATCCTCAGCACCACATAAAAATAAAATAAAGGTACTGCGTCACCTACAACTAAAATATGTAAATATTTTTTAAAAAGCCCTGTGCTTTCCAGCCATGTGAGTCAACAAAAATCTCTGCGATCAAGTTGGTTAGATGTGGGTTTTAGTGACCAAATAAACCCACAGTGGCACACTAGGAGAAGGGGGAGCCACAGGGGGCCTCTCACCTCGGACCACAGTGCCGGGGTACAGGCAGCGGTACTGCTGGCTCCAGTAAGCTGCGATCCTGGTCCCCTGTGGCAGGAAGCGAGTGGAGGCCGGCCTCACGTCGATGATCTGAGAGAACACGGGATTGAGCGCCAGGAGGAGACCAGGAACAGAGGTGTGGCCGTGGCCTGTGCCCCTCTCCCCCAGGCCTCTGGAGCCCAGCCTCCCATTCCCTGCTCACCGCCTCCTGCAGCAGCTGCTCCAGGCAGTAGATGTGGGGCCGGTTCCCACGCTCGCCCTCCACCACCACGCGGTATCTGTGAGGCCAGGGCAAACGCGTGTGAGGTGGCAGAGGCCACAGACCCTTGGCAGTCTGCCAACCTGCTACGTCCCCTCCCAGCTGGGCCTCCTCATCCTTGGAACTAGGGGCTGTCGAGCATGCCAACCCCAAGAGAGGCCGACACGCACTCCAGTGCCTTCCCATGAGCCCCTCGCCACTGAGGGGCGGCCATGGCCAGCTGAGCCCTCCCCCTGGCAGAGCCCACCCAGCACACCTCCCACCTGTGGTGACCTGGCAGAGTCCTCAGAGTCCACCCACAGCCCAGAAAGGAGAACCAATCTGCCCAGAGAGGTGCAGCAAGGGTCTCCGCCCATCCCACTCACATGTCCGGGGAGTGGACGGTCTGCACGTGCCCAGCGTAGAGCAGCTTGTCATCCATGGGGATGAGCACACGCAGGCCGTCCTTCAGCTCGTCCTTGTCGATGACGCAGGAGCGAGGGGCTGTGGGCAGCAGGGAGGCTGGGCTGGAGTGGGAGGGGTCGGGGAGACCCAGCCCCCTCCCAGGTCTGCCCGGTGACCCTGAGTCACCTCTAGGAACAGAGGCCCTGCCAAGTGAGTCTGCAGGGCACACACTGGGTGTGCCGAGTACATGTGGCCTGTACCCACTGGCATGTGAAGTGCACACACAGGTCGGGGGGCAGGCAGGTGTGACCCAGGGGTGACAGCCTGTGCGTGCCGTCCCACCCCCATTCCAAAGAACCCTGTCCCCGGGGGAGCTCTGGGTCATAAGCAGCCCCCACACTCAGCACTGTCCTCTACCCTGACACAGAGCCCCCACTGCTGCCCCCTCAGCCAAGCACCCGGGGCTTTTCACCCAGTTTTCCTCCACCTGGGACAGGTTTTCTGAACACCAACACCCACAGTGAAATGTCCCCAACATTTCAGCCCTCTTGCCCCCAGCCCTTCTCAAGAGCCCCCTTTGGGCCACCCACCCAAGCTCTCCTTAGTCCTCCTCTGCCTGCTTTTCCTTCTGGGTGGGACCTTCTACCTGGTCCCCTGTCATCAGCATATATTAAAAAGACCCAGACAGTGGAGGGAGGTGGCCTGCACCTGTAATCCCAGCTGCTGGGAGGCTGAGGCAGGAGGATCATGAGTTCAAAGCCAGCCTCAGCAACTTAGCAAGGCCCTAAGCAACTCAGTGAGCCCCTGACTCTAAATAAAATATAAAAAGGGCCGGGAATGTGGCTCAGTGGTTAAGAGCCCCTGAATCCAATACCTAGTACCAAAACAATATCCAAAAAAACAAAAAAGACCCAGACAGTTTGGGGATTCCAGAACAAGGGGCCTATTCTCCATCCACCTGCCACCACCTGGGCAGAGGGCACTTCCCACACCTGACACTGGTGGATGTGTGACTTGCTCTGGCAAAGGCAGAAGGGGCAGCATGCCAGTTCCTAGGCCTAAGCAGCCTCCTGGGCTCCCTCTGGCCCTCACAAACCTCTGGCTGCATCTTGGGGCCACTGCGCCCCCAGGGCCAGGGTCCAACACAGTGCACGACACAGAACCGGGTGCCACAACCCAGCCCCCTGACACCTCGTCACTCCGTCAGGGTGGGGCTAGCTCGCTGCACTGAGATCAGCACCGTCACCTGCCACCCTGCAGACCCCCAGCCCAAGAGTGGCTGAGCAGCCGGCTGATCCAGAGCAACAGGGACAGAGCACACCCTCGGAACAGCCCGGTTCCTGCTGTCCACAGTTCCTCCCAGGATCCCTCCTCTGAGCTCAGACCCGAGTCTCTGCCTGCTGGACATGACCTCCTCAGGATGTCCACAGGCACCCCAAACTCTAGTTATCAAACCCCGCCAAGACCCCATCACTCGCCCTCACCTCCTCTCTCCAGCTTGCAGATCCCCCCCTCCAACCTCCCTCCGAGCATGCTCAAACCTGCTTGTCTCTGGGCTGGGGATGTAGCTCAGGTGGTAGAGTGCTTGCCTCACAAGCACAAGGCCCTGGGTTCAATCCCC
>JAJEJO010003433.1:362664-427611 GCA_020662805.1 Glaucomys volans
CCTGCTTGTCTCCCCACCACTGAGCCAAGCAGGCCCAGGTCGATACCTGCGCTGCCCAGACAGTTACAACCTCCTGCCTCCCTGGAGCCTCCAGTATGCTCAATGCAGCAGGCAGGGGACTTACTTCAATACCCTGACCATACTGCTCTCCCACAACCTGGGACAGCTATGTTCCTTGGGATGAGCACCTCTGAGTCAAGGTCCCAGAGGCTGTAGGTGATGTGACCCTGCCTCCTCCAAGGTCCCAAGGCTGATCCCCACATACCCAAGCTTACTAAGCCAGAGCTAAGTAGGCCTCCTTTCCATTTGCCTAAGGTGCCTCAGGGCCTTTGCACATGCTATTACCAGCTATGTGTCAGGCCAGGACTCCAGCTCCCTTCCAACACACACAGCCTCACAGTCACTCACCTGGGGTCAGTGGCCGCTCCACAGCCCCACCTCGTGGCAGGTGCTCATCCTCCGAGAAGCTCGAGTCCTGGTTGGGTTCAAAGTCCTCCTCAGCTGCCATGCTCTCCATCAGCTTGCTCACGGCGCCCCCCTTTCCCCGGTTCTGTGAATGGAGCACAGCAGACCAATGGCTTAGCGCACACAGGGGTCCTGCCCTGCTGGGGTCCCTCCCTGGAAACCTGGGGCCACAGTCAGGCTGCAGTGGCATCTGCCATGTGCACAATGGCGGGGGACCTAGGCACACATGAGGCCAAAGGGAAGGTGAAATGGGCTGCAACCAGCTGGCCAGGGCCTGCACTCACTCAGCATAGTACTTAGTACTCGGTGCTCAGTACCACCCGCGTGTTCAACCCCAGTTTCCTCCTTAGAGAAATAGGTGGCATCTCCACCCACATGCAGAGGGCTTGAGGAAACACAGCCTGGGCAGCAGATAGAGGGCACGGGGGACACCCCGTCAACTGTGTGAAGCCCACGGATCCCCGTGGGGCCTGCACTGAGCGGATGCTCCTATTGCCAGACAGGCCTCCCAGTAGTGGCCAGGTGACCCCCGACCTTGCTCAGAGCATGGGGACCACAGCGGGTCATCTGGCTTGCCATGTCTTGGCTGCAGGGAGGGTAAGCACAGCAGCATGTGGAAGACCCTCGGGTCACCATGCCAACCCCGCTGCGGGAGCACAGAGGGCACCATGGCAGCTCCAGTGCTGCACCCCACGCTGGGACTGGCCCAGGCCTGACCCTCCGTGTGCACCCTCCTGGAAGGCTCACCTCCTTCTTTGCCTCCTTCCCCTTGGCTTTGGCCTTGCTTCTCTTGGCGGCTGCCAGGGGCCCCGTATGAGGGGCCCTGGCCTCGGGGGGCAGGGTGGGGACACGGGGTGGTGGCAGTGCAGCTCCTGACCCAGGCTCCTTCCCTTTCTTCTTCTGGAGGAGGAAAGAAGAGCAGGGTGCTCAGGGGGCAGGGAGGGCCCAGGCTGCCAGGTCAGGGCACAGGGTCCCCGTCCTGCCCTCCCCTGGCTCAGCCCCTTCCAGGTCCCCCGACCCTGAGCACCGCACCCAGAGAATCAGAACCCCTTGTTCCCTGCAAGCACTTCTGATTTTAATCTCAATTATTCTACAGCTCCTGTATGTTCCTTGTTGCCCTCAAAGAGGACCAGGCTGACGTGTGTCCCTCTGGTGACAGCATGGCGCGTCCCTCGAGAATGTCCCCCAGCATGTGCACCCAGGTAAACACAAAGGCTGCATGGACACAGTGATGCACGTGCAGTGTCCTCAAACAGGGGGGCCTGTACCAAGCCCTGCTCTGAAACTCGCCCGCCCCACTCCGGCGTGGCTGACGTGCAGAGCAGCGGCTCGAGTTGCCGGAGAGCAGCTACAGATGCGCCTCGGGTGCAGGGCTGTCGCTGACTCAGCCACCCCCCAGCCTCACACCTGTAGGTGGCTTACTCTGCCACTTTTTCAAATGATGCCAAAAACGAATTTTAAAAGAAAGAAAAAACCCAAGCTTACCAACCAGCTAGCTCTGGAGCACCAATTCCTGGAAAGGCATTTAAAGTCACTTAGCTGCCACCTAAGTCACTTCCACAACGCCCCTGCTACTCCATGGAGTCCCCACAGTGAGGGGTGAGGCCCCCTGGCACCTCTTCTCCATGCCGATGAGGCAGAACTAGAGCCCAACCCTTCTAAACGGGCACCGTGCACGGCTTCGCTGACCCAGCAAAGAGCTGGAAACAGCCTGGGTGACCAGCGCCTGTCCCAGAACCTGACAGCTCTACGCACACAGCAACCTCTGAACCAGTGCTCACGTCCGGCTCTGACCAAGAGCCAATGTGGAGGGAAACCAGCACCACTCACGCCAAGTGAGAACTAGAGCAGGACGGGTCGGGGTGACTGGGGCTGGGGGTGTGGCTCAGGGCTTGTCTACACACGCCAGGCCCCGGATTCCATCCCCTGCACCGAACAAAATGAACAAACAAACAAAATAAGAGACTGGTCCAAAACAAAACGACCAAGGCTACACTGTGAGATTGCTGAAAATTAAGACATGGGAAAAGACAAAAGCGGCAGATGTTACTGAGACAACAGCCGAGTCACAACAGCACATCAAACACAAAACTCAAAGCAAAGAGCACCAGAAAGGACAAGAAGGGCGACGTCCCAGTCCTCCTGGAAAGTCACACATACACATCGCATCTTCTGCCTTCTGACACGTATTTTAATCCCATTCATATTCCTGAAAGCCCAGGGCCTCTCAGGGTGGCAGGAGTGTCCATGGCCACGCTGCCGCCGCCACCTCCTCCTCCTCCTCCTCCTGCTCCTCCTCCTCCTCCTCCTCTTCTAACGTGGACATCTTATCTTGCAGCGTGCGACTTTGCAGCTGCTCACACAGGAGGATGAAGGCAAAAGAGTCTAAGCAGATTTTTCCTTTTTTCCTTTTCTTTCTCTTCCAAATTACTGTCGCTAAGAGATAAAACCAATAACTTTTTCCCTTTGATCAGAAAAATCATTTCTGGGAGCCCCCTCTGCCTTTTATTTTAATTAAAAAAAATAGCTCCAAAAATGACAGAGACTCTGACACCAAACAGAGATGTCCACCACTTTGGTAATTACGATGGCAAAAATCCACTGGCAAACCAACCACCAGCAGCCGGCTCAGTGGAGGTGGGAGGGGATGCAACCAGGGGACGGACACCCAGACAGTGCCACGATCCACAGCCAGCTACAAGTAGTGATAAAAAATCAAAGTAACGTAAAAACCCATAAGGTTAAGTCAGGCACGGTGGCGCATGCCTGGAATCCCAGCAGCTCCGGAGGATCACGAGTTCAAAGCCAGCCTTAGGAATTTAGCAAGGCCCTAAGCAACTCGTGAGACCCTGTCTCTAAATAAAATACCAAAAAGGGCTGGGGTGTGGTTCAGTGGTTAAGTCAATAGTTAAGTGTCCCTGGGTTCAATCCCCAGCACCAAAAAAACAAGCCCATAATGTGGAAAAGCACATAATATAATATTATGAATTAAGTTTAAATAAGGGGCGGGACATAAAACAGATCTCAGCAATGCTGCCCGTAGTTATTCCTGGGTGCTTCTCAGAGGGTTGAGTCTCCTGCTGACAACTAGCCTAGGCTCTCTTGCTCCACCACTAGAAGGCTGTGGCTGGCTGAGGCTGGCATCCTCTCCCCTAACCGCCCCAGCTATGCCGATGCCAGGATTGGGACTCCAGGGGCTCCAACAGAAGGCGTCATCCTGGGAAAGGCCACAGGGGCAGTGTGGCTCTGGCAAGAGATCCCCAGTGTGGACAGCTCAGCTCTGGTGAGCCTGGCCGCTGTCCCAGCAGGTACCTGCCCTCTTGTGGGCCACCTGGGAAGTGCGGTTACCACGGGGAATCTACTTCACATGGTTGAGCACTCAATAAATTAAGGATGGCCATCCCCACTTCAGGGCACGTGCTTCCTGCGGTTTCAGTTACCTGCAGTCAACCACAGTCTGAAAACGCAGGACACCAAGCCTCAGGGTGAACGATTCGTGATCTGCTGCTCTGAGCAACATGAGGAAAGCCGGGAGGCCCCGAGGCGTCCTGCCCATCCCACCAGGGACACGGATGGTCCTCTGTCCAGCATGCCCACACTACATGCCCACCTACCCTGAGCCACTCAGCAGCCACCTCAGTCCTCAGGACAACAGTGGTGGTAAGGCAGCACAGGGGTCAGGACCATCTGCCTTCATTGGGGTTCTGGAAGGTCCGCCCACAGGTAAGGGGGTGTGTGGCCGTACACAGTGAAGCAGTTAGAGTGTGTCTGGGCCTGCTTTGGGTTTCCTGGTATTATTATTCATCCTGACTTTGCTCTAAGGCCCTGAAAAACATGAGGTAGCTCTGAGGAGGTAACAGGTGAACACAGACCCAAGGTGCCTGTGGGTGATGCTCTAACACATCCTCATCCCCTCTCTACCAAGCCCCTCTTAGCTCTTCTTGGGAGACAGGGTCTCATTAAATTGCCAAGGCTGGTCTTGAATTTGGCAATCCTCCTGCCTCAGCCTCCCAAGTCGCAGGAATGATAGGAGTGCACCACCATGCCCAGGAAATCAATTTCTGAGTCTAATCCCTTTTCATCTTTATTCCTAAATGGTCATTGTTACTGCTCATCCTCCATGAGGGACTCCAGGTAGAGAGTCCTCATGCAGAGGACTGTGGCCATCAAACCTGAACACAATCATTTAAGCAGGGAGTCACTGACCATTAGCTTCCTAGCAGCCAATGCAAAAGGGGGAGCATGTCCAGTACCATAGTGTTTTTGAAAAGCAAGTTTTCTTAATTTGGAGTATCCATGGAGACAATCCAG
Source organism: Glaucomys volans (assembly GCA_020662805.1). Classification (NCBI taxonomy): domain Eukaryota; kingdom Metazoa; phylum Chordata; class Mammalia; order Rodentia; family Sciuridae; genus Glaucomys; species Glaucomys volans. The sequence goes on from JAJEJO010003433.1 coordinate 367,441, forward strand.
GAAACCTGTGAGCTGCAATGGAGCTCAGTGACAGAGTGTCCTCTGAGCATGAATGAAGCCTTGGGTTCCACCTCAACACACACACACACACACACACACACACACAAATCCCACCTCTGTTTCACGATTTTACCTCTAAAGAAATGAGGTTTTCCTGCAGGTGAAGAGTGGAGGCCACAGACCACAACAGCGTTGGCAGTGCAGGGCTGCTGTCACCAACAGAAACCACAGGGTCCCCAGCACTTGACAGGCACCTCAGGCACCTGAATGTCCTTACCAGACCCACAGCCAGATCCTTATCAAATACATTCACAAAGGAGCAGGTCTGGCACCAGATCACAGACGGGTGTTTTGGTACCTTGGTGACTGCATGTCAGCATCGCCGTTTTCCTGGGCTCCGCCAGGGACTGCACAAGAGCCTCCTAAGTGTGTTGAAGGGTAAAGGCCTGACTCCCAGTGGCTCCAGTGGAAGATGGTAGCACGTCAGGAAGCAGGGTGACTTTGGGTCATTGGGGACATGCCCTTGAAGGAAGACCACCCCTTCCTTGCCCTCCCTACTCCTTGGCTGGCTGGGTGAGCAGGTTTTGCCCCACCACAGGCTCCTGCCAAGATGAGTCAGCCTCACCACAGGCCCAGAACAATGGGGCCTGTCCATCCTGAGAACTCCCCCAAGGGAGAGCCAAAGGAAACCTTTCCCTTTGTTTTTATTTTTCTTTCCTGCGGTGCGGGGGACTGTGCTTATGAGGTAAGCACTCTACCCACTGAGCTGCATCCCCAGCCCCGAAACCTTTCTCTTCATAAGCTAATCATCTCAGGTATTTTTGCTATAAGGTTGGAAAGACAACTAATGCGGGGCTGGGTATTTATCCACATTTTTAAATGTCATCCCGAGGTGGGTCACGGGACCCGGGGCGCTGCAGGGAAGGCCGGCAAAGCAGGGTCGCCGTCAGCACAGGCCAACTCGGGGCCACTCCCCGACACCAGGAGGCCCCAGCCTCCTTCCCATGGCTCCCACCTGGCTGAGCCCTACCTTCCTGGGGTCCTTCCTGTCCTTGGCACGGCCGGTGTCCTTGCGCGGGCTCACGGCGCCGCCCTTGCCCCCGCGGCTGGGCTTGGGCGCGGGCGCGGCGGTGCTGGGCGCGGGCGCTGCGGCCGAGGCGTCGTGCAGGAAGATGCGCTCGCTGCGGCGCCGGGTCCACAAGTCGTCGTCGCTGGCCTCAGGCCCCGCCTCGAAGCCGGGCTCCTTGGGGCCCCGCAGCTTGCGGGCCTTGCGCCCCTTCTCTGCTGCCAGCTTGGCCTTGTCCGGGCTGGTGGGGCCTGGGCCTCGGGCGCTGGGCGCGGGCACGGCCAGGGAGGGGCCCGGCTCCCCCAGCCCCTTCTTGGGCCGCAGCAGCCCGGCAGGCGACTGCTTGCGCACCTTGACCTCGCTCTCCGAGTCCGTGTACTCGAACTCTGTGCCTGGGCGAGGGAGGAGGTGGGGCTGTGGGCAGGGTCTCTGGCCTCCTCCCCCCAGCGCCCAGCCTGCTGTGCGTCCCCCGGGGCTGAGCTCCTGCAGGAGCGCTTCTGTTTTCAGGAGAGGAAACTGAGGCCCAGAAAAGCAGTGGGACTTGCCCAGGCCCCTTCCTGTCCCCACCCCTGGCTGACCAGGTGCTGCCTCCAACCCTCAGCCCAAGGGCTCCGCTGAGAACTAGGTCCTGGACCCACCTGAGCCCTCCAGCAGCTCCCATGTGGCCCCTGGAAACCCCAGACGACAGGGCAGGGGAAGGGAGGCCGCACACCTGCAGGGCCCCGCAGGGAGGCTGGGAAAGCCCGCGGAAAAGCCCCAAACCTCAGGGCCTCTCTTGTAAGGCTTCCTGATGCCACCCCACCGCTGCGAGGGCCCTGAGCAGAAGCCCACTGCCCTGTAGCCCAGCCCCTCCTCTCCAGGTCAGGCCATACAGCATCCCTTGCCACAGCCAGGGACCTGCTCTGGGGGCTCCTTTGCCACATAACCTCTAATTAACTGCAGAGCCACCTGGCTCTAGCCCAACACCGACTGTCCCCCACTCTTTCTAACCTCCTGGCTTTTGCATGTGCAGGCCCCTCTGCCTGAAGCACCATCTTGCTCCAACCTTGACTTGGAAAATCCCTGAATCCACGGTAAGGAGGCCCACTGACACCCTCCCCTGCTTCGCTGCCCCCTCAGGCACCCTGTGTAGCCACAGCTCCCTCCTGTGGCACCACCACATCACAGCCCACCCTGCCTGCTCCACCTCCCAAAGGGGGCTGGGGATTCTCCTGAGGCCTGGCTCATAGCAAAGCATGCAAGTGAGGAGCTGGTGGCACTACCCCCTGGGACAGGGGTTAAAAAGGGATTCCCCCAGGCAGGAGCCCAGGGATGAGAGGGCTGAGACCACCTGTTGGGATCACAGCACCCCCCCACACCATCACCACCAGCACAGGAGCCAAGACCAGGGCTCGCTCACAGCTCTGTCAACCCCACCTCCAGCAGCGGGGGCCTGTCCACAAGGATTTGGGGGGAGGTGTAGGCTTGGCCCCAAAAGAGGCAGCCACAGCAGGGATAGACAGGGGTCACCCACTGGGAGTCACTTGCAGAGTTTAATGATGCCATTAGTTTTAACTAATCTGTTAATAGAATGTTTGTTAACACTGAATGGGGAGGAGCTAGGGATTTTCATGGCTGATGGGAGTTCAGGCTGTAAAACTCAGGCTTGAGGGTTCTCCTTCTGGGTATAACAAAGTGACTCTCCCCAGTGACAGGCCCCTGAGGAAAACCACTAGAACACCTGGATGCATGGGTCCACTGCAGGTGTTGTGTAAGAAGCAGGTTTGGAGAGCAGAAGGAGCAGTAGACAGAGAGAGGCCTGCTTAGAAGCAGGGAGACTGGAGCTACGGCAGTGAGACCTCATCCCTGCACCTTCAACCCTGGTTCTCGGCACAGTCTTCTTGGTGCACACAGTAGGGAGGGCATGGCATGCATGGGGAAGAAGCAAGTCCTTCTGATCTCAGAAAACAGGAAAGAGAATCCAAGAAACTCATAACACAGAAGAGAGGAGAAAGAGGGATCCCCGAACTCCATCTGCCCACTCACACCTCTAAGGAGCCCCAAGTCTCAAGCGTGTGTGCGCGTGCGCACACACACACACACACACAGAACAGACCCAGTGCAGCCCTATCTGAACGGAGACTACATGGCTACCCAAGAAACAGAGGCTGGAGCTCAGGGCCCACCAGGGTAACACCTGCTCACAGAAAGGAAATATCCCTCACTGAAGAAAAACAAGAGCTCTCTCAACCTGCACAACCTCACCTCCACGATGTCCAGCACACAATCCCAAATCACTAGACAGACAAGAACCAAGAAGATGCACAACATTCAGCAAAGAAGAGAAAACCAACTGCATTACCCCAAGATGAAGCTGATGCTGCAGCAGACAAAGACTCTTTCAAGGATGCCACAACCATCTCATATGAGTAAAACGAAACTTGTTTTCAACGTCGGGCAACTTCACCAGAGAGACAGAAAGAGTGAGCAGAGAAACACAACTGAAGAGAAATTGCAGAACTGAAATCGACAATTTTGGAAATAAAAGATTCACTGAAGGGACCTAATGGATATAATTAAGAAAAGGGTGTTTGAAAAACAAAACAATAGCATCTGAGTTCTGTTTGATGGCAAGAAAACAGCAAGAAAAAAAATCTTAAGTGTTAAGATCTGGTGACAAACAGACATTTGCAGACACGAGACATTAAATGAACACCAAAGAGAGTCCACGCACAGAAAGCCACTGAGGCACATCACAGTCGGGGCTGAGAGTCAAGTAAAGACAACCCAGAGAGCAAGAGAAACTCACCCTGCAGGAGTCTGGATCTGGAATGTCCCCAAAGTTTAGAGGCTTAGTCTCTAGCACAGCTATTGCCAGGTGGTAGGACCTTTAGGGGGCGGGGCCTGGTCAGAGGTCTTAGGTCACTGGGGACATGGTCTCAAAGAGGACTGGGGGCACCAGTCTCTTCCCCACTGCCTCTCTCCTTCCCTGCCAGGAGATGAATGTCCTCCTCTTCTGTGTACTCCCGCTACGACATGCTGTGCATGCCACAGGGCCAAAACAACAGGCCCACTGGTCATGGACGGAAACTGCAGAACTGGGAACCAAAATAAACCTTTCTAAGCTGATTATCTAAGCTGATTATCTCAGGTATTTGTTATAATAACAGAAAGCTGACTCACATATGACCTATCCCTTACAGAACAATCAGATTGATGGGTAACTTTTCACCAGAAACTAGAGGCCAGAGCAGAATTAAGCAGATCATCTCTAAAGTGCTAAAAGAAAAATGGTAAACACAAAATTCTGCCTGCAGGGTGAATATCACTCAAGAATGAAAATGAAATAGGAATATTTTCAGAAAAAAAGAATACTAGGAAAATTCATCACCAGCAAACCTACAGTACAAAAATGCAAATGAACGTCTTCAGGCTGAAACTACACGGAAACTCTAATCTTCAGAAAAGAATGAAAAGCATAGAAATGGTAAATATCTGAATAAACGCAAAAGGATGACTTTTTAAATTTTTTTCTCCTCTAAATTTGTAAGTCATATAAGTGTTTAAAACTAAATTTATAATATTGTTTTCTGGGACTGATAACACGTACCACATGTGTACCACATGTAACACATCTAACTTAAAAGATGGAGAGTGATGTGGGTCTATGAGGTTCTAAGACTTCTGTATTTTATGTGAAGTGACACACTATCAACTATAAATGGACTATGAATAATTCCGAATATATATCATTCTATTTTCTGTTTAAAAAATTCCAGCCAGGCCTGGTGGCACACACTTGTAATGCCCACTACTCAGGAAGCTGAGGCAGGAAAACCACAAAGTCAAGGCCAGCCTGGGTACCTTAGGGAGACACTGTCTCAGAATAAAAAGGTTTGGGGATATAACTCATTTGGTAGAGCACTCCTAGGTTTAATCTCTAATAGTGCAAAAAAAAAAAAAATCCAAAAAGAGACTGAGAAAGCTAATAGACTGATAAAATTAAAATGGAATTCTAAACATATTAAACAAACAAAAGACAAAGCACAGGTGAAAGCAAGGCATAGTGTCACACACCTGTAACCCCAGCCACTGCAGAGGCTGAAGGAAGACGGTGCCAAGTTCAAGTCCAGCCTGGGCAGTTTAGCAATATCCTGCCTTAAGATGAAGTAGGAAGGGCTGGGGATATAGCTCAGTGGTTGAATTAAATTCCCAGTACCACAAAAAAGAAAAAAGCAGCAAAATACAACAACAACAACAGAACAGACAAAAGGGTAAGATACACACTAAAAGTCAGGGATGAAGAAATACATCATGCAAATAGTAATCAAAAGAGAACCCGAGGGGCTGGGGTTGTGGCTCAGTGGTAGAGCACTTGCCTAGCATGTGCGAGGCACTGGGTTCAATCCTCAGCACCACATATAAATTAGTTAATTATTCAATTAATTAATTAAATGTTCATCGATAATTTAAAATATATATTAAAATTTTTAGCCGGGCACAGTGGTGCACGCCTGTAATCCCAGCAGCTTGGGAGGCTGAGGCAGGAGGATCACGAGTTCAAAGCCAGCCTCAGCAACTTTGCGAGGCCCTAAGCAACTCAGTGAGATCCTGTCTCTAAATAAAATACAAAATAGGGCTGGAGATGTGGCTCAGTGGTCAAGTACCCCTGAGTTCAATCCCCAGTACCCCCCCAAAAAAAATATATATACACACACACACACACACACACACACACACTTTTTAAAAGAAGAACTAGAGGGGCTATACTAATATAAACAAACTTTTGAAGATAAAAATTGTTACTAGAGACAGAAACATATTTTAAAATGACAAAAGGGTCAACTCATTAGAACACTTATAAACATGTGAGCATATTTCAGAACATATAAAAAAGACTACATGAACAGTGAAACTCCACATCATGTACAACCACAAGAATGGAATCCTAATTAGAATAAGTTATACTCTATGTATGTATAATATGTCAAAATACACCCTACTAGCTGGGCATGGTGGCACACACCTGTAATCCCAGCAGCTCAGGAGGCTGACGCAAAGTTCAAACCCAGCCTCAGCAACTCAGCGAGGCCCTAAGCAACTCAGTGAGACCCTGTCTCTAAATAAAATACAAAAAAATAAAAATAGGGCTGGGGATGTGGCTCAGTGGCCGAGTGTCCCTGAGTTCAATCCCTGGTTCAAAAAAAAAAAAATTTATTTTTTTAGTTGTAGATGGACACAATACCTTTATTTCATTTTTAGGTGGTGCTAAGGATCAAACCCAGGGCCTCACACATGCTAGGCGAGCACTCTGTCACTGAGCTACAGCCCCAGCCCCAGCCCCAGGAGTACATCTTTGAGACCTTGGATTATGTAATACTTTCTTACGTATGACACCAGAAACACAAGTGACAAGAAAGGAAACAGATAAACTGGATTTCATTAAAATTAAAAATTTTGGTTTTAAATAACACTATCAAAAAAGTGAATAAACCACTCAAAAGAGAGGAAGAAAACACTTGTAAATCACTTATCTGATAGGAGATATCTGTAACCAGAATATATATTTTTTTTAATTCTTATTCAACAATACAAAAACACAGTGAAGAGCCGGGGTGTAGCTCAGTAGTGAAACGCTTGTCCAGCATGTATGAGGCCCTGGGTTCCATTCCCAGCACAAAACAAACCAACAAAGACCCACAATGAGATACCACACTTCACACCAAGATGGTTATAATAAAAAAGACAGATAATAGAAGTATTGCTGAGGATGTAAAGAAACTGAAACCTGTACACTGCTAGTGGAATGCCACTTTGGAAAAAGAGTTGGGCAACTCCTCAAAAGTTTACATGAAGTTGCCAAATGACCCAGCAATTCCACTGCTAAAAGAACTGAAAGTCTATGTCCTCAAAACAATCTGTACACACGTATTCATAGCCCCATGATCCATAAAATTCAAAAAAACAGAAACCACCCAAATGTCCATCAACTGATGAGCAGGGAAGATGTGAGACAGGCACATAAAACGGATTATAATTCATCCACAAGAAGAAATGGAGTACTGATATGCGTTACAACAGAGACAAACCCTGAAGCCATTATGCAAAGTGAATGAAGCCGAACATCAAAGGCCACCTGTTACAGGACTTCATTGATATGGCATGCTGAGAACAGGTAAATCCCTGAAGACAGAAAGAAGTGGTTGCTTAGGGCTGAAATTTGGTGGGAATATGGCAGGTGAGTACAAATGGGCGTTGAGTTTCATCTGGGGCTAATGAGAATGGTCTGAAGTGGTGATGGCTGCACCAGTCTGCGGCTATAATATAAACCACTGGATTATATATTTGAAGGTACACCTCGTGGTGTATAAATTGTATCAACAACACTGTTCCTCTTTTTTTAAGTAGATTCAAGCCCAACTATATTAATAATCACATTAAATATTATAAATTAAACACTGAAAAGAGAAAACTAAGTCAGGCACAGTGGCACATGCCTATAATCTCAACTACTCAGGAGACTGAAGCAGAAAGATTCAAAGCTGGAAGCTGGCCTGGGCAACTGAGTGAGACCCTGTCTCTAAAAAGGGCAGAGGTTATAGCTCAGCACCCCTGGGCTCAATCCTCAGTAACACACACACACACACACACACACACACACACACACACGACAGAAATTAAAGGAATTAAATTTTTTAAAAGCAACTAAATGCCATCTACAGGAGACTCACATTAGATATAAAGACAAAGAAAATGAGAGTAAATGGTAGAAAGGAACACTTCATAATAACAAAATCAAAAGGAAAATGTTAACGATCATAAACATGCATGCACTCAATAACAGAACTGCAGATATGTGAAGCAGAAAACTGACAGAATTAAAAGGAGAAATAGAGAACTGTGCGATCAGAACTGGAGATTTTACCTGTCTCTAAGCAACTGAGAGAACTAGACCAAAAAAAAAAAAAACACCCAACAAAGACATAGACCTGAACTCTACTGATCACACCGATGGGATTGATATTTGTGGAACTGTACCTAACAACATTACCTAACAACATTAGAATACATGTTAAGTGTACACCTACTGGGAAAATGCCAGATACTTTTGAATTTCATAAAAATTAAAAGGTTGAAAGGACAGTTATGTTCTCAATTCACAAAAGAATTTTATTAGAAATCAACAACAATAAGATAACCAGGCAACTTTTCTCAAATATTTGGAAAACAAATACCTTCCTAAATAATCATTGGGTCAAAATAGAAATCAAAAGAGAAACTAGAAAATATCCTAATAATGAAAACACAATATTCATATCAAAACATGTGAGGTGCAACTCAAGCAGCATTTGTAGAAGTTTAGAGCTCTCAATGTCTCTATAGGAAAAGAACAAGGTCCCAAATTAGCAACCTAAGCTTCCACCCAAAGAAAAGTGGTTGCAAATTATACTCAAAGAAAACAGAAAGAAGGAAATAACAAAGAGCAGAAATCACTGAAGTGGGTAATTTCTAGCCAGAATGATGAGGAAAGAGAGAGAAAGGAGACAGAAATTAGCCATATCAGAAATGAAAAAGGAATCATCACGACAGACCCCACAGACGTGAAAAGTATAAAAAGGGCATAATTCGAACCCAAGGCCAATACACATGACAATTTGGACAGAATGGATGTGTGATTCTTCAGGAGGAGCAAGTGTAAAAGCTGAAGACACTAGAGACGGTGGTAAACTTAGGGTCTGGGGTGGGGGCTGTGGACAGGATGCTGGTGGAAAGACCAACAGGTGGAATCTAACCAAAAGGCAATGGGAGCCAACTCTGAGAGAAGAGTCCGGGTCAAGTTTGAGCTCTGAGGAAAAGTTCTTCAGCTGCTCTGCAAGGTGCATCTGGATGGGAGCAAGCCTGGAGGGAGCTGATGCCCCCAGGCAGGGAAGCCAAGTCTGAAGCCCAGGGAATAATGGTGGGCAGGGGCTGAGAGGAAGGAGTGGGGAAGGCAGGGCCAGGGTCTGGGGCCTGGCACGGCCAAAAATGGGGCCCTAGGAAGCATGGCAGGCTGAGAGTGAGGCTCTGGTCCCTAAGCTGGGGAGGGGCATCAGTTAGGGGAGGCCTGCAGAGAGCAGCAGGGTAGCACCATGGTGCCCATTTCCCTGTCCCAGTGCCTCCCAGGAGTATCCCATGCCTACTCTTATGGCTGAGAAAAAAGGAGACTGGAGGGTCACCAGGGATGTAGAACCCTGATACAAGAACATCATCAGTCAGACAGGAAGGATGCAGGGCCAGGTAGAGCCCAAGTCTCCTGCCCAAGTATTAGTGTTGTGGCCTCAGTTAGCCCACTGGGGCAGTGGGAGGGCAGGCCTGACTCACAGAGAAGCCATGAGACCAGTGACAACAGAGTACAGAGCCTGCCAGGGCTCCTGGACTTCTCCAGGCCCCAGCCCCAGCACTGAGAGGCCAACCCTCCGCCCCAGGTTCACTGACCACACCTCTCCATGCCCAAGCGTGGCTTCCTCCCTATATGTAGGCTGCTGCTTCTCCCTGTACCTCCTTCTCAGCCAGCACCCATGTCCCTCCCAGGCCAGCTGGTATTCCAGTCTGAAGTGGCCTCTTGTCCCAAGAAGGGTCAAGGGCCCCCTTTAGGCCATGGTTGTTTAGAGCCTGAGAGTAAAGAATGCTGCTCTTTGAGTGGCCACAACCCCCCACCCCCAAGAGAACAGCAGCCCAGGGTCCATGAGACCAGCCCCAGCACTGGCACCCTCCCTCAGGACTGGGCTGGCCCATGGGACCAAGGCTCCACCCACTCCTGGCTCTGCTCTGACCCAGCTGAGCTTCGTTGGTGGGATGGGGCCCAAGCACCCACCTCCCCGGCGGGCGGCTCGCCTGCCAGCACTCACCCATCAGGCCCTGCCGCTCCTCTTTCTTCCGGGCCTTCTGTTTGGCCTCCAACTGCACCACCGACAGGGATGGCCCGACCGTGGGGCTGGGGAGGGCGCTGGCCGCAAAACGGGCCAGCAGGCCCAGCCCACTCTCCTCCAGGCCTGGCGACAGGGCCCGCTCTCGAGTGCCCAGCCTATAGCCACCACCAGCCTCCTCCTCCTCCAGCTCCTCCTCCTCGTCCTCCTCCTCGGAGCTTCCATCTGGTGTGCAGAAAACAGGGGGCAAGTCAGGGCCCTGGCCTGGGCACATGCCGCCCCCCACCACCCCCAACCCCTGAGGCCGGAGCAGCCAGTCAGCTCCAGCCTCCCCCTCCATCCTCACCACGGGGCCTCTGGGGAGGATCCAGAACCAGCCCACAGACCCACCCATGGCCCAAGGCCTCTGTCAATCAGAGCCCAGCAGACGGGCATCCTGGGCATCCCAGCAACTCTGGGTGTCAGGGTGGGCTTCTGAGAGGGGAGCACGGACATGCATCTGTGCTGTGGGCAGGGGACAGACACAGACAAGGACTGGAGACAGCGCTCACCACATCTCACACACTCTCACACACACGCCCCGACATAGACATGGAGGCTGAGGAAGGAGGCAGGAAAGAAGAGAAAGGAGGTGGAGGGAAGAGAGGGGAAGGGGGCTCAGGCCAAGGGGTCCAGGCAGGGGGCTTGTGGCAAACTGCTGGAGGCCTGGGGACTGGTGACAGGAGAAGGTGAAGTAGGGTCTCTTTCAAGGCGCTTGGGGCCCCCTTGGTGCAAGTCTCAGTCGGGGCTCTAGCCCAAGCTGACTCTGGTAACACCTCCACACTGAGGAGCCTAGGAGCCGAGTCTCCACCCCCCGAGTCCTAGTTTTCTCATCTGTGGCACAGGATGACCTTCCTGCCCTCCAGCCCAGCTAAGGGGAAGACCCCATGCACTAGGACAGGATCCAGGATGTAGATTCAGGATCCCCTGTAGTAGGAAAGTGTTCCACAGGCTTGGAGAGGATCAAAAGAAACAGGGCCTCCAGCTGTGACTTGCAAAGGAACCATGCTGTCCCCACTACAGCAGAAGCTACAGTGGGCCATGGCTCTTGACTCACAGGAAGCACTCGGGCAGGTGAGGTGGCCCATTCTGCAGCCAGAGACCAAGGCTCCCAGCGACCAGGTGCTCAGGCAGCGATGGGGCTGGCTGGCTGACTAAACCTCAGTCTGTCTGTCTGATAGGTAAATAAGGACATGATCCTCCCCAGCCACTGGGTCTGCCACCCTGAGAGCCAGCAGTCCCAAGGTCAGCTTGGGTATCAGGACACTGGCAGACTAGGTGGCAACACTGGCAGGGAATGACAATGCCACCTACACATGAACCAAACGGTTCGCCAAAAGGCTTTCTTGAGGCACAGAGCTGCTTCTGACCTTCTCAGGAAGATGGCCCTGCTGACCCACAGGGGTGGGCAGGAGGCACCTGACACCTAACTCGCCATAGCCAAGGAGCTGTGGAGGGGCAGGTGCACCAGGTACTGGTCTGGCTCAAAAGGCCGGAGCACTGGAAGCTGCTGGCCAAGGGCAGGGCCCAGGCAGGATGGAAGGCAGCACTATCCAGCCAGGACTGGCCCAGGGATGGATGGGGGAAGACAGATGGCCAAGTCCACGTTCTCCTGCCAACGTCCCAAGCCACCATTTGGCTAGGTACAACTGATGGCCAAAAAACAGCAGTCCCAGGGGCACAGATTCCATCTACCCATTTATCAGAGGGAGCCTGGATTTCTGCTGGGCCAGCCTGGGAGAGGGAGGTGGTGAGGAGCTAGAGGGGTCCATACAGGGGTGGAGGGAGGGAGGAGGCATAGAGAGGGAGGTTTGTTAAGAGGGTGCAAGGTGGGAGACTGGCTCCGGAGCGATGGATGCAGCAGGCTGGGGAGGCCAGCGGGGCAGGCAGGGGCAGGCAGGCAGTGCACACTTGCGATCATTCACATTGCGACGTCACATGGTTCTGTCTCCGCCCCAGTGGGCCACAGCGGCAAAGCAGGCTAAGTGTAGGCAGACTTTCGACAGCACCTGGGTCCCCCACATCAGGTCTCCTTGGGGTTGGTCAATTTGGGCAGGGTGGCACAAGGGTGGCTGGCTGGGGTGGGGACATGGGGCTGGGCAAGGGATCAGGAATTTTTCCCTTCTAAAAACACCCTGCCCTGGCCACTCAGGTGTGGACTCTGTAACTCCCAGTAAACTTCCTTCCAGAAGACTCTTGGGCCGGCAGCATGGGTGCAGGAGGGCAGGAGGGCGGGTTCTGAGTTTCTGAGACCACAGAGGCCCTATCAGATCCCAGAAAGCCAGGAGGAGGCCAGTCCCAGCACTTTGAAGTGGAGGAACATCTGCAAGGCAGGAGACCAGAAAAGGTGCTCTCTGCAAAAGGGATATGGATCATCTGTGGTCCTGCTGATTCCTGTGGTCCGTCTGGCTGGCAGCCTCCCAAGAAGGCAGGTTTGCTTAGGTCAAGGTTCATAGGGGCAGAGGAGCAACGGGGGTCTGAGGGCCAAGAAAGCCTTTCTGGAATCGTCCACACCTGAGGCAACAGAGCTTGCCAAGGGCAGAGGGTGAGAAAAGTCCAAATAAGTAAATGCAGAGAACTTTATATGTATACATAAATATATGTATTAAAAAATCTTGGCTCAGGGCAAGGGGTTAGCTGTTGTAACTTGGTTTGGTTTCCCAATACCCAATAAACGCCAAGGAATCTGCTGCTGCCAGACCCGGTGGGGGCAGACCCCGAGGAGGGGAGGTGTACAGAGGACAGAAAGAAAAGGGTTTTGCCTACCTACGGAGCAACGAGCCAGGCTCGGACCCAAGCTCAGTGACCCGCTGCGCCGTCTGCCCTACTCCCAGCCTTCACTTTGCGTCCAGAGTGCAGCGTGAGAGCAAATGCAAGAGACCGAAACAGACACTCAAAGCATCATGGGTAGGGGTCAAGGGTGGAGGTATGGTCAAGCTGCGGGGAGGAGAAAGCAGACACACTAGAAAAGCCAAGCCAATAAGTGTTTAGTACCAGGGTCGGTGAGGCCCTATTACCCAGGTGTCCCTCTCCAGACCTCACCGGCTGCTTTGCTGGCAATGGGCAAGGCAAGGACCTGAGCCCCTCCCTCACCGCTGTATCCCCTATCTGGGCTCTGTCGACTGGCACTGCTGGGTCCAGTCCTGGGCCCCTCCTGAGAGGCCCAGGGCACTGCCTGTTTCTCTGCGGGGTCTGAGCTGGGGGAGCAGAGCTCAAAACCTTAGAAGCTAGAGCCCTGGCTTTAAGGGTGTGTGGGTAGGGGGCAGGGGGTCCAGCCCAGGTCAGGGAGAGGCAGGAGTTGAGGAGGGAGAGGGGATGGCAAGTCAACCAGACTCATCCACAGAAGCTGGGATGTGGGGAAGGGTTCAGAAAACCAGGCCAGCCAGCCGGTTGGCGGCCTCTCTTCTTAGCCCAGGGCACATTCCCTCAGACGTGGCAGCAGCCCAGGAGAACATGAGCCCAAAGGGCATCAGCCTCCTTAACTGCCATTGCCTGGTCACCCAAACTCCATCTCTGCCAATCTGGAGGGGAGGTGGCAGAGGCAGGGGAACTGGAGAGTAAGGCTAGAAAGTGGGCAGCATTCAGGTTCCAGGGGCTTGGGCCAGGTCATGTCCAGGTCTGCTATGCACACCCCACACCAGCCCTTCCTCAGGGAGCAGCTGACATCTGGTGTTGCTACCCAGGGCTCTGGGGATCTGTGGCCTGGCCCTAAGGAAATCCACCCTGAGGTAGACCCTAAAATCAGAGCTAGGAAACATTTTTTACTTGCCTCCCCTTTTCGGGACATTTCTGATTGAAGGGCCTGAAGGACTCAAGACAGTTCTAACCCCAGAGCACAAGTCTGAAGTTAGAGAAGTCAAAGCCAGAATTTTCTCAGGGGTCATGGAGTCTGACCTTCTTCTTAGAGAGCTGGCTGAGGACCCCTGGCTGAGCTGAAGCCAAACCAGGCCTGGGACTCTCAGGTCAGTGTCTAAGTCAGCCTTTTGTCCCTTGATGTGGCGATGAAGCCAACACTTCCAAATTTAATAACAAAAACCTGGGACAGCAAACGGCCTTGAACCCTGCACTGCCTACATGCCCTTCAAAACAGAAATATGTGTTAGAAGACAAGTGTCTATAAGTTAATATTTTTTAACCACTGGTGAGTAAGAGCAGAGCTTTAAGAAAATAAAACACAAACAAGCAGCTTAAAAAAAAAAAAAAAAAAGATGATGCTGGAGGTGAGAGCGGCTGACTCAACCTGAACAGTGGGATGGATGCCAAAGCCACCAGGGATATTTGAATAATAGAGAAGAACGGTGCCACCCGTCTACTCCTTCTGGGGTGGGGAGGAGGAGCAGGAGGGAGGAGGGGTAGGAGGAACAAAATGAAGGGAAGCATCAACCTGATGTCTAGTAAGGACACAGCAAGAGAGACAAGGCACACGGTTTAGTTAAAAATGAACTCGGTACGTTTAATAAAGCTTGGTATTACCAAAATCGCAGTACAAACATCAAGTCACACGCCCACACGACAGAAGTCCATTTACAAAACGCTCCTCGGGAAGCCTCTGCGGGGCCCACGCCAAAAGGGCGCCAGCCCAGGCCCGCGGTCCGGTCGGGAGGACGCAGGGCGCAGGGCCCCGGGTGGAGAGGGCGCAGAGGGAGGAGCGTGGAGAAAGTAGACTAAAAACCAGTCCGTGTAAGAGCTCGCAAAGAGCCAGGCAATGGTATTATCACAATGATACAGTACAAATAAAAACAAAAACAAAAATAGGCTGAAACGGCAGGCTACGCTGCCAAGAACCGACGGCGGCCCGGGCCATCCCTGCGGACGGGCGGCGGCCGCCATCCCGCCGCGCACGCGCTCGCTCTCGCTCTCTCTCGCACTCACGCTCGCTCGCTCGCTCGCTCTCAATCACGGAAGCTATTTGCGTTTGGAGCTAGTAACCTTGGTCAAACGAGTCCTCCGAGGAGTCGCTGAACGAGGAGCGCGCCTCGGCCTCTCGGAGCAGCAAGCAGAACGGCTGCTTCCTGCTGGCGGCCGCCTTGGGTTTCAGAGTCCGGGGGGCCGCCAGACCCCGCTTGCTCAGCCGGGGGCCTGCGGCGGCCTTGCTGTTCTTTGCCACCATGCCGCACAGGAGGGAGGAGGTCAGTTTGGAGCCGGAGGGGCCTTGGGTAGACCACTCATCCCTCAAGAAGTCTTCGTCCTCCTCTGAGTCCGTATCTGCAGTCAAAGTAGTTTTTAATAAAAATAAGTCACAGGGCACGGGGAGGAGCGGGCTGGGGTCACTAGTCCCTGTTCTGGGCAGCGGTGAGAACACCTCCGGGGTGCCAAACAGAAAGCCAAGTGCCTCCTGGCCCTGGGAGAGCTCTCCTCCTGGCCGGGCTCACCCTCACAGGAGGAGGCTAGCCTCAGACAGCTGGGCCACCTACCAAGTGCCAGATCCAGGCCCTCTTTAGGCTGCCAGAATCACCCTCCTGTCACTTCTGCCTCCCCAGGCACGGAGGGGATGGGGAGCCCCACTTTCAGGAACAGAGAACTCTCTCCACGTGGTTCCTTTCCGCCCAGCGGTCTGCACACAGCCCAGAGGCTCCTTTTGGGATGGGCCACAGCCCCTGACGGAAGGGCTCAAGCGAGCCAGGGGTCCACATCTCTTCCCAACTCAGCAAACAGCAAGGACAGCTTGAAATGGACCTCAGGGACAGCTTTACACCAAGGAGACTGGTGAATGATTTTGCTAGAGGTCCCCCACCTGCTCCATCAGAGAGCTGGTTTACCGGCACCCCACCAATGGCTTCCTATAAGACTCTGGCCTTACTACGTGATGCAGGGCAAGGACTTTCAAACCCTCCTGGGAGAGGACCCACCAGCTTTGAGAAGGAGCACAGCTCTGATCACTTCAAACTTCAACCCAAATATACACCATTTTGTCCCCACTGTACACACTGGGTTGTGGAGCAAGAGCAGGAAGAAACGGTTCCAAGGCCAAAGACTGTAATCCCTTGATCTGGTAAAGCCCACACCAAACAGGAGGAACATTAACACATACGAACTACCATTCTGGCCAAACCTGTCAACTCCAAGTCCAAGAAAAACCACATGGATCGGGGGTAGGGTGCCCCTGGCGGCCTCTATCAACATGTCCCCTTTCCACTCCAACCAAGACCCCAACTTCAGAACTGTCTGGCAAATCTGGAGGACACAGTTCTCCTACTTGTGTATGCTAATTTGTCCCTTCTGAAGCCACATCCCAGGCCAGAGATGCCAGTGGGTGACAACAACAAACGCCTTCACAGGCATGCCACCCACACTCTACAATCCAAACTGGAAAAGGGAAGGCACCACCCTGTCTTTGGCAGCCTTGTCTCCCTGCCGGAACACACCTCGGCCTCTGTGGGACCCGCATTCTCACTGTCCTAAAAATGCAGAAAAGCAAACCACACAAACCAAGTAAAGAGAAGAGTCCTCTCCAAAATCAGTGTCTCTCGCAGCCATTCTCAAGGTGAAGATGAGCCCACTGACTTCCCCGATCCAACGTGAGCTGGATTCTTTCTGCAGACCGCTGTCCCATTTTGTGGGCCAAGGCATAATGTAGAGGAACAACTACAACGTGTCCTCATACTCACAAGAGCATACACACTCCTGCTGCAATGGACTCACCAGCTCAGAGCACCCCTAAAACCTTGGGAACTGAGATTATCTGTGACCTCCACCTCTACCCAACCCTGTCCACCTGTAAGTGAAGGAGAGCAGGAATTCCCCTAGCAACTGGTTCAGGAAGAGCAACCCCCTCCACTCCCCTTTTTGTTATTCCAAAATGAACAAGATGAAAGATGCAAAGGAAAGCCCTTCCCTTCCCCTTCAAGAAAGTCTGTCAGTGTCCCTCTGTCTTTGTGCCCACACATGGTCAGGGACCTGGGCAGTGCTGTCTGATCACACCCATCCAGGACTGAGGAGCACCAAAGCTATGGCATTCTCACAACAAACAGGCTGCCTGCCCCACATCCACGGGAGTCTGGAGACCCCCTAGTCCAGAACTATAAAAAAAATACCCTTGAAATAAAACAGCAGGTTCGTCCTGAACCAGGACGGAGTTGGGCTCTTTGCCCACATGAGCTCACCTAAGGCTCCCAGAAGCTTTGGAACAGGTGGCAGGTGATGATGTTTTAACTCTAAGTCCATAAACGCTTTCACTTTTTTTTTCTTAAGAAAGCACAGTTTGATATTAAACATGTCCATTTTTTGCACGTGGTATTCACACACCCATACACACACACACACACAAACCAGGAACCACACGGAGCCCATCAAAAGCCCAGGACACACAGAACTAATAAGGGTCAACCCAGGCCCTCCAATTTCGCCATGGCCTAGGGAGTCCGTACTCAAGAAGTCCTCCTGCAGCAGCCACATCCTTGGCACCTGACCACCTAGGCATGAGGCAGGAGGCAGAGGCCCACAAGTACCGAGTGAGCACCTTTTACCTGCCAGGCGGCGGGCTGCAGACCACGGAAAGCCGACTCGCTCCAAAGCGGTAGGCTGCACATAAATGAAACAAAACTCCGTCCCTCCGCCCCACTGGCTGCTCCGCGTCAAGGGCTGGACAGCCACATACGCAGTGGAAGGCCTAAATGGCAACGTCCGTCGAGGTAAGGCGCTCCCGCCGGCAGGCAGGTCGGGGAGAACCGAGTTTGACCCCGCTTGCTTCTCCCCACCCAGGCGCACACTCTTCCCTCGACCCCTCGGTCTCAGCATCCTCCGCAACGAAACCGCCGGCAGGGCTGTCACAGACACCACGAAAACACGCCTATGAAGCCCTGGGAGGCGGGCTCCATAACCTCCGTTTCCACTGACACCGGGCCGCATGCCCCCGGTTGTCCGCAGATGACCGCGAGCTGCCTGCGGGCAGGGGAGCCCGTCGTCTCTAGCACTCACAAAAGCAGTCGTACTCTGGCCGCTCTAGGCCGACCGGGCGCAAACTCTATAGCCAAAGGCCTCCACGCAGGCGGCATCCGGACCGCAAGCGGAAAGAGGGCAGGCGCACTTCCGCTCCCACCCGCCAATCACTGGCGTTTCCGCTTCAGGCGAGCCCGCCCTGAGGCCATGACATCGCGCAAAGGCAAAAGGAGGTCTTGGAGCGCCCCAAAGGGAAACGAGAGAAAGAAAGTAAAGGACAGGGAAGAGGGAGAAGCAGGGGCCGAGAGGCGGTGCGGCGTCCGCTACTTACTGTAGGAGTAGCTGCTCACTTCCGAGGCGAACGGGGAATGGACCGGCTTGGACTGACCTCTGGCCTTGAACCCCACCTCCATCTTCCTGGTTTTGGCAGCCCTTTTGTGTTTACCTTCTTTGGAGGATTTGAGAGACAGGCCCAGGCCTTTGGCCAGTGCCTTCCTGTCCTTGCCCAGCAGGCTATCATAAGGAGTCAAGAACCTGCCGCAGCCCCCGCTAGTTTTGGATTTCCCCCCGGAAGTGTCCGAAAATTTGAACGGTGACTTCAGTTTGTCCTGCTTTGTGAGGGAGAGGGCCTTGTCTAGCTTGCTTGCCAGCTGCTCCTGGTCGCTGGCCATCTTCTTCTTCTTGATCTTTAGCTGGAGAGAGAAGTTGGGTCCCAAATTAAGACATTTGGCAAAACAGGAGAGTAGTGTTCTGTGTACAACTCAGCTTTGGGCTCCAGTCCTGCCTTGTGCCTGACTTCTGGCAAGCTGCTTAACACCTCTTCACCTCAATCCTTACACTCTGTAAAATGGGGATACTTATGTCTGCATAGCACCAGGTTGTTCTTAAGAGGAACTGAGTCTAAGGCACATAACAATGGCCCAAAGTAACCATTTACTAAATAGCTGTTACTGTGGTCACAATCGTCATTGGCACTGTCTTTCCACTCTGGCTTTCCATGGCACACTCTGGTACCTCCTCGGGAAGCACTTTCAGCAAGGAGAGCTGCCAATGGCCTGGAGAAGGTAGCCGGATTAAGAAAGGAGGAAGGGAACCAAGATTGAAAAGCTAGATCAAAGCATGGCTGATCTGCTTATCTCAACCACCTACAGCAGCTGACAGAGACTGCTACACAGCCTAAACCAGCCTGTCCAACTAAATGGGCCAAAGCTGCCAAGAAAATGCCTGGAGTGTGCCTTGGATGCCTGAAGCAGAAAGAATGATTAGAGATTTCACAGATTCAGATTCCTGCTTGCACATCTATCGTCAACTGTAGTCATTTGTTGAAGTGAAATGTGCGGTTTCAAAGCCATTAATGCCATGAATTTCAACATGTTATCTCTATTTTCTTTAATCAGGTAGCATTTCCTAAGGAGGAAAGAAGTTGGGACAGTGTCATTTAAACAACAAAAGCATCCCTCACCACAATTTCAGAGTAAAAAGAATTCTGATGTACAAAATGACAATCTTTCTCTTCCTGGACCCTGGGAGAATATTCCCTTCTGATGGCCAAATCAACCAAAACATCCCCTTTGCACAGGCCTTTATGGGGAGGGACGACAAAGTACATTAGCATTTAGAGATGAGGGCCTTAAGTGGATGATTTCCATGCTCTACAGAAATAAGAAAAATCAAGGAGTTGGCTCTCACCCCATTACCCCTGGAGAGTTCACAGAGGAAATTACAATGGCATCCAGCCCTATTTCTTAGAACCATGGAACGGTGAAGCTGCTCATTAAACAATTACACTGTTAAACAACAGAGTAATTGTATTATTTGGTTAAGAACCTGCAATCTCCCTGCTTGGCTTCAACAAAGGGTCATGGTGCACTCAAATGGATGTATCCTTTAGTTCTGGTTCTACTTCTACAGCTGTGTTACTTTGTAAGTTCTGACCTCTGGGACTTAATTTGTCCCTTCATACACCAAGACAATCATTCCTACAGTTTGTACACAGAGCAGGAGGGACCAACAGACCTGCAAGGGGAACGTGCACTCACTTGGGAATAACCTCCAGGTCCTTCACCCCAGGGTGGCAGCACACTTGGAAGACTGGGCTACTGACCTGACTCATGAAGTCAGATGAAGCTTCATGCTCATCCCAGTTCTGGTTCCTCCCCCTGGCTTTCCCCATTCCAATGAGGGCCTCGTGTTCCTCCTCAGGACCTTTGTGCCTCTTCCTGATCCCTGCTCCCAGATCATAGTCATCTGATGTCAGCAGAGACTTGCTGCTCAGCCTAAAACCAAAACACACCCTTGGTCAGCACCTTGGCCAGGCCACACTGGAGGGCTGGTATCCACCCTTGTGGCCCTGAAGGGTTGGGCTCTGGATGCTGAAGCACAGCCAGTGGTGAATGCCAGAGTGACCAGTCTGGGGAGACAGATATCATAAAACTACAATGCTGGAATGCTGGGATATTTGTGAATGAGGCAGAATGAGATTTTAATGTAAAAGAAGGAAAAATACTTCAAGTCAGTATCCTCTGCTGGCCTTTCTCTTATGTGCTTTGACCCATCCACTCACACACACAGACACACGCCTCTAAATGGTAAGACACCTCTTTGCCAAAATGTGCCAAGAACAAGGACCAGAAATGCCAAGGAAATCCACCACGCTGGGAGGGGGAATTAAATCAAAAGCTCATGTGAAGAAGGAGGCACTTGCTGGACTCTGGTTTCCATGTGGGCACAGGCAGCTGGGACAGGGACAAAGGCTTGTCTTGCTGTTTTAGGGCTGAAGCTTCCCAAGTGATAGAGGAGGAGCTGACCTTTGCTTGGTGCCCATGCATCTTGCATTGTTAGTGCCTTTTATTTTAGTCACAAAGCAACACATCATTCTAATTTTTTATTCCCCACTCTGTACCCCTAGTACTGAGGACCGAACCCAAAGGCATTCTTCTCCTGAGCTACATCCCCAGTCCTTTTTAATTTGAAACAGGGTCTCACTAAGTTGCCAAGGCCAACCTGGAAATTGCCATCCTCCTACCTCAGCCAGTCACTGGGATTATGGGTATGTGCCACCATGCCGAGCTGTACTATTTGTTTGTTTGTTTTTAGATGAGGAAACTGAGGCATGGAAAAACTAACACCAGGGCCAAGGTCACAGTAAAGGGTGGAGATGGGGCTGAAAGCAGGAAGTTCAGCCCCGCCCCCACAGGGCCCACACTCCTGACTCTAGGCTCCTGCTGCCCCAGCCGCTTGCTCTCTTCTCCAGAGCCTCTTCCCTGCCCTCCCACGGACTTGCAGGGAGTCTCTTCTCTCCACCCCTTCCTTCAGCCAGGAATATCCAAGGAGGTCACACGTGAGATGTGGGGGTCCAGGGGACTGTTCTCCCCAAGAAGACCATGCCGGCCCCACTGCCTCTTCTTTGCACTTTGAAGTCTCCACATGCTAGATTGCCCAGTGCCCGCCCAGCCCGCCTGTCACAGGCTGCAGCAAGGCTGAAGAACACCCAGCCCTTTCCTCGGTGGGCCTTATATTTGGTGCGTCTACCGATGGGGGAACCGCAAAGCCTGGCCCTGGAGGGAAAGCTTCAATTCAACCAGCCAGTGTTCCGTTCGACCTCTGAGGTGCCACGTGAAGCTGCCACCACCACCCAGGAGGCTCTCATCCCCAGAGCACGTGGAGGCGGAGGCTGGGTCACAGAGAGCAGCCCTGGGCTTGGGCAGGACGAGCCCTCAGGCCTGGCCAGGGGAATGGGGAAGTGTCCGGCACGGAGAGCACCCAGCAGCCGCTCCGTCAGAGGGAGCAGCAGCTCCCTCTACGGGGAGGAGAGGAGGGGAGAGCAGCAGGACCAGGCCCTAGCCATGGGAAAGCAGCACAGCGGGAAGACGGGCAGAGCACGGGTCGTGCCACAGGAAGACCTCTCCGGGATGGTCCTCCCAGCTCAGTGCTCCTGGCCTTGTTGCCCTCCTGGCCTGGGCAGCGCACCATGCTCCCTTAGAGCCGCCATTCCAGGGGGTCAGAGCCCCAGGGACTCAAGGTCCCCAGTGCCCAGGTGCAGGCACAGGGGGGCCCTGCTCCTCCCCTCTGAGCTCGGAGCCAGTCCCCGACCCACCGAGGGGCCAGCCTTACTTTCCGCTACTGTTGTGGCTCTTCCCTCTCTTGCGGGGGGGCGACAGGGTGCTCGGGGCGTGGGTCCGTTTCCGCGGCCTGCCAGGGCCTCTGCGTGCCAAGCTTCTATGGGGATCCTCGTGCCTGTCCCTTAAAAAGAATCACAGGCTTGGCTGTGAACCTGGGGGTGGGCAGGGCACAGAGAAGGGCACTCGCTGCACACGCATCACTTGGGTCCACGCACACCTGACAGCTGCCATAGCCGACCTACCGAGCACTAGCACTGGCGAGGGATGGACGGGCACCGGCCTGCTGCTGCCTGACCACCGCACCGGGGTGGGGGCACACTCACCCGGAGTCCCGGCGGCGCTGGAGCTTCACCAGCTCACGCTGCTTCTCTTTGTACTGCCGCTGGACCTCGGCCAGCCGCATCCGGAAGTCCAGCTCCAGGGCGTCCATGTCCTCCAGGGAAGACTTCATGGCATACATCTGGGGGGTACAGGGGAGTAGGGGAGAGGAATGAGGAGGTGGACACTGCTGGCTCCCACTCGTCAGCAGCCACTCTCACAGATGAGGACAGTGAGGGCCAGGCCCTTGGGGGTTGCAGAGACCCCAGCTCAGATCCCATCGCTGCTACTCACGGTGGCCTCAGCCCCCTCTCTGTGCTAGGAACTGAGGTGCTGACTTTGTGGGGTGCTATCAGTGCTAAGTGAGATGATGCCAGCTAAGCACGGTGCTGCCTGTCACCAGGGCTCAGTCAGCGTGGCCCAGCAGGTCACCGGAGAGGAGAGGGGAGCAGAGGGGAGCAGAGGGCAGCAGGCTTGGCTCCTAGGAGGTCCTACTTTCATGTCATCAAGCTGCCACCCCTGTGATGTGCCTGATGTGATGCCAGAGGGATAACTCAAGCCAGGAAGGAACAGCCGCGCCCAGGGCCACGGAAAAGCAGTGCAGGAGCTGACTGCTGGCCCCAGAGCCAGCCACGGCCCAGCAGGACGGCATCGTGGTGGTGGGACTCCTCCACGCCCTCACCCCACAGGCCACCAGGCAGGAAGAACGGCCCGCACAGCTCACCCGCTCCTCTTTCTTCTGCATCCAGCTATACTTCTTGTTGGGGTTCAGCTCCCGCGGAAGTCGCAGGTTCTTGAGTGGATCCACAAAGGGGCTGTCCAGGACCTCCTTCAGCATGTGGCTGCTGGCAGCCAGCAGGCTCTCCAGGGAGGGCCTCACTGCCAGGCCGGGCTCCACCCCTGCAGGCGAGAGCAAGGTGAGCCCACACAGGTGGAGGCGCTGGGGCCACCAGCGAGGCTGCTGCACCCACCCTGCCCAGCACAGCACGCCTGAGGCCAGGACAGCCTACGCGCACTGCCACCAACCCCCTCCCTGATCCCAAACAAGGAGGAGACAGAGTGAGCAGATCCCAGGCCACAAAGCCACAAGGCACCTGGAGCAGGGCCTTACCGAGATGCAGGACACAGTATGAAGAGAAAAGAACAACACACACAGGACAGTCCTGTCCCCACAGGGTGCAGGAGCAACGAAAAACTTCAGGAGGGAGGCTGGAGGCCCACAGAGGTTCTTTCTAGGAGTGAACAAAAGCCCCTCCCCCCACACACACAGGTCCCTCCCTGGGGAAGGCCACTGTTGATGTAGTTTCTTCAGAAATGTTTGCGCATATTCAAATATGCCTAACGTACATGCAATCCCATATAGAGATAAAAATGGAATCCATCAATACGTACAATATGTCACACACTGCTTTTTTGTGCCCAACATCTTTTTATATTAGCACATAACAAACAGGCCTACCTCATTCTTATTATTACCTTGACCCTTGTAAAAACCACTATTTCTGAAGATCAAAAACTCTAAATAGCGATTTAATACAATAAACCTAACTTGCAGCAGTGTAAAACCCTCCTGAAGCCGTGAGTTTTCATTCATCTAAACAATCACTATTGTTGGCATCTAGGTGTCTCCGATTCTCTCTCTGTAGTGGACAGAGGCCCACAGCTTGGACCCCGCGCATTAGGAAACTCCAGCCGGTGCGACTCATGTGATCAAGGTTACTCACGCAAATGGATGGCAATCTTCTCTAAAAACCACTCCAACACCCTGGAGAGAGGCCACTCGAACCCAGCACCCCACAACAGGAAAGGAAGCTTGTTCTAGTCTCTACCAAGTTAAAATGACCTTAGTATAGTTGTTTGTTTTTTTGTTTTTTTTTTCCCCCCCAGTGCTGGGGATTGAACCCAGGGCCTTGTGCTTGCGAGGCAAGCACTCTACCAGCTGAGCTATATCCCCAGTATAGTTTTTAAATGGACATACTCCTTTGATCTCAAATATGATGAGTTATTTTTAATGTTCCACGTGTGCTTGAGAAAAAAGAGCACACTCTCTATCATCACTCAGAGCTCCAGACATTAATGACCGCTGTGTTGAGGTTAGGCCTTTCCAACACCCTCGGCCCCATTCACCTTGGGGGCTGGGGGGACAGGCCTCTGCTGCTGGGCTAGCACTGCTGGACATTTAGCAGTGTCCCTCCCCTTTTCCCACTAGATGTCAGCAGCGCTCCCCCAACACCTCTGGGGAGAGAAATGGCCCCTAGTTAAGAATCACTGGTTTTGCTCTTATATATCCTCAGGGAAATTGAGGCCACAAGGCAGCAAACTCCATCAGCTCCAGGGATGTTGGGTGAAGCAGGCTGGTCCACCGATGTCACCCAAGGAAGGGAACAGCTTCTGTTTTACAACTCTGTCACCTCCTCCTCCTCCCTCCAACAAGCCAGCCCTTCTCAGGCTCTCAACTGACATTCAAGGGACACCCAAGTGACCTCCAGGCCAGTCATTATGGGTTCAGTTGAGTTCCCCAATTTATTTTTTCTCCTTTTTAGTTTCTTTTTCCTCTTGTTGGTGTTTTTTATTGTGTGTTCCCCAATTCAGTATGTTGGATTCTAACCCTAAGGACCACAGCATGTGACCTTGGAGACAAGGTCTTTACAGAGGTGATCAAGTTAAAGTAAGGTTGTTAGCTAGGAGTAGTGGCCCACGTCTGTAATCCCAGTGACTTGGGAGGCTGAGGCAGGAGGATCTCAAGTCTAAGGTCAACCTGGGCAACTCAGCAAGACCCTGTCTCAAAAATAAAAAGGACTGAGGGTGTAGCTCAGGAGAGCATCCTTCAGTTCAAACCCCAGTGCCACAAAATAAAAAAGTGAGGTCATTAGGGTGCATCCTAATCCAATATGGCTGGTGTCCTTATAAGAAGAGAGTCTGGAGGCAAAGGCATGCACAGGGGAGCAGACACAAGGAGAAGACAACTGACTCCAAGACCAGGAGAAAGGCCAAGAGTTCTCCAGCAAGTCCTTAGCAGGAGACAGCCCCAGCCTGCCCACAACTTCATGTTGGAGCTTCTGGCCTCCAGGACTTTGAGATGAGACATCCCTCTTGCTGAAGCTACCCAGTCTCTGGCAGACTGTGATGGCAGCCCCAGAAAGCCAATATACCATTGGATGGCTTTAGGACTACAGAGGTGACCGGGGGGCCCGAAATGGCACTGACCCAGGAGCCTGATCTGCACTGAGACCCCAGTGGGACCAGGCCAGGCACAAGGCAAGAGGCCAAAAGTGGGCAGCAGCCCCCAAACTGGGAACCCCCTGGCCTGGCCACCTCCTTGACCACACCCCCCACTTCCTGGTCCTCTGGCCCCACCTCAGGCCCTACTGAAAGAAAACCCATCCCCAATGACTGGGATGAAGGGAATTTTCAATTTCCCCCCACCCCCCGAGGAAAAAAAAAAATTCCACTCAACTATTTTAGTAAATGGAAAACAGTGATGAACTTTTTTCCCCCTGGGGCAGGGGTGGGGGTAATGGGGATTGAACTCAGAGGGACTCGACCACTGAGCCACATCCCCAGCCCTCGTTTGTATTCTATTTAGAGACAGGTTCTGAGTTGCTCAGCACCGTACTGTTGCTGGGGCTGGCTTTGAACTCACGATCCTCCTGCCTCAGCCTCCCAAGCCACTGGAATTATAGGTGTGGGCCACTGGGCTTGGAAACAGTGACGAACCCTAAAACAGCCACACACAGCAGGTGCACACACCAGGTGCCTCTGGGAAAGGGACATCTCTCAGACAGAACAGAGGTGCCACTTGTCTGAGTTTCCTGGGGACCATGAGGATCAAATAGTCTTGAAAATGTGCCCTGTCCTGGGCTGAGGACACAGCTCAGTCTGCAAAGAGCTGTCCAGCACCTGTGAGGCCCTGGGTTCCACCCCAGCACCGCACACGAAGAAGGGGCCTGTCATGACCCAACAGCTCGACAGCTGGAAAGACAAACCCAGAGAAAATCGAAGATGGGGACAAACACTCTCCCACGAGGATGATCATCATGTTATCTGTAACAGGAGGGAGAAAAAAACAAGAGAAGGAGGCAGCAAATGAACCCGCCTGACAATGTAGGGCGAGGTCATCATACAGTAGGGACTGAGCCACCAAAGGTCAGGGCCTTCACCAGACAGAAAACTGGGCAGCCCATAAAAACGGTGTTTCTTAAAAACCACAGCTTTGGAAAACGTTCCACAAAGAACACGAAATGAAGAAGGCAGGTTTCAAGAGTGTGTTTAATTTCAGAAGCGACGTGCACAGGCATACAGGGGACGTTCCAGAGGACGGAGGTAGAACCCTGGCAGGGACGTCACCCTCTCTCCAGGGGTGCCGCGGGGCCTGCCTGCTGCATCCCAGCCCACACCTGGGCTAGCAAGGCCAGGGCCACCACGGCCCAGCCACGCACACTTGGAGCTTCAGTTTCCTGTCCTGCACTTGAGTCTTTTGCCCAGCCCAGAGTGCACGGCCCCTCCTGCTGAAGACACTGTGTGCTCTTCTGAGGACCACCCCTCCTGACACCCTGGGGGTGACACCTTCCAGTTGGAGACCAAGCATGACCTGGAGCCATCTCCCAGTCACAGGATCTGCTGCTGCAGAACCCATGAACCCCAGTCACCCCTGGGAGTCTCAGCACTTCCCCTGCAGCTGCCAGGAAAGAAATGGCCCCTTTCGAAAGGCTGCTGGGCTGAGCTGAGCAGTCTTACGGCCCTGGGAGGAACTGCTGGAGCCCCCTTGAGGGCAGTGAGCCTGCCTTGAATGAGGCCAACGGAGAAGAAAGTGGAACAGGGAAAGGGAGGGAGGAGAGAGACTGGGGGAAGGAGGGACACAGGAAAGAAACTGCTATGATTTGGTTGGAGCACCTGGATCCAGCCATACCTGAAATTACCACGATGCTGCTCAACTTTGATTCCATAAGCCAGTAAGTTCTCTCCTGCCTTTCTTTTTCTTTTTTTTTATTAATTTTTTTTATTGTAGATGGACACAATACCTTTATATCATTTATTTATTTTTTTATGTGGTGCTGAGGATTGAACCCAGGGCCTCACACATGCTAGGCAAGGGCTCTATCAGTGAGTCACAATCCCAGCCCTTTCTTTTCTTCTTTGTGTGTGTGTGTGTGTGTGTGTGTGTGTGATGCTATGGAATGAACCCAGGGTCTAGCACATGCTAGGCAAACATAGACAACCACTCTACCACAAAGCCACATTTCCAAGCCTTTCTAAATTTTAAGACAAGGTCTAAGTAGCTGATGTTGACCTTGAACTTGCAATCCTCCTGCCTCAGCCTCCCCAGTAGCCCAGTAGCTATGATTACAGCATCACACCCAGCACTTTTGTTTGTTTGTTTTGTTTTTTGTCACCAGGAATTGAACCCAGGGGCACTTAACCACTGAGCCACATCCCCAGTCCTTTTTTTTATTTATTATTTTGGGGCAGAAATAAAGGGAATTTTCATTTTTTTCCCTAGGGGGAAAAAAAATTTCCACTGTACTCTTTTAGTGAGAGAAAAACTGTGACGAAATTTTTTTTTTTTTTTTTTTTTTGCGGTGCCAGGGATTGAACCCAGGGCCTTGTGCTTGCGAAGCAAGCACTCTACCAACTGAGCTACATCCCCAGCACCTGTGATGAGCTTTAGAGCAGCCACACATGGCAGGTTAGTGAGGCCTTTAAATTACTGAGCCTGGCCTTCAACTTGCCATCCCTCCTGAGTTGCTGGGATTACAGGTGTGTGCCAACACCTGGCCTAAACCAATTTAAATGAGAATTTCCATCCCTTGCAACCCAAAGAATCCTGGTAATACAAAACACACCACTGATGAAATGAGGAGACACTTCTCCACCGGGAAACCCACCCAGAGATGGGCACCCAGCAACATGCGCGTGTTTGGCACTCAGCTGGAAACGTTCAAGAGGACACATTTGCTATGTATATTTTATCACGATTTTTAAAAAGCGAAAATGAATAAGCCATGTTCTGGGGGCATTAAAACCCCTTACTAAAACAGCCACAGACCCTACCTGCCAAGTGCACTCACCTGCCACCTCCTGGCTCCTCCTCTCCAGCTCCAGCTCAGCGATCTCACTCAGCAGGGTGATGCCCTGCAGGAAGCTCTGCTCCAGGGCCAGGCTCTGGGTCACCTCCAGCTTCTCCAAAGCCTGAACTCCAGCACCCAGGGAGGGCAGAGGCCTGGCCTGGGGCAGCTCCGCAGCCGCCACCAGGGCGTTCATGCCAGCCAGTGGGTCCTCCAGGCCGGGTAGGAACTGGTCAGAGCTTGCCTCTTCGAGGTAGCAGGTGCCACCAGGCACAGGTGCCACCTCCTGGTCCTCTAGACTCGGGCACGGTCCTTCCCTGGTGGGCAGGTCACAATCGGGCAGTTCCAGGCTGGGCTGGGGCTCGCTCAGGGCTGGCTGGGCCAGGCCTTCCTCAGGCCCTGCCTCCCCCACAGGAGCCTCCATAGGCACATCCAGGGGCACCTCCACGGGCTCCTCCTTGGTCTCCACCAGCGGTTCGGGTGTCAGCTGCCCCCCAAGCTCCAGGGTGACCACACCAGATTCTGTCCGGCTGGGCAACTCCATCTGTGCTTCAGCCCGGTCTGCAAAGTCTGGGCCCTCAGAGGCCTCTGAGCAGCCCTGGCCAGCTGCACTCAGCGCCTGGGCCTCCAGGAGACCACCTCCGCAGCCACCTGCAGGGCTTGCAGCCACCATGGTTTCTGGGACAGGCAAGGCCAGCGGCGATTCCAGGGCAGGCAGCTCTGCAGGACCCTCGTCCACGTCCTCCACCTCTGCCTTCACCTCCCGATCAGCCAGTGCTTCTTCTTCTGGGGTCTCCCGCAAGGGCTCTGGGATCTTGGAGGGTGACAGGCGGATGGGTTTGTCTTCAGGTGAGAGCGCCAGGCGCTCTGGCCCGTCAGCTGGGAGTGGCACGTCGGGTGCCAGGCCATCAGCATCGGCGGCAGCTGTAGGCTGCAGCAGGAACGGGTAGGGCCTCCCATAGTGTGGCGGCAGGGCTTGGAACGGGTACCTGGGTGGGATATCTGCCAAGGACACCAGGGGTCAGCGTGGGGGCCACCAGGGCTCTGATAGCTCTGTGTCCCCACCAACACCCACTCACTACGCAGGACCAGCTGCAGCAGACCTGGGAACATTTCCAGGTGATCCTGCAAAACCCCAGGGCCCTTCTACATGTCTGGGCCACACAGAGAAAAATCAGTCACCACCTTGTCCCCAAGGATCTTGAGGCAGAAACCACAGCCCTCCCTCCTTCCCCTCCACACCAGGGAAGCTGCACCAGAGACAGACACTGAACAAGGCTGTCGCAGACCCAGGCCAGTTCTCGCCCAGCCTCAGTGGCCCCTGGTGCTCCAGCCCAGCAGACCCTGAGGTCCACACCAATGACGCAGGTGTTCGGAGCACGACAGCAATCTCATTCTGTCCCCACAGCCCGTGTGACGCTCCCTCAGAGCAGGAGCCACGTGCAGTGATTCTCTGCATCAGACCCAGAACACCAACGAAGGGGAAGGCAGTATCAGTGCCTCCCCTGGGTCAGGCACAGGCTCAGCATCACACCAAGTCACTCCAGAGAGGGGCAGCCACCTGCCCAGGCCCACACAGCACTGGCTCTGGAATCTGAATTAGAAACCAAGTCCTCCCAACTAATAAGCTTGTGCTTCAAATGGACCCCGGACAGAGACACAAGCCACATGCTACGGGTGCTGGTGGACACAGGAAGAGCGCACGAGTGCGCCCAGCACAGGGAGACTACTGCCCCAATCAGGTGCTCTGAGCTGTTACCACCAGTGCAACACCTTAGTGCCCACGCGTGCTGAGAGGCCCATGGCCTTCATGCTTAATGCTCAGAAGGACGCCTGGAACAGCTTCTAATGGAGTGCCCGCGGCCCCGGCACCTCTCTGAGGAGGGGCTGGACGGGCGGGTCTGTCTGTGTGCACATGAATTCATCCCAGAGTCTCCGCAGGGGGCCTGGTACACAGTAGGTGCTCAACAGAGACCAAACAACTGAATGAGCCCGCACAGGAAGAGAGGCAGTTGGTGCCACCACAGCGGAGTGGCCGGCCACGCTCCTACCTGAGAACAGGGCCTGGAAGGGGCTGGGGGCTTCCTTCTCCAGTTCCAGGTCCTTCTTCTCCACCACGTTCTCAGGGGCCTCCTCCTTGCGGGTGAGGGCAGGGGTGGGCGGCGGGGAGGCTGGTGGTGGGCTGCTGGGGTGGGAGCTGGGCGTGGCAGGGTAGGCATAGGGGGGCGGCTTGGACACGTCCTCTAGCTTCTGGATGACCTTGGCCTTCAGAGCAGCCACAGGGGAGGCACGGGGAGACGGTGGTGGACTCATGGCCTTGCCGTAGGCACCCGTGGGGCCAGCAGACAGGCCAGGGGGCTTCCGAGGCAGCAGCCCTGGGCCCGTGGGGGCCAGGCTGGCCTTGCCCGAAGCCTCCAGGCCCCGCTTGCCCACCTTCTCCTCCATCTCCGCCCGATGCTCCTGGGCCTTCAGCCGCTCCTGCTGGGGAGGGGGCCACAGGCAGGGTCAGCACGCAGCAGTCATCACCCAGTACGTGCCTGGTCCCCAGGGCCCCAGCCTGGAGAGAACCTCAGCCGGACCACCCACCCTTCCCAGGCCCGAGCTGGATGTTCCGCGTGGGACCTGGGTAACAATACAGGGTTCCATGCGGAACTCCAGGGACGGGCTGGGCAGGTGCACAGCAGGCAGCTGCTGGGCGAGGGGCCGTGGGCCTAAAGCCCCTTCCCCCGAGGGCTGGTGGGGACCCCCACCCAGACTCTGGCCCTGCTGGAGCCCTCATAGCCGGGCTGAGGAGAGCTGGGTGAAGGCCAGGCTCCTGAAGGTGAAGGGGCTGCCCTGCGCCTCGCCCTGCGAGCTGAGGGCGTCAGCCTGAACTGGCAGCTTGGGTCCCCAAACACCCAAAAGAGGGCAGAAGGGGCCTGTTCCTACGTTTGATGACAAAATGGGAGGGAGGAAGCAGGTCCGACATGGCCAGTGCCCCTGGGGCTGGCAGCACACAGCACCCCGGCCTGGCCGCTCCCACAACTACCAAGCCCCAACCAGCAACCCAGGGACCAGCAACTCCTAGCATCTCCAGGTTCTGGAAGACCAGGGAGACGAAGTCGCCTGCGGAAGGACACTCAGCCAGGCCTAGCGGAGTTAAGATTCAAACCCAGGCCTGGGGCCCCAAGGACTGTTTGTGCCACCCGGCTTCCTTCTCAAGAGTGACCACTGCCTGAGAGAGGAGGGGACAAGGCCAAGCGGAGAACAGACACCCGGAACTCCTCAGGGAGACGAGAGGACTGTGGACCTCAGGGAGTCCAGCCGCACATGGGGACCCCTCCTGGGCCCTACCTTATGGGATCAGGAACTCGTCAGCAGCAGCCTGCTCTGGCCCCAAACTGCAAACCAGGGCCATCAGGCAGGCAGTGACTAGAACCCTGCTCCTGGTCACCCAGAGAACAGGCCAGGCCTGCCCAGGCAAAAGCGGGCCCTCTGAGGGCCCCTTGGTACCCAGTCCAAACCTTCAGTCACAGGCCACCGCGGCTGTGGCTCCCCATTGCTTCCCGTGCTCGCCGCGCCGGCTCTGCCTCTCTCTGGAGGCCCTCCCTGAGCCTCTCGTTCCATCCTCCTCCCGGCTGCCCGACTCACCACCAGCTGGGCGCTGCGCTGCAGCTCCAGGGCCTGCGCCGCCTGCTGCTGCAGGTACAGAAGCTCTTGCTGCCGTAGGAAGTGCTGCTGGGAGAAGAGCTGCAGCTGCTGTGCGTGGTGCAGGGGGCTGCGGCCCGGCGGGTACAGGGCCGGCCAGAGGGGCGGCACGGCGGCCCGCTCCATCAGCTCTGCTGTGGGGACAGACCACGGTGGGCTGCATCTGCGGCCTGACTCCCACGGCTCCCAGACACCCCGCCCCATCTCAGGGGGGCCTGGAGGGGCCTGGCCGTGTACAGCGGAGCTGTGGCCCCAGGCCCCTTCTGGGAGCCAGGAAGCCACACCCCAGACCAGGGAACAGAGGCCCTGTCCACACTCCCAGGTGGGATGTCCCCTGGCCTCACAGCTGAAGCTCAAGAAGCTGCAGACTTATACCAGGGCCACAGAGTGGGTCCCCGAAGGAACAGGGGTGCGGAGCTGGGGGATCGACTTGCAGCAGTTCTGGGTACAAGTTCATTAAAACAAGAACCTCTGGGCTTTGTAATAGGAAAAGCACTGAGGCTGGAGCGACGTCTCTGGGCCTGTCTGCCCCCACCCGGTTCTGCAGGGCCACCCACCCACAGCCTTGGCATAAGGGACAGTTTTGTTGGGCAAGGCTAACCAATGCCCCTCCCCACACACAGGGGCCACTTACCAAAGTGAGGCAGGTGATCACTAGGGATGACCACCAGTTGTCCTGACTGGGGGTCCCTGACAAACTGGTAGGCTGATGGCAGAGAACCCCCCAGGCTGGGTGGGAATGCAGGGGCCATGCCCTGGTGCAGAGAAGGGGGACCCAAGCCTAGGAGGAGAGACCCAGACGTGGCCCACATGAGTGCCAGCAGGCCCCACCCTAGGCCCACCACTCCCCAGGGTCTAGTCTAGCCCCTGCCCTGGCCAGCTCCCCAGTCCCTGGACCTCTTGAGATCTCTAGAGGGAGCCAAGGGGCAGAAATAACAGCCAAATGCAATCAGGCCCACGGAGCCACCTGCCCTGGGCACCTTCCCCAGTGGGCAGGCAGACAAACTCCTGGGAAGGGGCCTTCATACCCACTTCAGGGAGCAGAGGAAGCCCAGGTCCCCACCAAGGAACAGCAGGAGCCTGCGAGGAGCACTGGCCCCTGCACCCAGCCCCTACCCACCCACCATTGCCCACCCGGAGACAAGGAAAGAAGTATCCCTGCCCCTCGCTCACCATAGGGGTGTCCGGTGAGCCACATGGACGTGCTGCCTGGGCGGGGCAGCCAGGGGTGCGTGGCCAGGTGGGCGGCAGGGTCAGCAGACCAGCGCCCAGAGCCACCCAGTGCTGGGCCCCCGGTCACCATGAGGTTGGGGTTCAGGCCATTAGGAGCACAGCTGGTGGGGTGCAGGCGGGCCAGGTCGGCCAGCTCCTTACTTTCTCTGGAAGGGGGAACACAGGCATTGGGGACAGCCCAGGCAGCCCAGGAACAGGAGGGACAGGGGGAGCACGAGAGCAGCCTCAACACTCGTGAGGCTCAAGGGAGGAGACCCAATGGGGAGGACCAGAGTCCTGCTCAGGCCAGCTCCGATGCTGGGGACCACAGTGTCCGGGAGCCAGGGGCCACCCAGGGTCATCCAGTTGCCCTCGCCCCCAGGCCCTGGGCCCCAGAAGCCTCACCGAAGCAGCTTCTCCTGGTCCCGGTCCAGCCGTCCCACCAGCAGCCGCTCTTCCCGGTGCCGGGCTCGGTCGTCCGCACAGTCATCATCGGCCCGGCCGTGCCCTAGGGAGGCCCAGGCAGCGTGAGACCCCCACCAACACCAAGCAATTGGGCTCTGCCCTGCCCCACCGGCCTCTCACTTCCCACCTGTCTGTCTCTTCCCTCCTGTCCCCGCAGATCCCCCAGTGACCCCCCCATGACCGTCTGGTGTGGTTCCTTCTCCCCAGAATGCCATTCCTATAACTCCTAGGGTTCCCTTCAAACCCCGCTCAGCATCCTCTGTGCCTGGAAATGTCCCCTCCATCCCCTTGCTACCCCAGACAGACAACTGTGGCCAGAACTAGACTGACGGCCATGAGATCACAATGAAACATTGAAAAATCTAACACGTCACAACGTGGTCAACCCACACACCACAGCCTGGGTCAGCCCCGGCCCGAGGACCCGGCCAACAGCATGGGCAGCTAATGTGGGGGCTCAGACCCTCCAGCAGAGGCTTTGGGGCTCTGCTGGAGATGCGGACCCCACCCAGGTACTCTCACCAGGGTCTACAGCAGCCCACGCTCAGGCCCCCGGCGGGCAAGTCCCACTTGGAACACCATCATTGAGCATCCCCATCACCTCCCTCTACCTGTTCCCCCAAAGCCAAGAGCTCCTGAAGAGCAGAGCCCTCAGGAGAGACTCAGAGATGTCAAACCCCTTCCTTTCTTTTCAGGAAGGAGGGGACCACCAGTCCCAAAGCAGAGGAGGAGCCCGGAGAGAAGGCAGCACAGTCATGAAGCCCACTGCTTGAGGATCAAGCATTCTAGAGAGCCAGGCAGCCTCGGGTGGGGAGGAGACCCCCTGACAGGTGGCTGACAAGGGCTGGTGGCTCACTGGCCTGAGCCTCAGAAGCTGCCCAGCTCTGGAGGAGGCTCAGCAAGGAGCCCCTGAGCTTTCTTTTTGTTGAACCCAGGGGCACTTTACCACTGAGCCACATCCCCAGCCCTTTTTTATTTTGAGACACGATCTCGCTAAGTTGCTGAGGCTGGCCTTGAACTTGCAATTCTCCTACCTCAAACCACCACCCCTACCTACTTGCTGGGATCACACGCGTGCACCATTGCACCAGAGCCTCTATGCATTTTTAAGCAGCAAATGGGCGTCTGTATGATGGGAATAGACAGGGCAGGCAAGGGAGCCTGCCTGTCCCTGACTTGCTCCCCTCTCTGCCTACCCTGTCAGAAGCCGCAGGAGGCACGTCCAGGGCAAGGTGCACCCCCGGCCTCCGGCTAAATCATTTCCACACAGGCCACGGGCAGCAGAGGTGGTCAGATTTAAAGGAAGAAGCAAAGGACAGCAGAAGTGGGAGGGCGATGCCACACGCAGCTGGGGAGAGGCCTGGGCCTGCAGGTCAACGTGGTTCCCATGTCAGAGCAGGTCTGAGCCCACCCCACCCCTGGAGAGCAGGAGGACCAAGTGGAAGAGTGGCAGGACCAGAAGGGTCCTTGCTTGTAGACTCCGCGGGACAGCTGTGGCCCCAAGGGCAATGATGGGCTTCAGGGAAGGCCGGATCCGTGCCAGGGAAGGACTATTCCGGAGTCCACAGCTGAGCCAAGAGATCAGGGCATGTGCCCAGAGACTCTGCCACCTGAGGAGGCTGCCCTTGTGTCCACTGGTCTTTGGAGTCTGGGACAGGCTGTGGGCACAGTGTTCCTGGTGCCCCCAGAAGGGCAGGCACTTGGAGTGTAGCCTGGGCTCTGCCCTCTGCACCCCTTCTGTGGTCCCTTCACCCCTCTGCCCTCTGCACCCCTTCTGTGGTCTCTTCTGAGACTGACCTCCGGCCTCAACAGTCTATGGCTCCCTGTGGCCTCTAAACCAGCTCACATCTGTCACCCCTCAAAGAACCAAGCCCCTGCCTGTCATCTCTGCGCCTCTTCCTACCTCAAGGCCACCCACCTGGGCTGCTCCCTCCACCCAGAGTGCTTTTTCCTTGGACAGCGCAACCTCAGATACAAACACCACCTCCTCCAGGGAGCCTTCCCTGAACCTGCTCCTCCTTCAGGCTCCCCAGCCATCTCCCTTCAGGTCTGACCACAATCCGTGGCTATTCTGCTTCTTGCCATTCACCGTCCTCTCCTCTGCCAGACTGAGCTCTGCTCTCTCCCTGGCACGACGCCCAACAGACGGCAGGCGCTCAGGAACTTGTGGTAAGTGGAGGAAGGAGAGATCCACGTGGATTTCTAAAGGAGGACAAGACGGGCAGAGGAACCAGCAAGAGCAAAGGACCCAGGCAGGAACAGTGGGGTGGCCATGAGGGCAGAAGAGACCACAGAAGGGGTACAGGGGGCAGGCAGTACCAGGCGCGGAAGGGAACGCGGTTAAGATTCTGCTCCAGGGATGGGAGGGTAGGCAGGGCTACCGTGTGATCTGACTGAGGCTGTGTGCACATCCCCCCTCACACCTAGACAAGGGAACAAGAAGGGCACACCTGCCTCCGTGCCTGTAAGTGCCCCTTGTCCCTCCCTCGGGGAGCTGGAGGCAGGTGTGCAGGGCAGAAGGTCGG
This sequence comes from Glaucomys volans, assembly GCA_020662805.1. Taxonomy (NCBI): domain Eukaryota; kingdom Metazoa; phylum Chordata; class Mammalia; order Rodentia; family Sciuridae; genus Glaucomys; species Glaucomys volans. The sequence continues at coordinate 403,702 of JAJEJO010003433.1, forward strand.
CTGGCCCTGAGGTCCCTGAGGGCCCTGAGATGCAGGACATCACCCCTGCCCCAGGGCTGTGCCAGAAAAGCTGGCATTTGCAAGTTGCCTCCTAGGACTCCAGACAGTCCAGGGTCACCAACCCAGATGGCAGGTCTCAATCCTCACACCTACCTTCCAGATGAGGAAACCGAGGGACAGAGAGACTATAAAACCTGCCCAGGTCTCACGACTAACAGCAGCTGGGATGAGGGTCTCAGTGGACCTTGTCAAGCACACGTGGAACCAGCCCAGGGTGGGCATGGATGACAAGGGTCCTTGCTAGCAGTGGCACAGCATCTGCTTGCTGCAGGCCTGCCCGGCAGCCCAGTCCCACCCCAGGGCCCACAGGGCTGGGTGTCCCTTGGCAAAGGCCACCACCATCCCTGGCAGTAAACCCACATTCCCATGTCCCATGCCCCACCTCTTGGTCATTACCTGCCCAGGGCTCAGGGTGAGACCCAGCTCTCAGGGCAACCCCCCACCCACCTGGACACCATCTGAGCATCTCACCAACTTGTCACCCATGCCACTTACACCTGCTACAACCCCATTCTGCACAGTGTGACAGTGGAGTGGGCACAGTCTCACAGCCCTTCACACCAGACCAGGCCCACCCTGCCTCCACCAAGGAGATGGCAGGCGAGAGACGAAGGCCCTGGCTCATCCCCGCAGGCCTCGGCCTCCCCTGTGACTGTGCACAGGGACAGTAACACTTCCTCCTTGGCAAGGCGGTATGTGACAACAGAGTCCTCATGGGCTGCTGGCACATGCAAGTGCTGGCTAAACAGCAGCAAAGCTTCTTATTTGCTGGGCCTCTTGGGCATTGTGGGAACTGGCCACACTGGGCTGAGAGTAGGCAACTGGCTGTCCTTAGTCCATCTCAGAGTTCAAGAGCCCTGGAAAGTAGCCCAGATCCTATGAGTTCCCCGTGTCCCTCTAGGAGGAGTGAGGGCTGGCATGCACTGTAAGATGACCTAAGACCCCCGTGCTTGGCTGAGCAGAGAAAGGCTGCTTAAGAAGTGCCTACTGTGTGCCCCTCAGCTCGCACTTGGCATCCAGGGACAGAGATGACCTGAAGTTCAGTCTCTTGTACCAGGTCACATAACTGCAAGGGGCAGTGCCAAGATTTGAACCCACCATGGAAGCAGAAGGTTCCTTCCAAAGAGTAAGAGACACTGTCGCCAGGGCTGAGAGGCGAGGAAGCCAGCTGGCGACTGGCCGGGGGACAATCCCACACATGTGCACAGGCAACCTAGACCCAGTCTCCCTGCAAGGTGGCTCAGCACTGTGGCCAGGCTGGCTGGAGGGAAAGCACCACTGTTTACAGGACTTTTTAGGGACAGAAAGAATCCAGCCACCTACTTCTCAACCATCAGAACCAAAAGGGACAGGCAAATGCCCAGAGTGTCACCTCAAATCCTGGCTACACCCTTCCTTCCTCTTGTACACATATGTTCACGACCCCCTGGGCTCCAAGATGGGTTCTAAGGACCACAAGCCCCAGCAGAGGTACCACAATGCATCACAGGATCCAAGCAGTCGCCTGCCTCTCACGGCAGTCTACAGCCCTGAAACCCCTGAGAGAAGCCTGTCCACCCCCAGCTGGCTGCCTGCAAGGAGAAGACTTTGGCTCATTCCTTCAATCCCAAAATGAGGCAGGTGCTACCACTGGCCCTGCAAGGTCAGAGAGTGGGGTTTCCCTGGCTCCAGGGATCTCTGCCCAGAGCAATCAGCTCGGTCAATCAACAAACACTCAACAGCCTCCCTCTCTAGCCATCTGTGCTGGGAAAAGAAGATTCTAAGAGCACATGGAACCCACTTCTGGACACAAAGTCCAAAGACTCTGGGGCTGTCCTAAAAAGGAGGAGACCCAAGAGCAGCTGGAGATAGGCAGCATTGAAGGTACTCCAGAGGAGTGACACCTGGCACCAAGAGCTAGGGAACATGCCCACACAGGAGTGGGGGCATGGGTGGTGGAAGGGACAGCATGAGACCCCCATTGGGGGGTTAGGGGGGGATCAGGATGGTGTGGAAACCATACTGGGAAATGCAGCTGGAGAACCCCAGGCCCTGGACCCCTCCCCCAGGGCGGGTGTGGTGGGCTCTGGGCAGGGCGGCAAAGGGGCAGTTAGGCCACCCACACAGCCACAGCATGCAGACAGGGGTAGTTGTGACAGAGAAGCTAGAACCCAAGTAAGTCCACAACAGGCCACAGGAGGAGGGTGGGGACCCAGGAAGTGCAATGTGCTACAAGGTATCTGTAGTCACAGTGGTCACATCTGATGCTGCAAGAAGGGGCTCTGCAGGTGCCACCGAAAGGGGGCCCAGACTGTGGGCCAAGGGTGAGGACATGTAACCAGCTGGGCAAGGGCTGGGAACAAAAGCTGACTTGAGAAGCTGCATGAGCAAGAAATAGCAAGATGGCCTTCCCAGCCCTCGCCCAGCCTGCAGACCCCACACCAGGCACACCAGCATGGCCTTGGTCCCTGGGTCACAGGCAGCTCCTCTGCTCAACAACAGGCTCTGTTCCGGGCAGACCAAATCATAGTTTCAACAAATATCACAAACAATCTCTACAATCCCAGGAAGAAACCCAACAGCAAAATAAGCAAGGGACACAAGGAAACCCAACCAACCAAGTTCCAGAAAACACGCAGACTCGTTAAAAGTAATGCGCCTTTCTTCTCCAATGAAATTGGCAACTGTTTTTTAGTTTTGGGGAGGGGGTTTCTAAATATTAAAACACAATGCTGAGGCACTGAAAGCAAAACGGATGGGGCTGGGAGTGTGGCGCAGTGGTAGAGTACTTGCCTAGAATGTGCGAGGCCCTAGGTTGGATTCCCCGCAGCACAGGAAAAAAAGACTTATATGCTGCCAATGGGCACTTAAAATCTAACTTCCCAGGCTGAGACAGGAAGATCACAAGTTTAAGGCCAGTCTAGACAACTTAGTCAAACCCTGTTTCAAAGTAAAGAGAGTTGGGGGTGCTGGGCACAGAGGCCCATGCCTGTCATCCCAGTAGCTCAGGAGGCTGAGGCAGGAGGACCTCGAGTTCAAAGCCAGCCTCAGCAATGCAAGGTGCTAAACAACTCAGTGAGATCCTGTCTCTAAATAAAATACAAAATAGGGCTGGGGATGGCTTGGTGGTCAAGGGTCCCTGAGTTCAATCCCTGGTACCCACCCCCCCAAAAAAGGGCTGGAGATGCAGCTCAGTGAGAGAGCACCCCAGGTTCAATCCCCACTACTGGGCGGGAACACTACCTAACCAAGGTACTGAATGTCAAGATCCATAAGAAATTTGGGACAGTAGTGTCTGTCCATCACACATTCCCTCATTCCCTCATTATCAAATACCTACTATGTGCCAGGCCCAGGCTGGCTGGATATGGGGGACACTGAAAAACATAAGGCCAAGTTCCCTCCCTCAAGGACTCAGAATCCAAAGCGTAAGGTTCGTCTATTCCTAAGAACCTCTATTCTTAGAAAAATGACTCAAAATATCATGAAGGTGCAATGCACAAAAATATTCCATGCAACCGTTCTGAACACAAAACATCAGAGCAGGGAAAAGCTAAAATGCCCACCAGGGAACGGAGACCTGAACTGCGCTACCTGCTGGTGCGAGCTCTCCACAGAATATTAAAGGCCATAAAAAATGATAGTTATGTAGCGTTTGCAGTAGCAGGGAAAACAACCCACACTGTAATACGGAACAACGCACAGGCCCAAGATCATGTGTGCACTAGGAACTCTGCAAGCAGAAGCAAATTGCACAGGAAAATGAGTTCAGGGGAAGATATGAAAGTGTTCACGGCGCTGGGAAAATATAATGGTCCTTTTTCTTGTTTCCCTTTTCTGCACTTGTTATACACCTTTCCATGTGCAGAATAAAAAAGGCAATAAAACTTTCCAAAGTGCCCCAGCACATAAGTGGGACAAATGGCAAATAGTACAGGGAAGGCAGGCGGGTAAGGGTGCAGGAGAAGCAGGATCAGGAGGCCAACCTCCAACTAGGGGCATAGCACAGAGTGAGGGGGGCCAGGGTGGGGCCCAAGACCTACCTTTGACATTGCTCAGAGACAGGGAGCGCTCCTGGTCTGCCAGCCCAGGCCCCAGTCGGCCACTGCCGCCACTGTCCTTCTGTCGGGCTACAGCCACAGCAATGCCCACTGGTGGGTGTCGCACTTCAGCCTCCCCCTGGGCACCAGAGCCCTCCCGACCGAAGGCCTTGGCACTCTCGGGTCTCTCTGGATCCCGCTTCAGTTGCCGGGTCCCACCTGCTGCTGGGCCACCAGGATGCGGAAGCCGGGCCTGGGAGCGGGAGGCTCCCGAGGAAGGGGGTGTGGGCTCGGGCTTCATGGTGCCCAGGCCTCCAAAAGGGCTCTTCTTGCCACAGCCACCCGGGCGCACCGCCACCGCCTCTCGGGCAAAGCTGCCACTGTATTTGATGAGGCTCTGCATGGCAGAGGCCTCTCCTGGCGAAGGGTGCAGGTCGGCACCAGGCCGGCCGCAGGTGGCCGAGGCTCGGGGCAGCGTGCCACCCGGGTCCAGGTAGGCTTTCTTGGAGGCAGCCACGGCCTCCTCCTCAGCGCGGCTGGCATGGTGGTGTTGGGCCGCCAGCACGGCCATCTGCGTGGTGGCGAAATTACCCAGCTCAAAGGGCTTCCATTTGTGCTCAGGGCCGGCGGGCGCGGGTGGTCTTGCAGGTTCCAGGCCAAAGAGCTTGGCGGCCTGCTGGGTGGCCCCCGGGCCGCGGGGCGCGCGCTCGCAGGGTCTCGGCTCAGCTTCGGGCTTGGGCAGCTCCTTGGCCGGCAGGTAGGTGCGTGGGTCCGGGGAAGCGCGCAAGGCGCGGGCCGGCGGAGCCTCAGCAGGCGGCGGGCGCTTGAGAGAGCGGATGACGGAGCTCTTCTCGCGCAGGGCCTCGGGCCGGTCGGGCCGCGGGGAGCCAGGCGGCGCCTGCAGCACGCCGGGCCTGCCCACCTCGCGCTCTCGGCCCCGGGCATCGCGCGCCTGCGACGCGATCTGGATGGGCCCCGCGCGCTCGTCGAAGGCCTCCACGGAAGGCACGAAGGTGGGCGCCACCACACGGTGCTCGCGGCCCGGCTCGCGGAAGACGGTGTAGACGCCAGCGGGCGCAGGGGCCGGGGGCACCGGCGGCCCCTTGGGCGGCGGCGGGGGCAATGGCGAGGGGCAGGGGCGCGGCGCCGGCAGCAGGGCCTCGGCGCGCCGCAGCAGCCGCGAGCTCTCGTCCTGCCGGGCCGCCTCCTTGGCGCCACTGCGGCCGGCCTCCACCACCAGGGCAGGCAGCCCGGCGTCCGCCACGCCGTTGCACATGCCCAGGGCCGAGGGCTGCAGCGCGCTCTTGCCCTTGGCCTCGGCCAGGAAGGGCGACAGGCGCTCAGCCAGGCGCGGGGGCCCACGGTCCTGGCGGCCCTCAGCCCGCGCCTCCTGGGTCAGGTCCACCACACCGCGAGGCCCAACCGCCTCCTCGCGGGCCCGTGGGTCCTTCTTGCCGAACAGCGGGGGCGGCTCCCCACCGCGGCGCTCCTTGGCTGCACCTTCCCGCGACGACTTGGCCGGGGTGCCTGAGGAGTGGCCACTAGGGGTCCTGGAAGAGGGCGCGTGAGAATGCAGAGCTCCTGGGGGCCCTGGCGCGGGCAGGTAGAAGCCATCTGTGGAGAAGAGCACAGAGTGAGCAAGAGCCACGGCCCACCCCCCACCAGGATGTCATGTGCTGGAGAGGGCGCTCGGTGTCCCCAGGATGAGCAGGAGCATGCTCAGTGCAGTCTATGGGAGGGCAGGCTCCTCAAACCAAGACATCTAACGGTCCTGATCCTCAGTTTCCTCCCCTGTAAAATGGGGAGAGGCCAAAGTTATCTTAGGAGAGGCCTACATGGCTAGGGAGACCACATCTGGAAGATGCCAGAAGGCTGTGGGCAGCCCAGCACACCTGCAGAGTGCACAGGGGCTGAGGTCTCAGAAAGGCCTCTTCAGCAGGGTGCAGCTCAGAAGCAGAGTGCTTCCCTCGACTGCACAAGGCCCTGGGTCCCCCAAAACCATGAAAAAGAAAAGAGAACAGCCGGGGAGCTGGCCAGGATGCTCGTGAGGACCCCAGAGAAGCCCGAGAAAGCCCACCCCACCCCACCCCACCCCCACAGTCTCACCCATCCTGTTCCCTGACCTTTCTGGGTGTCGAAGATGCTGGGCTGGCCCAGCTGGCTGAGGAGAGGACTCCCGCTACTGGGGGGTTCCAGGTGGGTCAGGTGGAGGTAGGATGGATACAGCCCGCTGGGCAGGTGGGAGAAGCCTGCAGGAGAAAGAGAAGCGGCTGCACCATGCGGGCTGCCTCCCAGCATGTTCTTGGAAACAAACCACTTGGGCCATCAGCCCCCTGGAGCAGGGAATCCGAGGTTTAACGCCAGCTCCCACAGCGACACTTGTCCCACTCTCAGCCTCCCCCAGTCCCAGATAGCCCTCAGGGGCTTGGGTCCTCACACCCCCAAGAAAAGGATCCCACCAGGAGGGGACCCCGAGAGCCCCCAAAGCCCAGCCTGCTCTGCTGTTGTTGTCACCCTTTAAACCACAAAAACAATCTCATATCTTCTTTACAGATGGGAAAAAAAGAACTCACTTGCCCAAGGACCACTTGCCCAAGGTCACAGAGCAGAGGAGCCAGGCTTTGAACTGAGGTCATCAGACCCCTCAATCTAATATGGACCCCAGATGAGCAGTTTGAATGGACCCCCTTCTCTGCTGTGTACCCCATGGCTGGTCACTCGCCTTCATGGAATCTTAGTGGACCCAGGATCTCTGGCTGCCTGATTGTCCATCTTTCAAGGGTCCTCTTGCCTCTCAAAAGTACTCCCCAGATGCCCAGACTCAGGGCCTCGCAGGACAGAGGGGAGGGTAGACACGAGAATCAAGATGCTCAAGAGGCACGAGAGGAATGAGGGCCCGAGAGGCCCCTTGGTGGGGTGGAAAGGGGCCCAGCAGGCAGACTGGGGGGCACTGGGTGAAGGTCCTGATGCTCTTCCTGGGCCTGGGGCCCCACTGGAGGTCCCTGAGGAACCCAGATACCCTACGTCCTAGCTGCTCCCTCTGAGGCCAGGGAGGCAGGACCTGTCACTAGCCTGTGGACTGACGGCTCTTCTCCTGGCATCTTCGATGACCTCAACCACAATCACAAAACAAAAAGGAGTACCTGCTACACATTAGGTCATTATCAGTGTCTCTGCTGTGAGGCAGCATCAGATCCCATGCCCGCTCATCTGTAAAATGGGCAAAACGGCCCTCACCCCAAGACCACTTCTGTGGATCAAGTGACCCTGAGCATGCAGCACCTAGGACCAAGTAAGCACTGATTGTGTTTGCGTCCTTAGCAGCATTGTTATTCACCGAGATTTGTTGACAAAAGAGAAAAAGTCTCAGGAGGTCTGAGGAACCAGCTGCCCAGCAGAGCCATCCACCACCCCAGGCCCACAGCGAACCCCCACTGAAGCAGGACCACCCTGTCGTGCAGAGCACACACCCGTTCCTGGATGCAAAGGCCTGCCCTGGGGGCCTGGCAGGAGGGGATTTGGTGGCCTCCTCAGTACAGTGAGGACTGTGGCTTAAGCCTGGCAGGACTCCTGGGGTTGGGGACACCTCTGGCTGCAGCTATTGCCTCCAGAAGAACAAGTAGCCTCCCAGCCCTGCCGCAGTGGATTCAGGATGCCGGTGAGCACTCAACCCAGATGTGAGGCCCCAGGAGGGAGTGGGAGGCAAGGAGCTGGGAAAGGCCAGGGAGCCCTCCACAGGCGGGGCAGACTCCCAGAGCGGCAGTCTTCTAGGATCCGGGGGAGCACACAGGCCCCCCAGGAGGATGGACGCAGCACACAATGCCAGCATCCAAACTCCACCAGAGCCAGGGGTGGGGAGGCCCCTGCCTTCACAGATGGAGGGAGGAAGGCCCCAGGAGGTCCAGAAGTTGCTCAGGGTGGGCCGCAAGCCAGGCCTGCAGACCCCATGTCAAGCACCACTGCAGAGCTGCAACCAAAGAGGCTGGCAGACCCAGTCCCACAGCTCCGACATTAGTCACCAGCCTACTGTGCACCAGGGAGACAGCATGAGCAGAACACACCAGGCCCCGCCCACAGAGCTCAGCCTCTCAGACAAGTCAGCCAATGGTTAGGGAATAATCACACAGGTAAGTCTGCCGTTACCACGGAAGAATGGAGAGAGCAGGTGCCTGAGTCAGGCCCTGAAGGGCATGGGCAGGAGACAGCCAGGGGGCAGGGGTGAGGGGCTGCAAGCAGAAGGAACAGCTTGTGCAAAGGCCCTGTGACAGCAACTAGAGGAAGCACGCAGCATTTGAGGAACAACAGGGAGGCCAAATGGCTAGGGCTGGGCCTACTGGCCATGATAAGGAGGGATGACTGTGGAGGGGAGGGGGCAGATTTGAGAAGTGCTAGGGATGTTAAAATTGTCAGAGTGATGGGGACAGCAGCCCAGCAGCCCTCAGCCCCGCCCGCCTGGCATGCTCCTTACCTTCATGGGCGTGGGCAGCCCACAGCTGCACCATGGGCAGGTTGCTGGGGGTGGGGGAGCGGAAGGAGAGGTCAGAGGGCAGGGGCACCGGGCTCCCCTGGGACGAGGCCGAGGGCCCCATCCCGCTGGCCACAAAGCTGCCCAAGAAGGCCTCGCCTGCAGAGAGAAGGAGGGCTGTCAAGCAGCCAACCAGGCAGCTGCCACCCCAGCCCACCATCCCAGACTCCATCTTACCCCACTGTGCACAGCTGAGGACCAGCAAGGAAGCCCAAGAAGCCCCCCACCTATCCTGGCCCCAGGATAGACCCTGGTCAACTCAACCAGACCCAGGGCTGGGGAAAGCTGCAGACCCCAGGAAGAAAACGAAGACAAAGCCCACCCAGCAGTCACCAGGACACCCAGGACCTGGGGAGGGCTGGACCACCCCTGCTGCGTACCCAACCCAGGTCTGAAAGGCACCTTCTCCCCGTTTGCAGATAGAAGCCTGAGGCCAGTAGTGGGGAGGGGAACAGAGACCTCCCAAAGTCACAGAGCAAGGAAGTGGGGGCTCAGAGGTAAGGGGTCCATAATCTGAGCTAAGCAAAGCTTCTGAATCTGGGAGGATCCCCAGCAGCCCTGGATGTGCCCGGGGCCCTCCAGGTGCTCAGACACCCCCACATGACCGAGGCTCAGAGCCGGGAAGAGCTGGGTCATACAGCCAGGGAGCAGTGAGTCATGCACACTGCGGGCATCCCAGAGCCTGCTCTGGCACCACTGGGCCACTGTGGATTAGGGAACGATCTGGATGAATGGGGACGGCAAACATGGCAGCTCACAGACGGGAAGAAGGCCACCCTCAGAAAACAGGACCCGCAGACCCAGGGCCCCTGCTATAGGAACTGCTATATATAGGAAGGAAACAGAGCCCACCCATGCCATGCCCAGCTTGCCAGGCCCACGCCAGACAGGATGCCTCCTTGCTGCCCCCCAGGGGCTCTGCCCCAAGGCCAAACATCCTGCCCTCCAAGGGAAGAAGCTGGCAGGCCTGTGAGACCTGGGGTGAGGGGCTTCCCTTACCAGGCCTCAGTTTGCTCATCAGCAAAATGGGACGAAATGCCTTCCTCTGAGAGCAGTGGTGAAGGAAGCCCACGTCGAGCAACCACACTTACAAACAATAGCACAATAAAGAGCAGCAGAGCCCGCTGGGCACCAGACTCCATATGATTTCAAATCCTGCCAACTACGCCCCCCAGAGGAGGTGGCTGAGCTCTGAACACGGAGCTGGACACAGGAGCCAACAAGCAGCCACCCAGCGCCAACCTGGCGGCAGAGAGGGGCTTCCGTGTGCACCCCCAAGGAACCCTCTCTACATCCGGGGCAGTTGGGCACTGTTTGCGGGCAGCACGGAAGGTGGTGTGACTTTGCAGGGGGCTCACAGACGGGCATGGATGGCTCAGGGACCCAGAGGGCCCGGGTCCAGCCACAGTCCCCGGGCGCAGGGCCCGCAGACCAACCAGCGCGCACTGACCCCCTCACAGAATCCCAGTGCCCGACCCGGCCACTTCAGGTACACGAATGAAACCTGAGGTCACGAGGGCCACCGCCCCGCTGCGGTCCCCCACAGTACAGAGAGCGGCGACAGGGCCAGTGGGGACGCCCTGAGGCCGCAGGCCCGTCATCACGGCCCGTGTCCAGCCCCCCGCGCCCCAACCCAGCCCCTCACCAGACTCCAACGCCACACCCTCGGGCCCCAGAGCCATGGTGGCCAGTCAGTCCATCCATGCGGCCCAGCCAAGCCCGAGGCTTCCTCCTCGGCGGGGCTCCGGAAGCCGGCAGCCAGGGGTTTGCGCAACGCCTTACATCAGCCCAGCTCTTCCTGCCCCGGGCCGCGGAAGCCCCCGCCAGGCCTGCCCTGCCCGGGCTTGTGAAACCTGCCCAGCAGCGGCCCGGATGCCACCAACGGCTCCCGCCTGCCACAGGGGCCCAGCGGTGCCCCAGCTCCCTCCCCAGGGCCGGGCGGGGCAGTGGGGATCCAGGGCTGGGCACGTCAGTGCCACGCAGGGTGCGGGCATGCAGGGCTAAGGTGGATTCGCTGACCCTGCTTGCCACGGCAGGAGGGAGGCGAGGACAGTGACTGCCGGCACAGCCTGGGCCCCCACCGCCCCCCAGAGCAGGCAGGTGTCAATCAGACAGACCTGCAGGTAGGCACACCGTGGTACCCACCCAGGAGGGCCCAGGCCTCAGAGAAGACCCCGCAGCCAGGTGGGCAAGCCGACCCACCTATGCCACTGACCACGGGTCAGGTGCCTGTCACTCCCCACCAAACGGCTCCCTGTTGACAGTGGACACGGTCCTGCTTCCCACTCTCCCTTTGGGCCGCCTGCCTGAGTGTCACTGCTGATGCTCACGGGGCCAGACACACATCAGGCCTTGACAGGAGGTCATGATACTCTGACACAGAGGGGCTCAGCAAACCCTAGAGGCCACAAGCCAACCTGATGTCCTGCCTGGCCTCCCCCAGCCTGGAGTGAGGATGGCAGTTGTCCCTGGCGGCATGTGGCCAGTGTCTCCAGACTCTCGAGCCTGTGGTACCATGACCACCAGCTGCTCACACCCGTCACGGAACCAAGTGGTGGCCACCCCCAGGTCACTGGGAAGAGTGCAGGCTTCAGAGGTCCAGGGGACAGTGACAGAACCAGAGCTCAGTGGCCTCTCAATCCCTGAGGTGGGGTTTCCTTCCCTGCAGCCTGGCCTCCTGCTGGAGGTCCCCCGCTGCCCCCTGGTGACTGCAGGCCTCCTGCCAGCTGCTCACCATAATCATCTTACTTGACACCTTAGGAGCCAAGACCAATGACAGTCAAAACCTAAAACATGGACGCACGGGGACAATAAATTGCCATTCACAATGATGGCGGAGAAAGCTGCCTCGCCACGGGCAGCAGCATGCGTGTGCTTCAATCACCGAATCTTCTCGAATCTTCACGCTGGCCTTCTGTGGAGAGGGGAGGATCGACAACCCAAGGTCACACAGGCGTGCCACTGGGGGCAGAGCGGGAGCAGAGCTGGGCCAGCTCTGGAGCCCAGCCGCCCACCCTGAACCCCTCCTCCTGCGCAGTCACCCAGGGACACGCGCGTGCACACACACACACACACACACACACACGGGTTCCCTTTCCCCACTGTCCTACCAGTCACCCTCAACAAACTGCCAACCACCTTCGCGTCCATCGGGTGGGGACTGGGTCAAGTCATGCCGTCCATCAGTGCCGGGCGACAGGGCCCCACGGCTGCTGTGTCTGCAGGAACCACCGGGCCGCACGTGGCTACTGAGCACCTGTCATGTGGCCAGTGAGACGGGGAACTGCGTTTTTGGGTTTTTTTTTTTCATTTCATGATATTTTAATTAATTTAGGTTTAATTTAGCAACCTTCTGGTAAAGTCCAAGGAGCAGTAAAGAACAGGGGGCGGGCAGGAGTGCCCAGCATCTCCAGGGGGAGCACCTGGCAGAGGTCACCGCCAGGGAGCAGAGGCAAATCCTGGCTCTCAGGACCATGGCTCTGTGATTTGGGGTAATTTTCTTAATTTCCCCAGGCTGTGTGGAATGGATTTTGCAGCGACATCTGCCCCCCAGGGCTGATGCAGAGATGAAACGGGTTCTTATTTGTAAAATGCTTTGAACGTCATCTGGCACCAAGAGCTGGGTAATGTCAGCCACTATTGTTATCCTTCTTATTTATGGTCACGAAACCTGGGCTCAGGGAAGATAAGCAACTCCTCCAAGGTCAGGGTCCAAGGGGGGCCACTTTCTCCACCCAAATGCCATTTGTCCTTGCTTAGAATAAAAACTGAATTGTGAAACGAGGGAGTTGGTGTTTGCTCATTATGAAAGCACTAAATACCACCGAACCGTACGCTTTTCAAACAGTTAATTTCGTGTTATGTGAATTCTGCCACAAAACATAAAATGCAACGGCTGCCCTGCTTCCTAATCCAGAGCCACGTCTCGCTGCCCACAGCCCCGAGGCCCCTCCGGGGTCCTGGCTCACATGCCCGCCGAGAGTTCTTGTTCCCCCTATTTTACAGAGCAAGAAACTGAGGCTCAGGGAGGCTGCCCAGGATGACTGAGCCAATGACCAAGTCAGCATGGAGCTGGCACTGCAGTGTCACAAGCACCAGGTTCAGGACCCCACGCCAGCAACACCCCCATCCACGCCTGGGCTCTGCTTCTGCAGCTTCTCTACTCCAGGTCCCTACTGTGGCCCCAGGGAAAGGAGGGTCCACCTAACTGTGAAGGTCCCCAGGAGGGATCTGCCCACCTCCCTGCAGGGGCCACTTCAGTTAGTAGCAGGAACAAGGAGGAAAATGTTCTTTCTTTCTTTCTTCTTTTTCTTTTTTTTTTGGTGCTGAGGATGGAACCCAGGGCCTTATACTTGCAAGGCAAGCACTCTACCAACTGAGCTATATCCCCAGCCCCAAAGTGTTCTTTTTTAGGAGGTGAGCAAGGAGCCAAGGCCTGCAGAGGGAGTAAAGTCTCCATTCTCCTTCCTCAAAAAGCTCAGCTCCAAGTGGAGTGTGGTGGCACACGCCTGTAATCCCAGCCGCTCAGGAGGCTGAGGCAGGAGGATCGTGCAGTCAAAGCCAGCCTCAGAAAAAGTGAAGCACTAAGCAACTCAGTGAGACCCTGTCACTAAATGAAATGCAGAACAGGGCTGGGGATGTGGCTCAGTGGTCAAGTACTTGAGTTCAATCCCCAGTACCCCCACTCAGAAAAAAGAAAGGAAGCACCAAGTGCCCCATGGTGGCGTTCCTGAGCCAGGAGTGAAACGCTCCCCACCGCACCACAAACGGACGAGTGCATCCATACCCAAAGTCTCTGCCAGGTGGGGGCAAAGAGGGGCCCCCACTCCCAGACACAATGGGCAGCTACTTGGGTGTCTCGCTCCTTGCGCAAATATTTAATAACATTAACAATAAAAATAATCACGAACCTTCTTGAGCCCTTTACGACACGCCAGGCGGTGTGCCAAGCACATACATCACTGGCCCGTGTAATCCTCACACCCACTGGAGGAAGGAGTTAGTCACAGTGTCAGCCATTTCCAGAGGAGGAACAGGAGGCCCAGACTTAAGGCTGGCCAAGGTCACCAGGGAGTGGAAGTGGAGTCCAGACCAGGTGCTTCCCTCCTGCAAGGGCTCCTGTGTGCCAGGGCTGGGGCACTCTCAGGGGCTGCTCAATGGCAGGTCCCTAACAGAGAGTGATGAGACAGCACTGCAGTGGACCCATGGAATCCTGCCTCTGTGATGGACGGGGCCATTAGGGATCCTTCCAGAAGCTGACCGTATACAGTAGTCCTCCCTTATGCACAGTTTCAACCACAGCCCAAAAATATTATATGAAAAACTCCAGAGAGAAACAATAAGTCTGTTTATTTGTTGGAGATGGGAGGGGTCTCGCTATGTTGTCCAGGCTGGCCTCAAATTCCTGGGCTCAAGCAATCCTCCTGCCTCAGCCTCCCAAGAAGCTCGGACTATAGACATGCGCAATCAAACCCGCCTGCCATTCTGAGCGACGTAAGGAAATCTTGTGCTGTCCTGCTCTGCTCCCACCAGGAGCTTAATCACCCTCTGTGCAGTGTATGCAGGCTGTATACACCATCCACCCGTCAATCACCTGGTAGCCATCTCGGTGCAGCAGTGCTTGTGCCTAAACGCTAGGTCACAATGCCCATGCCACCCCCGTCACTTGGCTTCATCAGCAGACACTGTATCATCTCACGTCATTGCCAGAAGGTGAGCACGATGCTGAACTTTCAGAGACCACATTCACACCACAATATGTCCTAGTGTATTGCTTTGTTCTATTTTCTTATCAGCTATTCTTTTTTTTTTTTTTTTCAAGAGGGATGGTACCAGGGATTGAATCCAGGGGCACTCCACCACTGAGCCACATCCCCAGTCCTATTTTGTATTTTGTTTAGAGACAGGGTCTCACTGAGTTGCTTAGGGTCTCGCTAAGTTGCTGAGGCTGGCTTTGAACTCGCGATCCTCCTGCCTCAGCCTCCCAAGTGCTGAGATTACAGGCGTGCGCCACCGCACCTGGCCCGGCTTAACTATTCTTAATCTCTTATTGTACCTAATTTATAAATTAAACTTGTCCTAGGTAGGAATATATAAGAAACAACATTGTCTGTGTAGGGTTCATTACTATTTGCAGTTTCAGGCATCCATTGGGAGTCTCAGAACGAAGCCCCATGGTAAGGGGGGACTTACACTGGGCCCCTGCAGCTCTTGCTGGTGGGAGCTGGATGGGGTCATGGTGGGTATGGAGGTCTGGTGAACAGTAAGGCCCCAGACACAGGGAAGCACCTACACACACCCTTCCATACACGCCCTCCTAGCTCAGGTGATACTGAGGAACCAGGCCCTCCCTAGCCACCCTACTTTAAGTTGCAACCCACCGCAATTCCCATAATGTGTTTCTCCAGTGCTTTCCGCTGCTGATGAGACCTCAGTTCCCTATTTATCAGCTCTTTCTCTTGAAAGAGCCTGTTGCAGAGAAAGCGGCCTGCAATAAGCTGCTGGGAGATGCCTTGTTACAATAAAACTTTATTTACAGAAGCAGAAAGTGAGCCAGATTCAGCCATAGTTTGCATTACAAAGTGGATCTTGGTTTACTTCATCCCCAGTTCCCCCCTCGCACATAGTAAATGCTCCATTAGTATCCAAGAATGGAGGGGGGACAGCAAGGTCACAGGTCCTACATGAGGCTTGCCAAGGGCATCATTTCTCCTGTCCCTTCTAGAAAAAAGGAGACAGAGGCTCTGACTCCAACACCTATGCTTTTGCACTCAGCAACACCACCCAGACACCAACCTGGAGCGTCTACTGGGCAGGGGCTGCCTGTTTTCAACCCCAAAGGCCCCTTTGTTACCAAAGACAGAATATATTTCCCTCCTTTTTTTTCCCCATGGGGGTGCTGGAACCCAGGGTCTTATACCTGCTAGGCAAGTGCTCCACCACTGAGCCCTACCCCAAACCCGGCCTTTCACATTTAAAAATGGTCTGGCCTCTCCAAGGAACTGCATCCCTGAAGATGTCACCCAAGACTAAGAGAACTCCTCAGCATGACCAGATCAGGGCTGTCACTCGAGAAGGAGCCCATCCTGGCCTGCACCTACACTTGACTTAGGCGTTTCTCTGACCCAGCTAGAAACAGTACGAGAGCCCTCCAGACAGAGGGACCTTCACACGCCCTTTGGGTCCAGACCCTGCAAGTTCCTTACGGTCTGAGCCAGAGAAGGGACCCCATGCCCTGCCTGGATAAAAGTTCTCATCCTTCCTAAGAATCCCAAACAGTCCACAGGGAAAGGCCTGCTCAGGGTCGAACTCAGGAAAAAGTTCAAGAACACTAGCTTCACAAAAAAGCGTTAAAGCACCGTCGTGTCACCTTCATCTGTCATATCAGCAAATTTGAGCTGATTGTGGATGGCAAGGACGAGAAGCAGCCCAGGTTCAGGGAGCATGGAGCCAGCTATCTGGTCCCAGCCCCTGGAAGGCAGAGCACAGGCCTCCGGTGCAGACCCTCATGCAGGATCCCTCCCAGGGAAGTCACCAGACCAACTGCCTGGATGCTCAACGCAGCCAGACTGATCCCCAGAGGGAATCAGCCCTGCCCAAGACCCCACAGGGCCCGAGCATGTGCACACGCACACCAACGGAAAAGCTCTAGAAATCAGAAATTGAAAGCAGGGATTTGAGCAGATATTTGCACACCCACGTCCATCGCGGCACTATTCACAATCGCCCAAAGCTGGAAACAGCCCAAGTGCCCGTCAACGGGTGAGCGGAGAAGCACAATGCCATCCAGCCACACAACGGAATGTCACTCCACCTCAGCAAGGAAGGAAATTCGTGGTGGTGGCCACACGCCACCACAAAAGGACAGATCTATAGGATCCCACCTATATGAGGGTTTGGTGGAATTCACTGAGACAGAAAACAGGAGGGGACTCCAGGGGGTCAGTGTGTAATGGGCGCAGAGTTCCAATTAGAGACGGTGAGAAGGTTCTGGAAATGGATGGTGGTGGTAAGTCTATGTTTAAAAACGATGATGGTGGGAAAAGTTACCTTATTTTATCACAATTTTTTTTTTAATGTAACAAAGAAACCCAAAGGGTTGAGAAGGGCAACAGCAATCTTGAAGACGAAGAACAAAGTTCAAGGACGCCAGCCATCCAATGCCTACGCGTTGCTGGTGCACACTTGTAACCCTAGCAACTCTGAAGGCTGAGGCCGGAGGATCACAAGTTCAAGGCCGGTCTGGCAGCTCAGTGAGACCCTGTTGCAATTTTTTTTTTAAAGGGCTGGGGATGTAGCTACGTGGTAGAGGCACTTGCCTACAAGGTGCAAGGCCCTCGGTTCAATCCCCACCATCACCAAACCAAAAAAAAGCTGATAAAACGAAAATTCTAAATATACTGTCACAGTGGAAAAAACTTCATGATATAAGTGCCAGCAAAGAATTCTTTTTATTTTTTGATTTTTATTTATTTGTGTGTGTGTGTGTGTGTGTGTGTGTGTATACACATATATATTTTATGCTGCTATAGATGTTGTATGTTGCTACAGATGAAATCCAGGGACTTAACACATGCTAGAGAAGTGCCCTATCACCGAGCTGTACCCCCAACCCACTGGCAAAGATTTCCTAAAGACACAGAAGAAGCACTAACTATAAAGTGAAGACTGATATGCTGGGTTACATAAAAATTAGGAACTTCTATACATCAAATACATCACATAAAAGAAAAGGCAAGCCACTGAGTGGAATATCTATACTAATATAGATCACCAATGAAAGACTCATAGCCAGAATATATAAAGAGTGCTTGCAAATCAATAAGAAAAATACAACTCGAGGGCAGGGGTTGCGGCTCAGTGGTAGAGCACTTGACTAGCATGAGTGAGGCACTGGGTTTAATTCTCAGCACCATATAAAAAAATAAAGATACTCTGTCCATCTACAGCTAAAAATATTTTTAAGAAAAGAAAAATACAACTTGTTATGAAAATGGGAAAAAGGATGGTCACAAATAAGGAAGTCCAAACAGCTGCTAAATTTATGGCAAGGTATTCACCATCTTAAACCACCAGGGAAGTGTGAATTCATCACGACCAGGCTGGGATGTGGCTCAGAGGTGGAGTCCCTACCATGTAGGAGGCCCTGGGTTCCATCCCCGGTACTGCGAAAAAAAGAGAACTTCCCACGCATCCACCACAATGGCTAAAATGCCAAAAGAAATGATGAAAAATACTAACACCCAGCTGAGAAGAGGAGCACGCAGGCCGGCACTGGAGAGAACAGTCTGGCACATCAGTCCCGCTGGCCAGAGGCAATGAAGACAGAGTTCAAGAATCTTCCTACCAGGGACAGTCCAAGCGGGAAACCACCACGGCCAACAGCAGGACAGGTAAACAGACAGTGACACAATCATCAGATGGGACACCACTCCCCAAGGGAATGACCTTCGACCACGCAGAGCACGGAGGGCAGGCCCCCCCAGGGTGGTGCTGAGCGGAAGACGTGGGAGAACCTCCCCTGTGGCTCATTGACACTCAGTTCCAGAACAGGCGGACCTCTGGGCACCTGTCAGGGTGGGGGCTCCCAGGGGCAAAGTCCTGACTTCCAGGTGGCCTCTGGGGTTTTTAACCTGACTGATGATCACACAGATGAGTTTAGTCGGTCAAATAATTGAGCTATACATATATAATCTGTGCACTTTGGGGAGTTTAAATACCAACAAAGGGTTTCCTTAAAAAATAAGCCAGCGTAGCTGGCTGCAGTAGCCCACGTCTGTAATGCCAATGACTCTGGGAGGCCGAGGCAGAAGGACTGCAAGTTTGAGGCCAGCCTCAGAAACATAGTGAGACCCTAAACAACTTAGTGAGATCCTGTCTCAAAATAAAGAACAAAAAAGGGCTGGAATGCAGCACAGTGGTAAAGCACCCCTGGATTCGATTCCTAGTACAATAAATAAATAGTTAAATGATTCCAAAGGACTGGGCATGTAGCTCAGGGGTAGAGTGCTAGTCTACCATGTGGGAGGTCCTGGGTTTGATCCCCAGTTCTGCAAAACAAAGGGGAGGACTGCCAATAGCTAATCTGCACACAAATATGGTAAATATTACATCCTGTGTAATTTTCATGCACTGACATTGACATATTTACAAAAACCAAAGCAAGTCAGTAAACAAAAATGAGCCAATAAAGGAAACAGGCAAGAAAAGATTCCCACCAATGCCTCTCATCCCAGACAGCTCCCCAGCTTCCTGCAGAGAACAGGCAGTTGCTTCTCAAGGCCTCACTTGCTGGCTGTGTGACCTTGGAAAGTGACCCAACCTCTCTGCCTTACTTTCTACTAAAATAAAAGGAAAGCAGCCGTACACAGGGGCACACTCCTGTAATCTGTGACTCCAGAGGCTAAGGGAAGAGGATCGCAAGATAGAGGCCAGCCTCCGCAACTTATTGAGACCCTGTCTCAAAATTTTAAAAAATTTAAAAAACAGAGGAGGGGGGCTGGGGAGACTACAGCTCAGTGGTAAAGTGCCCCTTAAATTCCCAGTACCTTAAATAATAGTAATAAAAAAATGAAATAGAAGTAGCAAAAAAGGCAAGACCCTGGGCCCAGAGCCTCACCTGTAGCCTCTGCTTCATGATAAGTAAGGGGGGCAGTTAACCTGCTCATCACTGGCACTGTGGCTGGGGACTTGTGGCTGCAGCCACCATCCACAGCTCCCACTGGAGAAGCAAGGAGGCAGCTATCTGGGGGGACCGTGCTGACTGCTCAAAGCCTGACGGCCAGCCCCAGCCTCCCCAGCCTCCCCAGCCTGTGAGCCATCTCCAGCTCAGTCCCCCTGCCAACCCCCACCCCCAGTCAGCAGATTCCCAGTGGGCCAGCTCCTCCCC
This sequence comes from Glaucomys volans, assembly GCA_020662805.1. Lineage (NCBI taxonomy): Eukaryota > Metazoa > Chordata > Mammalia > Rodentia > Sciuridae > Glaucomys > Glaucomys volans. The sequence continues at coordinate 423,194 of JAJEJO010003433.1, forward strand.
CAGAGACCCAGGTCACATGCTGGGCAACTGGCTCAGGTCCAGTCCCTCTCCCATCACCAAATCTGGGCCCCCTGTATGCAGGGACTTTGTTTGCTCCAACCAGACACCAGGCCTCACAAAATCAGTGAAGGCACCAAATAGGCAGCCAGGGAGCAGTCAAGGCCTGGCCTGGCCCAGCCAATGACCTGCAAAAACCTCCACCAGCCTGGGCCCTAGAACTCCAGACGTCCTCAGTGCTAAAGTAATCACACAGGATGTCCCCACTGACTGAACCTCTCCCCGAAGGAGGACTCCTCTGCAGAAGGGAAGAGGTAGGTTATAGCCAGGGCCGTGGTGCATTCGTGCCTATGATTGATCCCAGCAACGTGGGAGGCTGAGGCAGGAGGATCACAAATTCCAGGCCGGCTTGGGCAATTTATCAGGATCTTGTCTCAAACAATTAAAAGGGTTGGAGATGTAGCTAAGTGGTAGAGCGCCCCTGGGTTCAATCCTCAGTACCTCAAATAATTTTTTAAAAAAAAGAGCAGGCCAAGCACAGTGGGCACGCCTGTGATCCCAGCGGCCGGGGAGGCTGAGGCAGGAGAGTCACAAGTTCAAAGTCAGCTTTAGCAACTTGGCAAGGCACTAAGAAACTCAGCAAGACCCCGTCTCTAAATAAAATAGAAAAAAAGGGCTGGGGATGTGGCTCAGTGGTTAAGCACCTCTGGGTTCAATCTCTGGTACCAGGGAAGGGAAGGGAAGGGAAGGGAAGGGAAGGGAAAGGAAGGGAAGGGAAGGGAAGGGGTGAGTCCCCTGATGGGGAGGGCAGAGAGAGCAGAAGCTCAGTGTCTGGGCACCAGTCTGATGCAGATTGTGGGCTGGACCCTAAAAGCCATGGAGCAGCATTTTACACTTAGAAATCCCTCTCCAAAGTCCAGACTCTCACAGAATGACAGCAATATGGTTAAAAAGGGGAGAAAGAAGAACAAGAGAGAAATGGAAAGGAGACCTCATCAAGTTTGGAAGCAGGAAAGCAGATGGACAAGAGGTGGGGTGAAAAGTGGGAAAAACTAAAAACTCACTGGGAGTGGTGGTGCGCCCCGTAATCCCAGCAGCTAGGAAGGCTGAGGCAGGAGGATCTTGAATTCAAGGTCAGACTCAGCAACTTAGCAAAGCCCTGGGCAACTCAGTGAGACCCTGTCTCTAAATAAAATATAAAACCGGCTGGGGGTGCTGGGGTTGTGGCCCAGTGGTAGAGCACTTGCCTAGCATGTGTGAGGCCCTGGGTTTGATTCTCAGCACCACATATAAATAAATGAATAAAACAAAGGTCTATCAACATCTAAAAATTTTTTAAAAAAACACATCTGGGGATGTGGCTCAGTGGCTAAGAATCCCTGGGTTCAATCCACAGTAGGGAAAACTAAAAAAATGGAACTAAGCTTGAAGTGTTGGATCAAGAAACAAGCCACCATAGGGACTGGGGTGTGGCTCAGTGGCGGAGCAGTTGCTTAGCACGTGTGAGGCACCGGGTTTGATCCCCAGCACCACAAAAAAATCTAAATAAACAAAATAAAGGTATTGTGTCCATCTACAACTAAAAATATGCTTTTAAAAAGAAACAAGCCATCCCTGAGACTTCGAACCAGAGACCCTGACACCTCTAAAGATTAGGACACCAAAACTGGCTGGGAGCAACGGAGCTGATTCCACCCACAGAAGAATCTAGAGGCTCCCCCACCTGCAGTGAGCCCTCTGCTTACCAGGAAAGTCACTGGGGGCCTGAATTCTCAGGGCTGGTGTAGGGACCAAAAGATAGCCAGGCAGCCAGCTAAGCACATCTTGCAGAGATGCAGCCAGACTGAAACCTAAGCATGCTGGAACCTGAAGGATTCTTGTTTGAAATTTACAAAATCAAAAAGAAAATATCTTTTTAACAGAGATAGATATTCAAAAGTTCTTCATGGCCAACAAGCCCCGCACCTGCAGAGGAGCCACCTACTTTGTAGTTCCTTTTTTTTTTGGAACCAGGGATTGAACTCAGGGACACTCGGCCACTGAGCCACATCCCCAGCCCTATTTTGTATTTTATTCAGAGACAGGGTCTCACTGAGTTGCTTAGGGCCTCGCTAAGTTGCTGAGGTTGGCTTTGAACTCGCGATCCTCCTGCCTCAGCCTTCCAAGTCACTTGGATTACAGGCGTGCGCCACCACACCCAGCCCAGTTCCTTTTTTTTTTAAGGTACTGGGGATGGAACCCAGGGCCATGTGCATGTTAAGCAAGTGTCCTACCATGAGTTATATCCCAGCCCTGTAATGCCTCTTTCTTAAATACAGTGAAACACCCGAGAGTCCATCAGCAGATACCCACTGAGGTAAAAGAGGGATTGGAGTGTAGCTCAGGGATAGGGCACTTGCCCAGCATGTGTAAGGCACTAGGTTCCATTCTCAGCACCACATATAAATAAGGAAAATAAAGGTCCATCAACAACTTAAAAAAATATTTTTTTTAAAAAAAAGGGAAGAGACTTGGAGGAAACACAAGTCATGAGAGAACTCCAGAAAAAAATAAAATTAATAACATTCAAGTGATAAGAATTAATGTATCCATGAAACAAGAATAGGATGTTATAAAATAAAATTTTAAAAAAGAGGGCTGGTGATGTACTTCAGTGTGTGAGAAATTAAAGTCTGGTGGTCCATTTTCAGAATATAGTACTTGGCTTTAATTGGATCCAATTGTAGCCATTTTAATTATAGCCCTTCCCTTTGCCCACCCCAATTTTAAAATTAGCTACCTGGGTAGACTGTATCCCAGGTCCTCCAATCAGGGCAAGGGGAGTACTGCATTGGGGATAAGAATAGGCAGACTGCCTGCCCAGGTGTGCTTGCTCCCTGGATTCCCTCTGGGGCACACCCTTCTGCAAAATAGTTCTTTGCCTTGCCAACCCACTTCCAAGTACATGTTTGGTTTCTTGTGGCAACTATGTATTTCAAACAGTGGCAGAATGCATGATTTGTATGCATGAGACCCTGGATTCTATCCCCAGCATAACGGGAGGGGAGGGGAGGGGGGGGGAGGGGGGGGGGGGGGAAGAAAGAAAAAGGAAAGAAAAGCCCACCTAGGTTTTGAAAGCTTTTAGAAATTAGAAATGATAACCAAATTAAAAAATTAAATTGAAGAGCTAGAAGATACCGTAGAGGACATCTATAAAGCAGATGAAACAGAAAATCCAATGGGCAGTCCAGGTGATCTGGGATGTCTAACTAAAGTACTAGAGAGAGCAGCAAAACTAAGGGTAGGGATTATAAGCTGATGATAAAAATAATAATACAAAAAAATTTCAAGCCAGGCGCAGTGGTGCACGCAGCAGCTCGGGAGGCTGGGGCAGGAGGATGGCAAGTTCAAAGCCAGCCTCAGCAAAAGGGAGGCACTAAGCAACTCAGTGAGACCATGCCTCTAAATAAAATAGGAAATAGGACTACGGTTGTGGCTCAGTGGGTCAAGTGCCCCTGAGTTCAATCCCCCCAAAAAAATAAAAAAAAAATTTCAGGCTGGGTGCAGTGGCACTCACCTGTGATCCCAGTGACTCGGGAGGCTGAAATAGGAGAATTGCAACTTTGAGGCCAGCCTCAGCAACTTAGTAAGACCTGTCCAAAATTAAAAAAAAAAAAACAAAATAAAATAGGAAATAGGACTACGGTTGTGGCTCAGTGGGTCAAGTGCCCCTGAGTTCAATCCCCCCAAAAAAATAAAAAAAAAATTCCAGACTGAGATGGCCAATGTAGCACCCAACACAGCAAATGCAGAAGGACCCCCAGCTCAGCACCTCCACCTGAAACTTCAGAACAACCGTAACACGAAGAGAAGCAGCAACAATAACGGTGAGGCAACATTCCAGGGATACAAACTCATGTAGTCATCACACAACCAACAAGTGCAGCTACTTCAGAGGAAGCCAAGGCACAGTTAGGTGAAAGGTGGAAGCCACATACCAGGAAGTGCTGAAGCACATATTAGGAATTTCAAAGTCCTTGCTCTTCACTATTATGTGGTTCTGAAAGGTGTTAAGCATTTGGAAAAGGGGAAAAATAAAAAGATCAAGAATCCAAATGGCCCTAGGCTCCATGCACAGCAGCATAACAACAACAAAGAATCACAGTCCTTCAAAATAGCACTGGAATGCGGAAGGGTAGTCCTGTTGGGATGTTCCTTCAAAATCCTCAGGGGAGGTCGGGCGTGGTGGCGCATGCCTGTAATCCAAGCAACTTGGGAGGCTGAGTCAGGAGGATCGCGAGTTCAAAGCCAGCCTCAGCAACTTAGCGAGGCCCTAAGCAACTCAGTGAGACCCTGTCTCTAAATAAAATACAAAATAGGGCTGGGGATGTGGCTCAGTGGCCGAGTGTCCCTGAGTTCAATCCCTGGTTCCAAAAAAAAAA
>JAJEJO010003434.1:0-12595 GCA_020662805.1 Glaucomys volans
TCAATGGAAAGCATTACCAATACACTAGATCATTTGAGAGAGTTTTTCAGTCAACAAAGGCAATATACATAATCTTAAAACTTAACTTGATCATGGATAAAAGATGTTAAGAGACCATGAACAGAATTTTTAGGATATATGGGATTGTATTACAAGGACAAAAGTAGGATTTATAGGGACTCTGAGGTACAAATTAAATAATGTTCAGTATTTTCAATAAAATAACAATGGAGAAATTTCCAAATCTTAAAAATGCACTAGAAAATCAAATACAGGAGTCATACAGGACTCCAAATATACAAAACTGCAACAAATGCATTCCAAGGGACATGTATTGGTCACAGTTCTCTAGAGAAACAGAATCAACAGGAAATATGATTATAAAAGGGGATTTGTTAGATTGGCTTACATGACTAGAAGTTGGATAGTCCACAATGATCTGTCTGCAACTGGAGAGCTGGAAGAACCAGCAACTGTACAGTCCAAGATGCAGAAGCCCCGGAACAAGAAAGATCAACAGTGCTACCCTAGTCCAAGACCAAGGCTTCTGGAAACTACATGGAGAATCACTGGCAGAGTCCACTTTGGAAGAATGAAGAAGTAAGAGTCAGATATTCTCAGATGATTGAGGCAGTGATCAAGAACCCTTTCAAGAACAGTTGAGCTTGAATCTGCATCTGTTTCCTTGTTCTTCCAGCTTTATTTCATCCTACTAGGGAGTGCCACCCATGCTTAGGGAGGAGCTTCACTTCAGTTCACTATCCCACATTCCAATCATTCCTAGACATGCCTCATTGACACACCCAGAGGCCTCTTAATTCTTGGCATATCTTAATCCAGCCAAATTCACAATTCAAATTAACCATTAAAGGACATTATTATAGAACTGACTAACTTACAGGAAAAGGACAGAATTTGAAAAGCAGCTAGAGAAAAATGGTCACATTTAGAAGTAAACCAATGTAGATTTCAGTTGATTTTTCAAATGAAATGCTAAAAGATAGGAGGGCTTGAAATAATGTGCACAAAACTCTAAAGGATAATGAATTCTATCCAAGAATCCCAAACCAGGATGACTGTTTCATATTTGAGGATAAAATAAAAACCTTTCATGATAAACAAAAGTTAAAAGAATTCACAACTGTAAAGTTGGAATTACAAAATGTATTCAATAAAATATTTCATGAAGAAGAAATGGAGAAAACATGAAAACCACCAGAAGATGAAACTATACTATGAGAATCAAAAGAAAATAAAATTCAACTTTAAAACTAGAAATAAATCAAAATGAGAGGAAATAAAATTCATCTCTCAATAATAATTCTGTGCTTTAGTGAACTCAGTTCATCAATCAAAAAACATAGATTGGATTAAAAAACTAGACCTAACAATACGCTGTTTCCAAGAGACTCACCTCATACGTAAAGACATACAGAGACTGAATCTAAATAGTTGGTAAAAAACTTATCATTCACATGTCTTCTGGAGAGGCTTCTGGAGAGGTCTGGCCGGGAGACTCTGGGATCGCTGACTCCAGCGGGGAGTTGGGATTCCTCGGTGCCACTTTGCAGCTTCCCTGGCAGAGAAGGCCCATCTCCAGCTGCCTGGGGCCCCCTGCGGCTTCTGGAGAGGTCTGGCCAGGAGCCTCTGGGATTGCTGACTCCAGCGGGGAGTTGGGACTCCTCACCACCATATTGCAGCTTCCCAAGCAGAGGGCCCATCTCCACCTGCCTGGGGCCTCCCATGGCTTCTGGAGAGGTCTGGCCAGGAGCTGCTGGGGTCACTGACTCCGGCGGGAAGCTTAGGACCTTTGGTGCCAGCTTACAGTGTCCCCAGGAGAGAGCAACCACCTGCCACCACCTGAGCCCCCAGCCAGGAGTTCAGGCCAGCATGGGCTCTCAAGCCCAGTGTCTCCATCACTGAGCACAGTTCTGTGACAACACCCCAACGTGGACTAGTGCCCAGGTCCACACCCAGGCCCGGAGTCTACCACCTTGCTGTATCTAATTGTCTATCAACACTAGGCTACCTCTGCCCAGAAGCAGTGATCATTCCCAACCTGGAGGTAGTGGGACAGCACTTTTCTTGGGTCACTGCGTGATCAAGCACCTCTCAGGCAACAGGTGAGTTACTGGAAATCTGCAGGGAGACTTGAAGTCTTCACAGGGAAATTATAATCCCTCGGATTCTCACTACTAGGGGGGAAGATACAGGAGCACCATGAGGAAACACGGGAAGAAAGTGTCCCAATCAAACCTAGATGATATATCAAGAGAACCCAAAGGCAGCATAGTAGAAGGAATGACAGAAAAGGAGTTCAGAATGTTCATAATTAAAATGATCCAAGAAGAGAATGATGTGACAAGAGAGCAGATTCAGGCTATGAATAATCAGCTAATAGAGCAACTGCAGGAAGCAAAAAATCACTTCAATAAAGAGATAGAAATTCTGAGAAAAAAAAAACAGAAATTCTTGAAGGAAACAAGGAAATGAAGGAAACAATAAACCAAGTTAAAAACTCAATAGAAAGAATAATTAACAGAATAGATCACTTGGAAGACAGAAACTCAGACAATGAATACAAAATATTTAATCTTGAAAACAAAGTCGAACAAACAGAGAAGATGGTTAGGAATCATGAACGAACCCTCCAAGAAATATGGGACACCATGAAAAGACCAAATTTAAGAGTAATCGGGATTGAGGAAGGTGCAGAGATACAAACCAAGGGTATGAATAATCTATTCAAGGAAATATTATCAGAAAATTTCCCTAATATGATGAATGAGATGGAAAATCAATTATAAGAAGCTTACATGACACCAAATGCACAGAATTACAACAGATCCACAACAAGGCACATTATAATGAAAATACCTAAAAAAAACAAAACAAAGACAGAATTTTAAAGGCTGCGAGAGAAAAGCATCAGAATACCTACAGGGAGAAACCGATACGAATATCAGCAGATTGCTCAGCCCAGACCCTAAAAGCAAGAAGGACCTGGAACAACATATTTCAAGCTCTGAAACAAAATGGATGTCAACCAAGAATCTTATACCCATCAAAACTTACCTTCAGATTTGATGATGAAATCAAATCCTTCCATGATAAACAAAAGCTTAAAGAATTCACAAAGAGAAAGCCTGCCCTACAGAACATTCTCAACAAAATATTCGAAGAGGAAAACAAAAAATAACAATCTCAGTCACCATGGGGACGAACTACCCTAAAGAAAGAGTCAATCAAAGGAGAAACAAAGTTAAGATAAACACCCTAAAAAAGCTAAAATGACAGGAAATACAAGTCATATCTCAATAATAACCCCGAATGTAAATGGCCTAAACTCATCAATCAAAAGACGTAGACTGGCAGAATGGATTAAAAAGAAAGACCCAACAATATGCTGCCTTCAAGAGACTCATCTCATAGAAAAACATGCACACAGACTAAAGGTGAAAGGTTGGGAAAAAGCATACCATGCACATGGACTGAGTAAAAAAGCTGGGGTTTCCATTCTCATTTCAGATAAAGCAGACTTCAAACCAAAGTTAGTCAGAAGGGATAAAGAAGGACATTTCATATTGCTTAAAGGAAGCATAAATTAACAGGACATAACAATCATAAATATTTATGCACCAAACAATGGTGCATCCATGTAAGTCAATCAGATCCTTCTCAATTTCAGGAATCAAATAGACCAAAATACAATAATACTCAGAGACTTTAACACTCCTCTCTCACCATTGGACAGATCTTCCAAACAAAAATTGAACAAAGAAACTATAGGACTCAATGACACAATCGCTAATTTGGACTTAACGGACATATATAGAATATTCCATCCATCAAAAAGCGAATACACTTTCTTCTCAGCAGCTCATGGGTCCTTCTCTAAAATAGACCATATGTTATGCCACAAAGCTACTCTTAACAAATACAAAAACATAGAGATACTACCTTGATTACTATCATATCATAATGGAATAAATTTAGACATCAACGAGAAAGTTAGAAACAGAAACTAATCCAAGACCTGGAGATTAAATAATATGCTATTGAATGATACATAGATAACAGAAGACATTAGGGGGGAAATTAAAAGATTCTTAGAGGTCAACAAGAACAAAGATAGAAATCTCTGGGATACTATGAAAGCAGTGCTAAGAGGAAAATTCATTGCATGGAGGGCATTTAATAAAAGAAGGAAAAGTCAACAAATCAATGACCTCACATTACAGCTCAAAGCCCTAGAAAAAGAGGAACAGATCATCACCAAAAGTAGTAGAAGACAGGAAATAATCAAAATCAGAGCTGAAATAAACGAAATTGAAACAAAAGAAACAATTCAAAAAATTGACGAAACAAAAGTTGGTTCTTTGAAAAAATAAACAAAATTGATAAACCCTTAGCCACGTTAATGAAGAAAAGGAGAGAGAAACACCAAATTACTAAAATTCGTGATGGAAATGGAAATATTACAACAGACACAATTGAAATACAAAACATAATAAGAAGCTACTTTGAAAAATTATACTCCAACAAAATAGAAAACCTGGAAGACATCAACAGGTTCCTAGAGGCATATGAGCCACCCAAACTGAATCTGGAGGACATACACAACTTAAATAGATCAATTTCAAGCAATGAAATAGAGGAAGTCATCAAAAGCCTACCAACAAAGAAAAGTCCAGGACCAGATGAATTCACAGCCGAGTTCTACAAGACCTTCAAAGAAGAGCTCATTCCAATACTCCTCAAAGTATTTCATGAAATAGACGAGGAGGGAACCCTCTCAAACTCATTCTATGAAGCTAATATCACCCTGATACCAAAACCAGAGAAGGACACAACAAGGAAAGAAAATTTCAGACCCATATCTCTAATGAACATAGATGCAAAAATTCTTAACAAAATTTTAGCGAACTGCATACAAAAGCATATTAAAAAGATAGTGCACCATGATCAAGTGGGTTTCATCCTGGGGATGCAAGTTTGGTTCAACATCCGGAAATCAATAAATGTAATTCACCACATCAACAGACTTAAATCAAGAACCACATGATTATTTCAATAGACGCAGAGAAAGCATTTGATAAAATACAGCACCCATTCATGCTCAAAACACTAGAAAAAATAGGAATAGTGGGGACATTCCTTAACATTGCAAAGGCTATTTATGCTAATCCCACAGCTAACATCATTCTAAATGGAAAAAAACTTGAAAGCATTCCTGCTGAGAACTGGAACAAGGCAGGGATGCCCTCTTTGCCACTACTGTTCAACATTGTTCTTGAAACTCTAGCCAGAGTAATTAGACAGACCAAAGAAATCAGAGGAATATGAAAAGGAAAAGAAGAGATCAAACTATCCCTATTTGCTGATGACATGATTCTCTATTTAGAACATCCTAAGAATTCCACCAGAAAACTTCTGGACTCATTAATGAATTCAGTAAAGTATCAGGATATAAAATTAATGCTCATAAATCTAATGCATTTTTATTCGTAAGTGATGCATCCTCTGAGAGAGAAATTAGGAAAACTATCCCATTCACATTAACCTCAAAAAAAATAAAATACTTGGGAATCAATCTAACAAAAGATGTGAAAGACCTCTACAATGAGAACTACAGAACACTAAAGAAAGAAGCTAAAGAGCATCTGAGTAGATGGAAAGATCTCCCATGTTCTTGGATAGGCAGAATTAATATAGTCAAAATGGCCATACTTCCAAAAATACTATACAAATTCAATGCAATTCCAATTGAAATCCCAATGACGGACCTCATAGAAATAGAGCAAGCAATCATGAAATTCATTTAGAGGAATAAGAGACCAAGAATTGCTAAAGCAATCCTTAGCAAGAAGAGCTAAGCAAGGGGTTTCACAATACCAGACCTTCAACTATACTACAGAGCAATAGTGACAAAAACAGCATGGTATTGGTACCAAAATAGACAGGTAGATCAATGGTACAGAATAGAGGACCCAGAGACAAACCCATATAAATACAGGTATCTCATACTTGACAAAGGAGGCAAAAATATGCAATGGAGAAAAGACAGCCTCTTCAACAAATGGTTCTGGGAAAACTGGAAATCCGTTTGCAGCAAAATGTTAGTAAACCCATGTCTCTCACCCTGTACAAAACTCAACTCAAAGTGGATCAAGGACCTAGAAATCAGACCACAGACTCTGCCCCTAATAGAAGAGAGAATAGGTCCAAATCTTTATCATGTTGGCCTAGGACCAGATTTCCTTCACATGACTTTCAAAGTCCAAGAAATAAAAGCACGAATCAATGATTGGGATACAGTCAAACTAAAAAGCTTTTTCTCAGCAAAGGAAACAATCAGCAATGTGAAGAGAGAGCCTTCAGAGTGGGAGAAAATCTTTGCCACACACACTTCAGATAGAGCTCTAATCTCCAGAATCTACCAAGTACTCAAAAATTTTTACACCAAGAACACTAATAACCCAATCAATAAATGGGCCAAGGAAATGAACAGACACTTTACACAGGAAGATATTCAAGCAATCAACAGATTTATGAAAAAATGTTCAACATCCCTCGTTATAAGAGAAATGCAAATCAAAACGACCTTAAGATTTCATCTTACCCCAATTAGAATGTCTATTATTAAGAACACAGGCTACAACAGGTGTTGGCGAGGATGTGGGGAAAAGGGTACACTCATATATTGCTGGTGGGAGTGCAAGTTGGTGCAGCCACTCTGGAAAGCAGTGTGGAGATCCCTTAGAAAACTTGGAATGGATCCACCATTTGACCCTGCTATCCCACTCCTTGGCCTATACCCAAGGGTCTTAAAATCAGATTACTACAGTGATGCAGCCACATCAATGTTCATAGCTGCTCAATTCACAATAGCTAGATTATGGAATCAACCTAGATGCCCTTCAGTAGATGAATGGATAAAGAAACTGTGGCATATATACACAATGGTATATTACTCAGCCTTAAAGAAGAATAAAATTATGGCATTTGTAGGTAAATGGATGATGTTGGAGACTGTTATGCTAAGTGAGATCAGCCAATCCCAAAAATCCAAAGGCCGAATGGTCTCTCTGATAAATGAATGATGATGCATAATGTAGGGGGGAAGGGTGGCAAGAATGGAGGAAGGATAGATAACATAGAGGGAAGGGAGGGGTGGCGGCGGGGTGGGGGATAGTAATAATAACAGAATGTGTGACAGATACCATTGCCCTGTGTACATGCATGAACGCACAAATGGTGTGACTCTACTTTGTGTGCAACCAGTGAAACAATAGCTGTACTCTATTTGTGTTCAATGAATCAGTAAATAAATAAAAAAAAATGCTTAACATTCCCATTTTTTGTAATTTCTATCACTCTCAATTTTTGGTGAATCTGCCCTACTTTCCCCATATCATAGCATCCATGACCCTGGGAAAAAAGAGACTCACCTCATATGTAAAGACATACAGAGACTGAATCTAAATTGTTGGTAAAAAATGTATCATTCACATGTATCAATAAGCAAGTAGGTATTTCTAGACTCATATCTGATAAAGTGGAATTCAAGTTAAAGTTAATCAAAAGAGACAAAGAAGGTCATTTCATAATGCTTAAGGGAGTCATAAAGTAACAAGAATTAACAGTTCTAACTATTTATGTACCCCAAAATGGAGCATCTACAAATATCAAACAAACCCTTCTCAATATCAAGAATCAAGAAGACCCCAAGATGATAATACTCAATAACTTTAATAATCATCTCTCATCACTAGACAGATTATTCAAACAAAAAATAGTGTATAGAACTAAATGTACAATAAGTGACTTTATGTATACTTATATTAATATATGTATAATATTTCATCCATCAGTGACTGTTTTAGACATTTTATAGCAATATCTATACAATTTTCTAAAATAGACTATATTTTAGGACACAAGGAAACTTTTAGCAACTTAAAAATAAAACAAACATGGGCTGGGGTCATGGCTCGGTGGTAGAGTGCTTGCTTGGCATGTATGAGGCCCTAGGTTTGATTCTCAGCACTGCATATAAATAAATGAACAAAATAGAAGTCTATCAACATCTAGAAAAATATTTTTTAAAAAAACCAAACAGATAGTACCTTGCATTCTATCAGATCATAATGGAAAAAAATTAGGAATCAGGGTTAAGATAAATAAAACTTATCCAAATACCTGGAGATTGAAAATCTCCCTAGTGAATGATGACTGGAGAACAGAAGAAATTAAGGGTGATATAAAAATTGCATAAAGGCAAAAGAGAATAATGATGCAAAACATCATAATCTCTGTGACACTATAAAGGCAGTTTTAACAAGAAAGTTCCTGATATTGAACTTTCAATACATGAAAAAAGTTCATACATTGAAAAGGAAAGCAAAATCAAAGAACTGAAAGACACCAAACAAATAATCTAACATTACATCTTATGGCCCTAATACAAAAACAACAAATCAACATAGAAATTGGCATAACACAGGAAATAGTTAAAATCAGAGCCAAAATCAATGAAATTGAGATTTTTTAGAAGATTTAAGAATCAATTAATCAAAAAGTTGGCTCTCTGAAAAAATAAAATGGATAAACCCTTTGCCAAGCTAATCAAGAGAGAAAGATTTGTTTATTAAAATCTGTGTGATGAAAGTGGAAATAGCACTACAGGAACTATTGAAATACAGAGGATAATCAAAACCTATTTTGAGAATTTATAATCCAATGAGATAGAAAGTCTTGAAGACACTGACAAATTGCTGAAGACATATGACATACGCTAATTAAACCAGGAGGACATAGAACATGTGAACAGATCAATTTCAAGTAATGAAATTGAAGACGCCATAAAAGACTACCAAGAAAATCCCAGTACCAGATATGGATTCTCACATAACACCAGACTTTTAAAAATTTATACCAATCCTCCTTAAGTTATTCCACAAAATAGAATAGAAGGAAACTCCTCCAAACACATTCTATGTAGTTCTTATCACCCTGATTTTAAAATCAGACAAAGACATATTAAGGAAAGAACACTTTACACCAATATTCTTAATGAACATAAAGAAAAGATTCCCAATAAAATACTGGCAAATTACATAAAAAAATATTAAGTAAATATTCATCAAGTGGAGTTCATTCCAGGGCTGCAAGGTTCTTTCAACATATGGAAATCATCAACAAAATTTATCACATCAGTAGGCCTAAAGACAAGAATCACATGATTATCTCAATAGCTTCAAAGTTTTTGGCAAAATGCATAATCTACTTGTGATCAAAACACTAGAAAAAGTAGGGATAGAAGGAACTTAACCCTGGAAAACGTATATATATACACCAAACCCAAGGCCAACATCATTCTAAACAGAGAATAACTGAAACCATTCCCTCTAAAAAGAGGAACAAGTGAGATATGCCCACTTTTACAACTTCTATTCAGCATAGTCCTAGAAAATCTACTCAAAACAATTAGGCAAAAGAAAGAAATTGAAGGAATACAATTAGGAAGAGCTAAAACTATCTCTGTTTGCTAACAGCATGATCCTATATTTAGAAGACCCAAAAATCCACCAGAAAACTTGTAGAACTCATAAATCAGAAAATTAGAAGGATCCAAAATTCACACTCATAGATCAATTGCACACCTATACTCCAAGAAAAATCAGCTGAAAGAAAACCAACTCATTCACAATAATCCCCCCAAATATAAATACAATACTTGGGAATCAATCTAGCAAAAAAAGTGAAAGACCTCTATAGTGAAAAGAAAAAACATTAAATAAAGAAACTGAGGAAGACATTAGAAGATGGAAGAACCTCCCATTTTATTGGAGATGCAGAATTAATATTACCAAAATGGCCATAGTACAAAGCACTACACAGACACAGTGAAAATTCTATCAAAATTTCATGACCTTCTTCATGGAAATAGAAGAAAAGCTGTCATAAAATTCAATTGGAAGAATAAGAAGCCCAGAATAACTAAAGCAATCCTCAGCAAGAAAAGTAAAGCAGGAGGTGTCATGATACCAGACTTTAAATTATAGTCTAGAGATAGGAACAAAACAGCATGATATTGGCACTAAAACAGGCAAGAAGACCAATGGAGTAGAATAGAAGGCACAGAGACAAACCCACATGAATATAGTTATACTAGACAAAGGCACCAAAAACATACACTGGAGAAAAGACAGTCTCTTCAACAATGGTGCTAGAAAAACTGGAAATCTACTTGTGGATTGAATATAACAATTTTATAGGCATTGTGGGAGGTTTTATTTAAAAGGACATTTCTGAATACTAATCCTTAAAATCACAACAAACCTTAATGAAAATCAGTGTCAAAAATTTGACAGTTTTCTCCCTTTGGATATGTACATTTTTACCATAAAGTAAGATTACTATACAGAGAATTTAAATATAGCATAAGCTACTTTTCCATTAATGTTACATGAATTATTTTGCACACAGATGAAAAATTTATGGATTTTGATAGGTATTCAGATAATGTCAGACAGTGATATATGGAAGGGAGGTGTCCTTGGTCACCTCTCAAGGTTTTATACATTCTCTTTATTTTTCAGTGCTTAGGCTCCAGTTTGTTCATATGCAAAAGGCAATGCCATTCCTCACAGGATCCCACAGTTGGTTAAAACTGATAAAGACAGATGTAGAAATCCAGTTGTCACACTCAAGCGTCTGCCACTTTTTTTGGATTCTTATACCATCTTTCTTTTGCACTCAAAGATTAAAAGTCAAGCATGATTAACAAATACATGAAAAAGTGCTCATCATCTCTAGTAAGTAGAGAAATACAAATTAAAACCACCCTAATATTTCATCTAACTCCAATTAGAATGGCTATTATCAGGAATATAAGCAATAGCAAGTATTGGTGTGAATATGGGGAAAAAGGCAGACTTGTACATTCTTGGTGGAGTTGCAAATTGGTGCAGCCACTCTGAAAAGCAGTATGGAAATTCCTTAAAAAACTTGGAATGGAACCACCATTTGACCCAGCTATCCCACTCCTCGGTTTATACCCAAATGTCTTAAAATCAGCAAAGCATAGGGATGCAGCCACATCTATGTTCATAGTTGCTCAATTCACAATAGCTAGATTGTGGAACCAACCTAGATGTCCTTCAATTGAAGAATGTATAAAGAAACTGTGGTATATATATACAATGGAATATTACTCAGCCATAAAGAAGAATAAAACTATGGCATTTACTGGTAAATGGGTAGAGTTGGAAAATATCATGTTAAGTGAAATAAGCCAAGACCAAGAAACCAAAGGCCAAATGTTTTCTCTGATCAGGGGATGCTGATACATAATGGGGGGAGGGGAATTATGGGGGGTATAGAAAAGAATGGAAGAAGTATGGATGATGTAGAGGAAAATGGGATGGGAGGGGATGGGGGAAGGAAAAATAGTACACTGAGACAGACAGAATTACTCTATGTATATTTAAGATTATATGAATTGTGTGAATAAAAAATAATAATTAAAAAAAAGTCAAGCATGTGTGATGCTAAATTATGGTGGTCTTATATACATCAATGTATATATAAGAAATTATATATAAGACGTCAATATATATATAAGACATCAATGTTAATACACCAGAAATTACATTAGAGGGGGAGTAAGAGAGAGCAATTTCACACAATTTATATCATATCAGAGGGCTAAGGAGAGACTTCTGTAGAAATCATGTTAGTCCTCATCCTCACATACCAAGTATCAATATTCAGACAGGCCATCAGTCTTCTGACAACCATCACTGACAGCATCCTTTTTCTAATGGGCCCATGTGAGGGAACACATAATGGACTGTATTAGAGAACCAGGAAAGCACTGAAGCACCTACAGCATTGTCTTTTCCTTTGGCACTTCTAGATAAGAGGTTAAAGGGGAAAGGAGGTTACGGCTCTTTGGCATCCTAGGGTCTGCTCCCTCCTCCTTTTGCCCAGCGTGGAGCTGCCTCCGTCGCCTGGAAACCGCCCATGCCGAAGGAACCCTTTGCAGGTTCTCTCCACTAGATGACAGCACAAGTTCAGCAGACCGGCCACAGAACTGAGTCCTGTACTGACTTGCAGTCCTGGAGAAGTGAGCCCTTCCTGGGTAGAAAGAAAGCCCAGAAGACGGAACTAGAATTGCATATCTTTTCCACCCCGGACTCGTACGAAGACCTACAAGAACAATAGAGGGGTTCCAGGTGAGATTTAGCCGGGAGCGGAGCTGCTTGCTGGGTCCAGCGCCACCAGTCTACAGCTTCCCTGGCGGAGAGGCGCCATCCTCAGCTATCTGAGCCCTCGGACCTAAGCCCACCCCTTCTCTCTGGGACACAGCGCTGCGGCTCTGGGTGAGATTTAGCCAGGACCGGAGCTGCTTGCCGGGTCCAGCGGCGCCAGTCTACACCGTCCCTGGCGGAGAGGCGCCATCCTCAGCTATCTGAGCCCTCGGACCTAAGCCCACCCCTTCCCGCGGGGACACAGCGCTGCGGCTCCAGGTGAGATCTGGCTGGGAGCGGAGCTGCTTGCCGGCTCCAGCGGGGAATTTGGGCCCGTT
>JAJEJO010003435.1:4513-21599 GCA_020662805.1 Glaucomys volans
CAAAAAAAAAAAAAAAAAAAAAGAGAGAGAGAATGTAGTGTTAAGCTAATCAATAACAGCTTGTTTCAAAGTGAATCATTACCAAAAAAAAGCAGTGAATCACCATTAGTAGAGAAGGATTCGAGACCCTGGAAACTTGAAAATAATAGTTTAACATGATTTCGTGGGCAGCAATGTGGTTAAATAAGTTAGGGGAGGCAGAGGGAAAGAAAACATTAAAAGACAGGAAATGATTTCAATTTTAGATGTATTAAATACCAAGTATCATTGGAGCTCCCAATAGAGATAATTTAAATAGGAAACCCACAGAGTAAACCCAGAACAGTATTTAGAAAAATCAGGAGAGGGAAAAATGATTTTCATTACTCTTTTTCTAGTTCCTATTTATCACAAGCCAAGGAAGGGGAATGTTAAATTCTGCACCTAGATAGTAATGGACAAGAACTGAGATGACAGTAGCCTGTAGAGAACAAAGTCAGATTAGAAAACAGGCGCAATGAGTATCATGTAGACCAGAGTCTTTGAATTTATGATTTCGAGAATAAGGAAAAAAATTGTGGTGCTAACTTAAAAGGGAAAAGAGGGTTTGGATTTAGGGAGGTTGGGTGGAGAGTTCATTTTCTTTTACAGTGAAGGGTAAAATTGTACTGTAGTCTAAGGAAAAGGGAGATTAAAGATTCAAGAGAGTACAGGCATTTTTGATGGAGTAAAGCTGAAGAGGAGATAAGAGCAGGATAGAGTTAAAGTAAAAAAAAAAATGCCCACTGTGAAAAGCAGCTTGGCACTCTCATCTCATAGCTACCCATGAGTCTGATGATTCAACAGAAGGACTCATACACACACTTACAACAATGGCCTTCTATACATTTATCCCAGAAAAATGGAAACCTCTATTCACATAAACACCCAAATGTTAATAGTAGCTTTACTTTTAATAGTCTCAAACTAGAAACAATGTCTTTATATAGGTGAATCATTAAACACATAAAAAGAAACTGTGATGAAGAGTCTGACTCCCTTTCCTGATGTTTGAGTGCTGACAGCTTTTAAGCCTCACTCCTCCCTCTTCCCTTTGGGCCCCACATCTAGACAAAATGACACGAAAACCTGGTTGCTGCCTCCCTTGGTGCCACTGGGTGATTAAAACCACACAAGCCTTGACCCAGGACCCTGCTCAGGATCCCTCACCTGGGCTTCACTCCTAGTCGCAGGCCAGAATCCTTTTCCTGCTTTCCGAGGCCATGTCAGTCCTACTTGAGAGGTCTGCTCTGTTCTCCAGAGAGCCCTCAATATGTATGTAATACCCCTTGGGGAATATGTGGCATCACCACTCAGACTTTGGGTGGGTACCCTTCCTGCTTTTGCACAATGTCCATAACAACAGCCAACTATTGATACATGCAGTAACTTGGATTAACAAGGAATAAGGACATTATGTTGTGTAAAAATATCCAATCTCAAAAGGTCCCCTACTGGTTTTTTTTTTATATGTATGTGAAATATATAACATTCTTGCCAGGCATGGTGGCGTACGCCTATAATCCCAGTGGCTCAGGAGCCTGAGACAGGAGGATTGCAAGTTTATAGCCAGCTTCAGCAACTTAGCAAGGCCCTAAGTAACTCAGCAAGACCCTGTCTCTAATAAAATATTTTAAAAAGGTCTGGAAGGGCTGGGGATATAGCTCAATTGGTAGAGTGCTTGCCTGTTAAGCACAAGGCCCTGGGTTCAATCCCCAGCACCACAAAAAAAAAAAAAGGTCTGGGGATGTGACTCAGTGGTTAAATACCCCTGGGTTTGATCCCCAGTACAAAAAAGAAAGAAAGATAGACATAACATTATTGAAATGACAAAAGTATATAGACAGAGAACACATATATAGTCACTAGAGGTTAGGGGTGGTGAGCAGGGAAGAGCCTGAGTGTGACTATGAATGGTAACCAAATCTTTGTGGTGATGGAATAAATAGTTCTGTATCTTAATAGTGGTGGTATGTATATGAATCCACACATGTGGCAAAATGACAAGACTATCATCAACACACAGTACCAATCTCAATTTCCCAGGTTTTTTTTTTTTTTTTTTTGGTACTGGGGATTGAACCCAGGTGCACTCGGCCACTGAGCCAGATCCCCAGCCCTATTT
The DNA here is from genome assembly GCA_020662805.1 of Glaucomys volans. Taxonomy (NCBI): domain Eukaryota; kingdom Metazoa; phylum Chordata; class Mammalia; order Rodentia; family Sciuridae; genus Glaucomys; species Glaucomys volans. The sequence continues at coordinate 6,657 of JAJEJO010003435.1, forward strand.
TGTATTTTATTTAGAGACAGGGTCTCACTGAGTTGCTTAGGGCCTCGATAAGTTGCTGAGGCTGCCTTTGAACTCGTGATCCTCCTGGCTCAGCCTCCCAAGTCGCTTGGATTACAAGCATGTGCCACCACACCCAGCAATTTCCCAGTTTTGACATTGTGATACTAACTGTAGTCACATAAGTCATAACCATTGGGGGAGACTGGATAAAAGGTGCAGATAACCTCTGTCTTATCTTTGTAACTATCTACAGAGCTGTAATTATTTCAAAATAAGTTTTTTAAAGAAATGAACCAATTAGAGCAATGTAAATGCATCTTACAAACATAATGTTGAATCAGATGCAAGACACAAAAGAATATTGCAATATTACCTCAATTATATTGTTTAAAGATATAGCGATAGAAGGCAAAACTATAAAGAAAGTCAAAAATTAATGACCATAAAAGAACAGTAGTTACCTTTTGATGGGGAAGGGGCAGCGGGGAGGATTATGGTCTGGCAGTGACACACAGAGCTTTTATTTTGTCTCAGTGTCTTGACCTGAGTGGTGGACACATTCATATTTACATATAGTTGGTAAGCTGTACATGTAGTTTCTTGTGCCATTCTATATTTGTGATATTTTATAATAAAATATTTTAAGGGAATATAGGTAGAAGGATTAACCTTGAAAAGAATAAGAGCTAGAACTAGGCAGAAAGAAGGGGAAGATGAATGAAGGTGTAAGTATTATTTGAAGTGAAGGGAAGAAATTTGTTTTCCCCATAAAGTAGAAAATTGAGCTAAACTAAGAATGCAGTAGAGGCCTTAAGGAAATTGCCAAATCTTTAGAAAAACTGTTAATAGAGGAAATGGAGAATCAACTAAACCACACTGAGTGAAGAGGTTGCCCAGCAACTTGGAAGCCTAATTGAACGTATTGGCAATATGCATTTACAATTGCCAGTCAAAAAACTCATCAAAGCAAGACTTAATGTTCTTCAGCATGTTCCAAGAGGTCAAGGAATGTGCAGTGTACTTGGGAAAGATGTCTGTCAAAATGGATTACATATTTAAGAAACTAAGTGTTTAGACTAGTGGTCAGTATACATCTAGGCATTTTAGATTTGATCAGATTAACATAAAATGAATCATAGTAGTAATATAAAATGAATGTATTAAGGAGACTTGAAAAATACTCAGTTTAATCAGTCACTAGGGTTTATCCTCAAGAGTAGAATATAATTAGAAGAAATAACAAGGGTTGATGGCAGTACAACTTGGCTATATGTTAAAAAAAAAAGTTACACCATTTAAAATGGAATGAAGGTAAACTGATTTAAACTTAATCTATGTCTTCAAACTGTGCTTTTCCTTCTCATTTTAGTTAGGAGTTGAAATTTATTTAATTTGCTAACTGAAAATATTGTCATTACCCATATCCCTTATTTCACAGTTCTATTTTATGTTATCTATATGTTTAATGTCCAATTTTTTGACTATAAGTATTACCATAACACTTTCTTTTATTCAGATGGGCCAGTTTTACTACTCAGCCAAAGCTTTTGATGTCCTAGAGAGGCTAGATCCCAACCCCGAATACTGGGAAGGAAAAAGGGGTGCGTGTGTGGGCATTTTCCAGATGATCTTAGCTGGGAGAGAACCCAAGTAAGTAAATAGACAGGAGATACTATCACTATTCATTTTTGGTGTGCGAAGGAAAATAATTGTTTTCTTGGATAGTATCTTCTGGAAACTCAAGGTTATAATGATATTTTAGAATACTGAAAAAAAAAATGTTAAGATATTAAATATTTCTGACCATTCTCCAGAAATGTCTTGCTTCTATAGAGTCAAATCATTCCAAATTCTATATACTGGGACACTGAGTATGCTACAGCTCTTACACAGAAGGGCATGATGTCTATTTTGTTCCAAATGGAAGGCCATTTTCTTTTTGTTGTTGTTCACAGTGCTGGAATAGCCATTTTCATAAACAAAATCTCTTTTTTCTTCGCCTATTGACTTTTTCATGTCTTAGTTTAAGCCTCAAAGAAATATGAATGAAGTGGATGTGATTGATGATTCTGTTTTTTATTTTGCCTTTTTTGTTTCATGAAATGCTGGACATTAGATTATAATAAATTAAGTGGCTTATAGCTTCATTTGAATAAAAATTAAAACACTTAAAAGCTAAATTAAGTGTTCTAAAAAAATGGAATACATTTGTTACTCATGTATGAATAGAAATTATGATAATTTTGTAAGCAAATAATCTATCAGAAATTACTTCCTGCCTTGTACCTATTTCCAATCTTAAATAAAAATTTAAAAGCATTTAGTCAAGTGAAAGAAGGTGTGGGGGAAAAGAAGCAGAAAAAAGGAAAAGATTGTTAGGGATGTGGATCCAGAGACAGTTACATATAGGTCTGGCAAAGCAATAAGCAGGTTTTAGCATGCATTACTTTAAATGTTTTAATTTTAATTAAATTGAATTAGTTAAAGCATAAATACTGGTGCTGGGGGTTGAACCCAGGGCCTTGTGCATATGAGGCAAGCACTCTACCAACTGAGCTATATCCCCAGCCCACAAATCTTATTCTTTTATGTTCCTCTTGTCTGTGGTTATTAATGTGCTTGACTTTCCTGACCAAATTTCTTGAAGAGATCACCTATTCCTCTAGCTTTGCAAAATTTTACAAATATTAACAAGACAGGGATGTCCACTCTCACCACTCCTATTTAATATAGTGCTAAAAATTCTAGCCAGAGCAATTAGGCAAGAGAAGAAAATAAAAGGGATAAAAATATGAAAGGAAGAAGTCAAATTACCACTATTTGCAGATGATATGATCCTATACCTAGAAAATGCAAAAACAAACAAAAAAACAACTCCACCAAAAGACTGCCAGAGCTAATAGACAAATTTGGCAAAGTAGCAGATAACAAAATCAACATACAAAGATCAATAGTTTTCTTATATACAAACAACAAATCTGCTGAGAAAGAAGTCCAGAAAATAATTCCATTCACAGTAGACTCAAAAAAAAAAAAAAAAAAAAACCCTAGGAATACATCTAACCAAGGAACTGAAAGAGAAGGTAAAAGACCTCTTCAGTGAAAACTATAGAACTTTAAAGAACAAAATTGAAGACCTGAGAAGATGAGAAGACCTACCATGTTCATGGATAGGCAGAATTAATTTTGTTAAAATGGCCATACTGGGGCTGGGTTGTAGCTCAGTGGTAGAGCACTTGCCTACCACGTGTGAGGCACTGGGTTCAATTCTCAGCACCACATATAAATAAATAAAATAAAGCTTCATCGACAACTAAAAAACTTTTTAAAATGGCCACACTACCAAAATCAATATTCAGATTCAGTGCAGTGCCCACCAAAATACCAATGGTATTCTTCACAGAACTAAAAAAACAATCCTAAAATTCATTTGGAAGAGTAGAAGACCCAGAGAATCCAAAGCAATTTTAAATAAAAAAAAAAACAATGCTGGAGGCATCACAATACCTGACTTCAAATTTACTCCAGAGCTGTAATAACAAAAGCTGCCTGGTTCTGGCATAAAAACAGACACATAGACCAATAGTATCAAATAGAAGACACAGAGACAACCCCACACAGATACAATCATCTGGTCCTTGAAAAGGGTGTCAAAAATATACACTGGAGATGTTTCTAGGACAACTGATTATCCGTTATGTAGAAGAATGAAACTAGACCCTTATCTCTTACCCTGCACAAAAATCAACTTAAAAAAGATCAAAGACCTCAGAATTAGACCAGAAACTATGGAACTCCTAGAAGAAAACAGGTTCAACACTCTAGTTTTTAAGCATAAGCAATGACTTTTTCAATAGGACCCTTTACACTCAGGAAATAATGCTAAGCATTAATAAATGGGATGACTTCAAATTAAAAAGCTTCTGCCCAGCAAAAGAAACAATTAGGAATGTGAAGAGAGAGCCCACAGAATGGGGGAAAATCTTCACTAGCTTTTGTTCTGACAGAGGATTAATATCTAGAATAAAGAGCTCAAGCCAGGCGTGGTGGCGCACGCCTGTAATCCCAGCATTTGGGAGGCTGAGGCAGGAGGATAGAGAGTTCAAAGCCAGCCTCAGCAACTTAGTGAGGCCCTGAGCAACTCAGAGAGACCCTGTCTCTAAATAAAATACAAAATAGGGCTGGGGATGTGGCTCAGTGGTGGAGTGCCCCTGGGTTCAATCCCTAGTACCAAAAAAAAAAAAAAAAAGCTCAAAAAACTATACCAAAAGATCAAACAACCAAATCAATAAATGGGCAATGAATTAAATAGATACTTGTCAAAGAAAGAAATACAAATGGCAAAAAAAAAAAACATGAAAAAGTGTTCAACATCATTAGCAATTAGGGAAATGCAAATCAAAATTACACTGACATTTCATCTCACATGAGTCAGAATGACAATTATCAAGAGTACAAGTAATAATTAATGCTGGTGAGGATGTGAAAAAGCGTTCCTTTTTCTCCACAGTGTAAACACCGTTGGTGGGACTGTAAATTAGTACAAGCACTATGGAAATCAGTATGGAGGTTCCTTAAAAGACTAGGCATGGGACCACCATGTGACCCAGATATACCACTTCTTGCTATTTATCCTTAAGAATTAAAGTCAGCCGGGCGTGGTGGCGCAAGTCTGTAATCCAGGAGACTTGGGAGGCTGAGTCAGGAGGATCTCGAGTTCAAAGCCAGCCTCAGCAACTTAGCGAGGCCCTAAGCAACTCAGTGAGACCCTGTCTCTAAATAAAATACAAAATAGGGCTTGGGATGTGGCTCAATGGCCGAGTGTCCCTGAGTTCAATCCTTGGTTCCAAAAAAAACAAAATAACAAAACAAACAAAAAGAAGAATTAAAGTCATTTTACTACAGTAAAGTACATGCATACCCAGGTTTATAGCAGCACAATTCACAATAACCAAACCATGGAAACAGCCTCTGTGTCCATCAATGGATAAATGGATAAAGAAAATGCGGTATATATACACAATGGAGTTTTATTCAGCCATAAAGAAAAGTGATAGAATTCTTTCCTAGCGTGCACAAGGCCCTGGGTTCAATCTCCAGTACGGAGAAAAAGAGAGAGAGAGAGAAATTATGTCATTAGCAGGAAAATGGATGGAACTAGAGACCATCAAAATTATGTGAAATAAGTCAAACTCAGAAGGTTAAGGGTCTTGTGTTTTCTGTAATATGCAGAAGCTGGAGAGGAAAAAGGAAGACAAATGTGAGGGTGGATCTCCTAAAAATCAAAGGGAGCTATTAGAGGAAAGGGATCAAAGGGTGGGAGTCAGGCAGGAAGACCTGGGAAGTGATACTGGCCAAATTGTATCATTGTGTTTTGTGCACGTATGAATATGTAACAACAAGTCTCATCAGTCTGTACAACTATAATGCACCAATAAAAAAGTGGAAAGCCAAGTTTTCCAAATATGGTAGTGATACCCAGTTTAAAGTGATTACCACCTTAAACACAGGAGAAATCTAAGGTTCAGACAAATTGGCTCATTAGCAGTGGAGCTAGAATTTGAATTCAACTCCCTGAGTCTGACACCTAGATATAGATATACTTTCTATTAAGTGTAGAAATAGGATTATTTCAATCATCTGAAGGACAAAAAGATTAGTAGTATGTATTTTGACAATACAGATAAGTAAGAAGAACTTGGGTTGAAAAGGAGTACTTCAGAGGATTTCTGTTTTACTATGTAAGAACAGAAACCTAGGAAGTTTTTAATTAGTTTATGAGTACACCATGGAGGATTCTATTCACAGATGTCCTGCTGGGAGTACAGTTTGAAGTTACTAGTTTATTTTGTTAATTTTCATATTTATTGAAATACTTTGTTCTTTCAAATTTTTTCCTTAGAGAGACCCTTCGAGAAGTGCTGCATTTACTGAGAAGCACAGGTAACACCCAAGTAGAATACATCATCCGAATCATGAAGAAATGGGCCAAAGAAAACAGAGTGCCTATCTAAAATAGCTTGAGTCCTTATCCTAAGAATCAGCTTCCACCTCAACTTAAAACTGGAAACCATTTTCCTCAAGTTGAATATAAGACACAGGGCTCTATTTGATTGACACGTTCCTTCCTTTCTCTTCAAGCCTCAAGATCAGTGATTTACTTAGACTTTGCCTGCTGACTGAACAAAGTACTGTTGTCTGTGCTGTGGCCCCTGTATGATCCTACTAGCAATAAGACTTTGGACTTATCTGGTGCCTTTCTTCCAAAAATACTCAGAGTATTCTTAGATAGTTTACTGACTTTAAGGGAAGCAGCATAGCCTTTTTAATTTTTTTTTCTCTTCACATTAGCATTTCATGGCATCTTCTCCCAGCTGCAATAACATGTGTCTTTGATACTCAAGAATCACTATTCTATCATCTTATTTTAGCCATCTCTGTACATTATCCCATTTTGGCACAGATTCCATAAAGGGTTTTATAGTGCATCCCTGAATCTTGAAGAACAGGTTTTTAACTAGCAGTGTGATTCTAAGAATGGCGGTAATATCCTCTATCAAGCCATCCAGTCATTAATAGATAATAGACTTATGGGATTTCTCTTTCAGTAATTGAATTGTTGGTGATAATATTGTACTGTGGAGTAAGATGAGTACTGCGGTTTTTAAAAAAGTGAGTACTATGAAAAAAATGTGGACACTGCCTCTGAAAGTGTTCAGGAAACAAATCTCGTTACTCACTTTCCCATCATTTTTTTAGATAACAAAGCAGGTTAGGGGTTTTCTTCATGTATCTGCTGAGTGAGCATCATATTTTGAAAGCAGAGCTATAGAAGTTTTATATAGGTGTGTTGTGGGCATTTACTAATGCAATGGTGATAAACCATAGATTGTGTAGAGCCCTCCAGGGGGCCGCCTAGTGGTTGGACTGTCCTCAGTCGTATTCCAGCCCCACATTTCTGAGCTCTCACAACAAACCTAAAGTACAACTGAGCACTTTTAGACTCACAGCCTATTTTCTGGAAGTAGAGCCACATTGTTTCACATATTAGATTATCTTTGTTTCTACATTATGTAATTTTTTCTATTAATTTAATGTACCCAGTGTTATAGGTCTAGAAAATGCAAGCCTTCCCTATGCAGTACAAATGGGAAGAGAACTGAAAGAAAAAATAATTCCTATAAGCACTACGTTAGTTCTTCCTCCTACCCCCAACATCCCACTGTGGATGAAAGAGTTGTTTAGATAGGCGATGGGAACGTGGCTGGAGTTAAAGCTGCCTAGGAGAGACGATCAGCCACCAAAGACAGCCATTTACCTCAGGACAGTTACAGGAGTTCTTTCAGCTCTGCTCAGGAAGATGGCCAGTTTTCCTATCTTTTATGTTGGACCTAGATCTAATCGGTTCAGAGCACAAATCACAATAAACTGGCCTGAATAGCTGAATTCTGGGAAACAAAGATACATCAGTTTTCATATGCCAAAGCTTCTGTTTCCTCATTATTTTGTTTCTACTCTTTCAATAGTGACTGGTTCTCAGCATCAAAGGCACTAGTGGATCAGATCTGGGCAGAACTTGCTATAATTTTTTTAATCATTCTTTTATATCTTTTCTTGCTTAGAATGTTAGGAAGGACTGGGGATGTGGCTTAGTGGCAAAGCATCCCTGTGTTCAATTCCTAGTACAAACAAGAAAAGAAACACAGTAGTGGAAAAGACAGACAGAACTCCTCAGTAGCTTTTGGCAGTTAAATTTGTCTTCCAGTGAATTGCTATTATTTTCAAATTTCTTATACTTGAAAAGCTTTTCCATTAATGGTTATTTACCTTTAAATGAGCTTTTGTTGAATTTAACACATAAGATTCCCCCTGACATTTTCCTGTCTTGTGGGCGTGGGGGAAATACATACTCCAAAAAACAGCAGAATTTTAGACTAATTTTTAAAATTTTTTTGATCTATAGGATTGAGCCAAAAACATAAAGGCTGGTTTAAAAAGAAGTACCACCCAACTCTGTTATTAAGGATAACTACACTTCTAAAATGTCTTGACAGAATTTAAGCTGCATGGCTATTTTTCTTACATGTTGTGATATAGGAGAAAGGAAGGCCCAGGCTTAGAAATGTAGTATAAAGTGTACAGTTTATAGCCTCATTGTACTGTTTATAGTCCATAGCATAATTACTTGCAAATGGGAAAAAAAATCTTTTACAATTATTTTTGTACCTCATAAGAATTATACACCATTGTATTATATCCAAATTAAAGTTCATTATTTGGTTCTTATCGTGGTATTCTTTTGCATGCGGTGAGTGCAGGACTTGGATATGTCATATGACATCTCTTCTTTATTTCCTGGCCCTAAAGTGAAGGTAGAAAAATAAAGTTTTGGGCCCCACGAGTTACTGTTTACCAGAGAGGAAGTAGCTATTCCCTAAGCCTTTTCCATTAAGAGACTGGTGGTTCATGCTTGATCACATTAGGGTTTGGCTCTTTGCTGAATTGTAGCCCATTCAGAATTTATATGATCAGGCAAACTATAATGCTTCACACATGGAAACCTCTTAAATACTTAATAAAGTCTAACTAAATATATAATAACTGGTAGAGCAAGGAACTTGTGAGATCTCACCTCATAAATTTTGTTTTCCATCTAATTATTGTTTTATTGTGCACCAAGCATTTGCAGGGTGGTAGGGATGCTAAAATAAGTACTGTATAATACTGGCCCTTAAGAAAGTCAGTCCAACAAAGTATACAAGCTAAACACAGTAAGATGTGATTTATATCATCAGCAGCAATAAATTATTAGATAGCTGGGAGTGAAGGTGCTTCTAATCCCAGCAACTCAGGAAGCTGAGGCAGGAGCATCACAAGTTCAAAGCCAGCCTCAGCAACTTAGTGAAGCCCTAAGCAACTTAGCAAGACCCTGTCTCTAAATAAAAATTAAAGCTGGGCACAGTGGCCCATGCCTGTAATCCCAGCATTTGGGAGGCTGAGGCAGGAGGATCATGAGTTCAAAGCCAGCCTCAGCAATTTAGCGAGGCCCTAAGCAACTTAGTGAGACCATGTCTCTAAATAAAATACAAAATAGGGCTGGGGATGTGGCTCAGTGGTGGAGTGCCCCTGGATTCAATGCCCAGCATCAAAGAAAAAAAAGTTAATGAGATTGTTTATATCCATGTAAATGGGATACCACCTGCCTCGTTTGGGAGAAGCAGTCAAAAGCTCAACATCTAGCAACACGCCCAGGCTTTTCCCTGTGTTCAGCACACACAGCAGACTTCCAAGGGCACAGAAGCCAAAGACCTCTCTGTGGTTTAATATGCTTGAAAACTTGCAAGCAGGCAGGCAGGCATCATGATCAAATGGAAATCTACTTCCTAAGGGAAGCATGAATTAGTGACTTACTAGTTCCTATAGGCAGAACTTGCAATGTGACTTAGATGAACAGTCATCTCTTTTCTTCCTTATCCTATAAAATACTTCTGCACTAAGGTATGTATGTACTTTATTATAATGCTCAAACCATAGTCCTACCTGTTTAGAGGTGGTCTCAGAGCAGCAGAGCTAGAGGCCTAGTGGTGTACCTGGAAACAACCTTAACTTTAGACTTTAGGGTTAGGAAAATGCAAGAGAACACATAGTAAAATGCTCAATCAGCTGATGTGTTTGTATTGAGTGTGTAGTGTAAAGACAGATTTGCTCATTTGTTAGCCTCAAAGGGGTTTCTTTAAAATCTGAACGTCCCATGTACATGTAGAGGCTGCTCCAGGGGTTGGATCAACAGAGAAATGGAGACACAGTAGGTTCATCCTTCAACTGTCCCTCATAGAGTAACACAATTTACAGACCTCAAATATGAGAAATAAGGACCCTGCTAGGCTAAACTTGGGCAAGAAGACAAGGGACATAAACTGTGGGTACATTTTATCTAATTTGTTTATCATATTTTACATATATTCGTATATTTGATCAGTTATTTATATCCACTGTGCTTGAGAAATGATTTGAGGTTATTTATATGTAACAAAACATCACGAGATAGAAAGCATGTAAGAGTAAAGGAGGTATGCTGGGTGCAGTGGCAAGGCCCATAATCCGAGACGAGTGATGCTGATGCAGGTGCATTGTGAATTTGAGGTCAGCCTGGGCACCTTAGCAAGACCCTGTCTCAAAATAAAACATAAAAAGGACTGTGGATGTAGCTCAGTGACAAAGTGCCCCTAGGTTCAATCCCCAGGACTAAATAATAATTACTAAAGATGGGCCAGAAATTCATTTCAGGCTTCCTGTCAACCAAAACAAAGGGTCAAACTCAACCAGATACAAAATTCACAGTTCATCTGTGAGTGATCTATACCTAAGCAAAAGAAAGAACTTAATTTTCAGGGATTTCTGGATGTTCATGGATTTCTGAATTAAGTTTTCTATACTAAACTTGGACATAACCAAGTGCTTGAAAAAATTCCAAGGAAATTTCATTGTTCCTCTTAAACATGCACATGTCTTTCCTACTGAAAGACAGTAAGCAACTACACTTGTCTTTCTATTTTTTATTTTCTCCGTAAACATAATTAGTTATACTCTCCTTTTCTGGTTTTCAACTGAGGAGTAATTAGTATGGTGGGCTAAGATGTCATTCAAGTTTTAGAAACTATAAGCACATGCTAGAATGAAAATGTAAGCAACAATGGCCTAAAGGATAAATTGAAAATATAAAAGCAGTGAAATGATGAGATAGTACAGCTTATACATTTACTGAGAAATTCAAAGGGGAAAAACACTTGGGGAGTAGGTTAAGTAGAAAAGTGGTGCATGCCTAATTCCAGCAATTTGGAAGGCTGAGGAAGGAGGATAGCAAGTTTGAGACCAGCCTGGACAACTTAGCAAGACCCTATCCGAAAACGAAAAATAAAAAGGGTTGGGGATGTAACTCAATGGTAAAGTACCCCTGAGATTAATTCCCAAAAGAAAATAACAAGGCTACATAAGAGACTCTTATGCCACAACTTAAAGTATAAAGAATTTAGCTAAGTAAAGAAATAAATTATGTCAGAAGATAGCAGCATAAAAGAAGCATGATTGAAATTTACAGATATTTAATTTTTAACTTTAATTGTTCTTTCTTCTGAACAGAGAGATGAATTTGTTCTTTGAAAAACAATATGACCTTATCTTGTAAGTAAAGCCATAGTAAGTTTCATGCTTCTGTTCATGAATTTCACTCTTAGTTACATGCCCAAGAGATAACTCCTATGCAAGTGTATCAGGAAATAAGTACTAGAGTGTTCCCCGAAGGCCCAGCAGCTGGCACATGCCTGTAATCCCAGTGACTTGGGAAGCTGAGGCGGGAGAATCACAACAAATTCAAGGCCAGCAGTAGCAACGTAAGAAGACCCCGTTGCAAAGTAAAAAGGACTTTGGATGGAGCTCAGTGGCAGAGCACCCTGGGTTCAACCCCCCATAACACACACATGCATTCACACACACACACACACACACACAGCACTGTATCTAGGAAAAACTTAGAAACAACCCAAAATACCCACAGATGGAAGAGTAGATAAACAAACTGGTGAAGTCACAATGGAATAGTACACACAATAAATTATAGCTTCTTGCAACAATGTGGATGAATCTTAGCAGCCTATTGCTTACAGTAATAACCTTTTTAACGTTAAAGACAACAAAAATATACACTCTAAAGGAATGCAGGGAAGTGGTGAATACAGAAGTCAGGGTTGATTTTCCAAGAGAGGGAGGCTTGGATGGAGAAGATGTATACAGAGAGGTGGAGATACAGATAGACTATCAGCAAATACTAGTTTTAGTTTTCATGTGGATGGTAAGTCCCAGGGGTCTTTGATTCAATGATTTTAGCAGCCCTGACGATCATACCAAGACCCATCATTTCATTTAGAGTTGCAAAGTGGTGACTTCCTATTCCAGATGTTTTCTCTGCTCTAAAGTTCTACACAGAACTTTCTCATTTAATTATTTTTAATTATTCTCAAAATCAGTTTATGTGGAAAGGTGAGGGAAGAAAATTCTTTTTTACAATTTTTAAAGAAATGAATTGGTGCCCCAGCCACCTCCATAGTAATCAATGAGACTTGCTCCCTTCATGGGCTGGGCAAGCACTATGCCCCCGGGCTATGCTCCAGCCCCAGACTAATATGGAAGTATTATGAAATCATAGATATTTTATATGATCAATATATTGAAAACATTGTTCATTTTCTTACTCTTGAGTTGTCCATTCTTAGGGCAGTAAAAGCTCTTTTGACTCCTGCGAACTTTAAAAAATATTTAAATTACAATAAAATACACAAAACATTTCCAAATCTAGGAATTTTTTTCTAAGGAAATAATTGGAGACTTGCTTAAAGATATGTGCACAAGATTGATGGTTGAAATATTGCTTATAATAATTAAAATGGAAGCAACAAATGATTGCTCACAAATATATTTCTATCTAACATGGAGCAGGGTAGATACCCAATGAATATTTATTAAGTGAACTAATCAAGGAATATCCATCAACAAGGCATCAGGTAAATAATTGCGGGTACATCTATACAATATAATACTTCAAAGTCATCAAAAAGTGGTGTGATTAATATACTATTTAATTACATTGTGGGCAGAATAATGGTCCCTCAAAATGTCCACACCTGAATTTGCAGAACCTATGAATGAATGAATGTGGAGCTACATAGCAAAGGAGAACTAAGGTTGCCAGCAGAACTAAAGTTGCTTATCAGTTGACCTTAAAACAGGGAGTGTATCCAGATTAGCCCGGTGGTCCCAGTGTTATCACAGAGATCCTGAAAAGGAAGAATGGGAATCAGATGATAGCATGGGAGTGACTCAGCCATAGCTGTAGCCTTTGAAGATGGAGAGAGGGAGCCATGAACAAGCAAAGCAAGCCATCCCTAGAAGCTGGAAAGTGGAGGGAAGTGAGTTCTCCCCTGGAGCACCTGGAAGGAATGCAGCCCTGCCTACAACTTGGTTTTAGCCCTGTTAGACCCATTTTCAGTTACAGACTATAAAATAAATTTTCGTTGCTTTAAGCCATTGAGTTTGTGGTAATTTGTTAGCAACAACAGGAGACTAATACAATATAGAAACATTTATAAGACACGTTGAGTTTAAAAAGTAGGTTACAGAATAACACTTTGGTGTTGCTATGGTCTGAATGTATCATCCAAAATTCAAGTGTTGGAAACTTAACCCCAGTGGAAGTGTGTTAGAAGGTGGGGCTTTGGGGAGGATTAAAGGGCTCCCATCTTTGACCACATGAGGACACAGCAGGAAGCGCTCACCAGGTGCTAGCACCTTGATCTTAGACTTCCCAGCCTTTAGAACTGTTAGAGAATAAATTTCTGTTACTTAGAAATTACCCGTCTCAGGTGTTTTGTCATAGAACAAAATGGATTAAATTGGGATTCCATTTTTGTGCAGTTGTATGTGCACAGAGATGTCAAGAAGGATGTTCAAGAAAAAATAAATTTAGATATTTATTAATCATTATGCATCTAATAGTAGCAGAAAAAATAAAATTTTTTGTTGTTCTCAAATAATCAAGACAGGAAGTAGGTGGTTATTAATGTAAGTTCAATGGAAGAGGAAATAGCCACCAGATCATTATCAAGTGAGCCCATAGTAAAATGGAATTTGACCCAAAATTCATTTACTGCCTGGTCCCCCAAATCCAACTGGGGACCATGATGATGGACCCTGTGTACCACTGTCAACTAAGACCATGTGTGACATAGTCCTCAAAAGAGGTGAGTATCCCTTAATGTACTGCCACCCGAGTAAATGGGCATAGGTCTTTCTGGGAAATGACTAGAGAAATCATTAAAGTAAATGCATGTGGGAGTCATTACATGACTGTACATCTTCCAAAATTCATGGAGCTGTACATTAAAAATAGGCAATTTTGTGTAATAAGCTTAAAAAAATAATCTCAGGTTTTTCATGCATTTATGCTCATTCTCTATGGTCACAACTACTATTCAGAGATTGGAATTGAACCTGGGCATCAGTCCAGGGTGTCATTAGAACAACAACAACAACAAAATGTTATAGGAATGCAAGAGACGTGAACAACTCAAGCTTCAGGGGGCGGGGTGAGCATAAATTGCAAACAATTAAGTTAGATCAATAGACACTGGACTTCTCCTCTGCAACTCTGGACACTTCATTATGATGCAGTGCCTTAAGAATTCTGAGAAGTATTTCCAACTAGAAGTTGCCATTGAAATATGTAGTGGAAAAAATATGATTCAGACATGTACATAACATAAAAATATCTCCAGCTGGGAGTGGTGGTGCACACTTGTAATCCCAGCAAATCTGGAGGCTGAGGCAGGAAGATCTCCAGTTCAGGGCCAAGCTGGACAACTTGTTGAGACCCTGCCTCAAAATTAAAAAGGGGGGGGCGCGCTGGAGATGCAACTCAGTAGTGCTTGCCTAGCACACTCAAGGTCCTGGGTTCAATCCCTAGCACAAAACAAAGCAAAAACAAACTCCTGAAAATGTGCTCCATCAAAAACATGGAAACTAGGGAACAAAGGAAAAAAAGAAGACATGTCATACAAGAGGCTCCAACTTACACAAGGGGTCATAGTAATGCCAGGATGATGGTGGAGAGCAAGCTTCAAGGCAGCTGGGCAACGTTTTCAGACATAACACAGAGCTCCAAGATACTCATTCAAGATTAAACACAGCCGGGCGCGGTGGCGCACATCTGTAATCCAAGCAACTTGGGAGGCTGAGTCAGGAGGATCGTGAGTTCAAAGCCAGCCTCAGCAACTTAGCGAGGCCCTAAGCAACTCAGTGAGACCCTGTCTCTAAATAAAATACAAAATAGGGCTGGGGATGTGACTCAGTGGCCAAGAGTCCCTGAGTTCAATCCCTGGTTCCCAAAAAAAA
>JAJEJO010003435.1:21699-71167 GCA_020662805.1 Glaucomys volans
AAAAAAAAAAAAAAAAAAAAAAAAAAAAAAAAGATTAAACACACAGAATATCTCATTTGTTAATGAACTGGGCAGGGGGAGAGTATGAAGGTAAGTTAAATATATATATGTATATATGTATGTATGTATATGTATATATATATGTGTGTATATTTATATATGTATGTATTTGCTGGAAAACTAAGTAAATGAGAAGATAATTATTAAAATGTTCAGGAAAAGAAAGCATTCATACTTCAAGGCTGAGTTGCAAAAGCATTTATGTCATCGCAAAACCGTAAGCACTGAACACTGATTCAACCCAAAATTGATGCAACTGTATTAGGAGGATGAGAAGATGGGAAGTGTCCAAGTGAGTGTGTGTGTATATATATATGTATATGTATATATAGTGTTGTGAAAGAGTGCTAAATCCTCATGTTTTGTTGCAATATAATAAATGCAATATGTTTAGACATGAAGTATCTAAAATTTAGTTCTGAAAAGCAGAGGAGACTGAGCAAAACAAAAAAATCAGAGATAACCAGATTTCTAGGAAGCATTTGGCCCTGCGGCACAGAAGCACCATTGTGAACAGCTCCCAGCTGTTTATCAAATGAGATGGAGAAGAGCAAATGCAAAACTCTATGTCAGAAGGTAAATGCCATCTAGGTGGGCACATGGCCCTGGGGTCCCCCAACATGCATATTCATCAAACAGCTGCTCCACAAAAATCATCTTTCTCGAAGATGAGTAACCAAACCAGACAACATAGCTTAGAGTCTATAGAAAATTAACACAAGGGAGAAACAGGGAAAGGAACAAGAAAACCAAATGTTAGGTTAAGAATATCACAGAAAATTGATGACTAAGAGAATTGGAATACATAGAAACCTGTAGACAAATATTTTATTCTAGCAGAAAAGTAGAAAGTAGTATTAGGAAATGGTATCTTTATCATTTAAAGCTGACAGATTAAGTCACAGGAGTATAAGTGCATTTTGCAATACCAAGTTAAACACAAAATGGAGAAAATACATTAATTTCATCATTGGGCATTATTGACAACTTTCAAAGCAACTGAGGATTAAGGACATTTTAAAATTACAACAAAAATATGAACTGTCCAAATTATCGAAAGTAACACACACAAAACAAGCAAATTGGGAATTTGGTGGAGGATTAAAAAAGAAAGATTTGAAGGAGAAAGAATGGCATAAGATAATGGGATATATCTATGCTCAAACACACCTCTCCTGTCAAAAATGTAAATGGTTGGCATTCACCTATTAAAAGAAAGAGATTGGCTTATAGATTCACAAAGCAAAATCGAATTCTGGGCTATTTGCTTTTACTAAGAACAAAGTGATGCATAAATGTTAACAATAAAAAGATGGGCAATAGTACAATTAGGCAAATGCAAATAAAAGAGAGCAGGTGTCACAATCAAACAAGGTTGAATCCAGGTCAAAATCATTAAGTCAAAGAAGCACACTTTGAATGATAAGAGGTCCATTTCTCAATGAAGATATAACAGTTATGAATATACAACAAAGAAAAGAGTGCCGCTATTCTAAAAACAAAAATGATAAGGATCACGAGGGCAGTAGCAGCAGCAGATTACAGACCATGACAGGTGAAATTTTTTTTAAAAGTAAGTACAATTTGCAAGTAATCTATCAAAAATAATAAGGAATAGATTGTTGCTATCATTTAATAGACTTCCCTTTCAAAGACTCACAGATCATCCAATAAAACTGACTGTTCATCAGAAGAACATCACAAAGAACATCAAACATTTATTTTGCTGCTTATTATGTACCAGGCCCTCTTCTAAGCACTTCACATTTATTAACTCACTTAATTCCAACAACTTTTAAAGTACGTGTATTATTATCCTCACTTTGCAGATGGAGAAACAGAGGCTTAAGTTATTTGTGCCAAGGTCAGAGAGCTTGTGCTAGTAAATGGTAGAGCTGGAGTTGGAGGTGGCTTATGGTTAAGCACCCCTGGGTTCAATCCCTGGTACCAAAAAAAAAAAAAAAAAAAAAAAAGGAAAATGTCATCAAGCTACAAGCACTTTTCTGTATGTTAACATTCCACTCAGTTCCTCTCATCTCCAGGCTCCAAGAACTCTGCTCCAGAGGCTCAACTGGCTCTGCACAACCATTGTTGCCTGGACAGTCGCAGGTGCCAAAAGCATGATGGGTCACCCCAGAAACCAGAAATGGTGCTGTACCATCCAAAGGGAGAATGACAGGACACCCCAGAAGGCAAGAAATGTGTGCCCAGGATTTTAAAATGCACTGAGATTCCTATAGTGAGTTTGCGTTTTTGCCAATATTACATATGCAGAAAATGGAGAAAACAGTTGTACAGTCAACTTAAACACTGCAAAGAGAACATTTGCTTAATGAAAATCAGGCAAAGACTTGGAAGAAAACGTCATAACATTTTCTACTCGAAACCATTCTGAAAGGCCAAATGATTCTGAAAGGCCCTCTCTCTCCAGATGGAACCCATACTGTGAATCACAAGATAATTTCCTTTTCTTCACAGCCCCCACCATGTGAGACGCTCTGCTCCACCACATGTTCCCTGCCATGATGTTTGGCCTTCCAACAGGGCCAAAGCCACTAGGCCAAGCAACCAAGGACCCAAAATGAGTCAAATTAAATAATGTTGAGATTTTTCCAGCTATGAACCTGAAATATCTCACCATTTATGTTGTCTTTGATTCCTTCATTATAGATTTCTAACTTGTCCTCATAGATTTTCATCAAACTACATAGAACTATCATTTTTTTGGCACTACATACGTGGGCCAGTTTCAAATTTCCAATCCAATTGGAATTTCCAATCCAATTTCCAATCCAATTTCCAATCCAATTGCTGTTATAAAAAAAAGTAATTGACCTCTATATTAACTTTGTATTCTAAGTCCTTGCTATAATCTCATGTTAGTTTTCTGTTTTTATTTTTATTTTTTGTGGAGCTGAGGATTGAACCTGGGGCCTTGAGCATGCTAGGCAAGCACTCTACCGCTGAACCACATCCCCAGTCCTAGTTTAGGTGATTCTTTGGAATTTCCTATGTAGATAATCATGTATGTATGGATAAAGATATTTTTTCTTTACCACTGAGCTATACCCCCACCTCGATATTTTTTCTTTAAAAAAATAATTTCCTGGGGCTGGGGTTGTGGTCACTCCATGACCTGGCCCCTTGGCCCCTCCCACTCAGATCTCCTCTTCTCATCACTAGCACCTGGCTCATGGTGCCCCCGCCTCACTCACCTTTATTCCACCTCTCCAAGCTCACTCCGTCCATAGACTCTGCACTTGCTTTTCTCTGTGATTATCTTTCTTTGGATGTTCACAAGACAGTCTGGTCTTCATGAAAACATTGTCAAGAAGGTATAAGTAGCTTAGTAGCTTGCTCTTACACCTTTTAGGTAATTTTTGTAATTTTATGTAATTTCTGTAAACACTTCCTTCCCCTCCCAAGAGTACCTTCTCTGATCTGACAGCATACAGATAACTAACATTAAAGACACTCTGATTTTGCACTGGGAATCGACTTTGACTTCTTCCCAGCCTACTTGGGGGCCCCCTCTCCTAACAAAGTCATTCAGGATTTTCCAAATTCTCACAGAAACGCATAGACAGACACTCTCTAAGTCCCTAAGAACAAAATTACTTTTTCTTGACCCATAAAATCTCTAAGTACTAGATTGTACATCTAGTATGATGATTGATGATTGCAACCAATTAGAGGATTATAAGATCAATTTTAAGGGTCAAAAGTAGTACTTTAAAAAAGTTGAAATAGACAACATAATTTAATAGAAAATATCAGAACGCACCACACTAATTCCTGTTGAGGACTTTTGATAGTTCAATTATTTGTAAAGAGCAGGGTCAGGGAACGAGGGAGATCCATACACTGGAATATCCTGGATTCATTTTTTTGGAAAGATAGCATTGCATATCCCAATTCTGTGTTATCAGAACTCATTGTAACTTATGAAATGAAGTACATGAGAATCTTATTTGCTCATAGAAAATCCAGAATTTTCAATTGAGTTCCAGGGAAAAACGATGTTTTCCTGAAAGGATGTCACCAGTATGGTGTGTGTATATATCAAGAATAATATAGCCGGGCGCGGTGGTGCACGCCTGTAATCCCAGTGACTCGGGAGGCTGAGGCAGGAGGATCGCGAGTTCAAAGCCAGCCTCAGCAACTTAGCGAGGCCCTAAGCAACTCAGTGAGACCCTGTCTCTAGATAAAATACAAAATAGGGCTGGGGATGTGGCTCAGTGTTGGAGTGTCCCTGGGTTCAAACCCCAGTACCAAAAAAAAAAAAAAAAGAAAAAAAGAAAGAAACTCCTCCTACTGCAAGTTATGTAACTTTAATGCCAGATATATGTAGCAAGACAATTTCATAGAGGGATTATTGTTTGTATAGAGAATAAATTTGGGTCAACAAAAATTAAACTATACAATTTATTATAGAATTGTAACTGCTAGAACAGCAAAACTGATCAGCAAACAAGGTAGAAATGCAAAAAATTGGAAGAAACTATTAAAAACAAGATAATTTGAAATACTAAATAAAACAAGTGTATATAAGATTAATTTTATTTTCAAAACCTTAAATAAATGAATAAAATATAAACTATTGTGAATTAATACTTCATTTACACAGAAAAAATGGTTGCTAGACATGAAATTCATCAGGTCAAATAAAGATTAAAGAACAACTTATTCCTATGAAAAACATGGGTATAAATTATTATGGTTTATAACTGTTTAAGTATGTGAATTAGAATTATCAGTTTTGACCCATTTAAAATAAAGTAAAAGATCACCCTCGACACTCATCTTAGTTGTGCATGGGGCATGTCCTCATGCATTCTGGACTGGAATAAACCTATGAACATTGCATTAACTAAAATCTTTCCTTTCCTAACTTGCTTCTGTATAATTTATGATTTCCACATTTTAATAATACAGTGTTTCTACATTGTATTATAAAATATTTTTGTATTTTATCCTATTGTTTTTACTCCCACCCAGAAAGGCAAGTATTGTGAAATTAGTATCTCAGGTACATACACATGTGTGTATACACTGGGTTACAATGTAATATCTATTTCTTATTGTGGGTTATGGTTCAAAAAGTTGGGAAAACACCCTGTGGGTTAATAGTTAGCAGAAGATAATGTTGGGTGAATAAGTCACACATGCCAAATGGTTTGGCTCAAGAACACCAGTTTGCAATCCCTGAGCTAAATTGTGAAGGATATTGAGTATACGTGTAGAATTTATTTTGTAAGTACACTGTAGCTAGGATAGAGAACAGTATTATGAAAAGTGTTTTAGAAGCGTTAATATGTCCCTCCCGACATTTTCCTCCAATGTAGAAAGTCTGAGGGCAGAAAGGTCACTCAAGTGCTGCTAAGACTGCCTAAAATGAGACCCTAATCTCAATCAGAAGCGGAATGGAGGGAAAGGAGAAAATGGAGGTAAACACAGTGCTAAGAAAAAATGATAACTTTTAGAGCCAAGAGCGACCTTTGGAATCGTAGGTTCCATCATCATCTTGGTTCAAAACGGGAAAGTAAAAGAACAATAAAAACCTACTCAGAACGTCTATGACTTCACACTGACTCAGAATCCTCAATAGTTAATCCAGTTAGTACAATTTACGGAGGGTTTAGATTCCTTTGAGGATGGGGAGGGCGAGTGTTCAAACTTACTTTCTACGGAATGAATTTAAATGGCCAGTGATTCTCACCCTTTAAAATCTGAATTCCAATTAGTTTCTCCCAGTGCGTCGGGAAGGCGTGCCCAATCACCACTCCTCCCCGCCCTGAAGTGGGCCATTTAGCATACTTTCGGAGGGCGCGTCCGCTAACGCACACCAAACCCTCCTAAATTAGTTTGAATTCTGTTGATTTCCACAGTTTAGGCCTTACGAATAAACCCAGGGTTCATTTGCTCGTTCACTTTTCCAACTGGAAAGCATTACTGAGTTTTAGGTAGTGCCCCCGCCGGGCGAGAGCCGGTCTGAAAGGGGACGCTCGTGGGAGTCAGCGCCGCGCTTTCGGCAGGGTCTGGTGGCGCTGGCCACCTGGGTCCTTCCCGGGATACGTCGGGCTGCCGGGGCACTGGGCGCGCAGCACAACGGGCGGGCGGTGCGTCCCCCTCCTCTCTCCCGAGCTCCGGGAATGTCACTCAGTTGACAACCCCAACTCCCTCGCGCCGGGAGCAGGAGGCAAATGTCTGGCGGGGCCCGGCGCCATGGCTAGGTTGGTCCCGGGCACATCCTGAGACTCGCCTGCGAGAGCCCCGAGCGCGCCTGGGTTTCCGGGTGCGAGTAGGAAGCTACTCGGGAAACCCCAGACCCCTCCCTGGGAGGAAAGGCGCCGATAGCGTCCCCGTTTCCAAGGAAACATGCCGGGTCATGACGTCACTTCCGCCGGCTTGTCTGGACTCCAGACTGTTGGAAGGAAAAGAGGAAAACTGAGCAACAGCCACGACGGTGGACGCGAGCGTCTCCTCTCTGCGCATGCGCCCGCTCAGCGGCCTGCTTCTATTTATGTGGGGGATCCAACATGGCGGCTGCGGCGACCCTGGCGATGGCGGTAGAGCCCATCAGAACATAGTAGCGGGGAAGGGGGCACGGTCCACGCTCACGGTGGCGTCGACGAAGGCGGCTGAAGGTGGTGGAGGGAAGAAAAGCGACGGAGAGCAAGAGGAAGGGCGGGCAGGCACGCAGCGCGGCGTAGAAGCGAGCGCCGGCTCGAGCGAAAGCGGAGGGCCAGAACAGTGGGGATGGCGGAGCCGCGCAGAGTAGCGTTCATTAGCCTGTCACCGGTGAGGCGGCGCGAGGCCGAGTACCCGGGGGCCGAGCGCGAGCCCGAGTACCCCCGCGAGCCCCCCCGGCTGGAGCCGCAGCCGTACCGCGAGCCGGCCCGGGCGGAGCCACCGGCCCCGCGGGAGCCGGCCCCCCGCTCGGACGCGCAGCCCCCGCCGCGGGAGAAGCCGCTCCCCCAGCGCGAGGTCAGCCGCGCCGAGCCGCCCATGTCGCTGCAGCGCGAGCCCCCGCGGCCCGAGCCGCCGCCGCCGCCGCTCCCTCAGCTGCCCTTGCAGCCGCCCCCGCCGCGGGAGTCGGCTTCCCGGGCCGAGCAGCCGCCGCCGCCGCCGCGGGAGACGGTGCGCCTGGAGCTGGTGCTCAAGGACCCCACCGACGAAAGCTGCGTGGAGTTCAGTTACCCGGAGCTGCTGCTGTGCGGAGAACAACGGGTACAGAGGATTCCTCCCTCCCGCCCCAGACCCGCAGCCTCAGGACCCGCCGCCTCCCCTGGCTGCTTTGCACCCCGGGACGGCCCGCGGCGCGTCCTGGTCACCCCGAGGGTGGGGTGGAGGGTCCGGGCCGAGCGGGTGGACCGGGCGGGAGCGCGGCGCAGCTCAGCTCCCCGGGGTGGCCGAGGCTCTCCCCGCGACACCGCACCGCGCCTGTTTTCCTCAGCACCTTTCGAAACCTCGAATTTTCCTCTTCCTTTCTGCTCCCTACAAAAATCTTGGGGCCCTGAGAGCGATGTGTCTGGCTTCTCGTTGTGGCGCTGCCGCTGTGTTTCCAGTAGATAGGAAGAGAAAACCTTGGGGGGACACGCCCCCCAGCCTGAAGCGGAGAGATTGTGTAACCCCTCTCGTTTCATCCTCATCTTCATCACTTGGTGCAGGGCGCCAGCGCTGCTGGGCTGGGCTTGCGTGCGGGTGGTTTTTTCCTCATTGAAGGGGATTTAAGAATAATTAACATTTTCAGAGAATAGGGATTCCACTAAAGGAATGGAGAAATTGGTTAGTTATCTATTAACTTATTTTTTCCCCTCTCGTTGTATTGGCAAACGTTTTAGCATTTGTTTGAATAATATTTTGGTGGTATTTGTTCACGTTGTCATTGCATGGGAAGGTGTCTCCTGTGTTATTCGGTGCCTGCTCATCATATTCTTATTTGAGTGTCATTAGTTTATGAGTCTGAGTTGCAGAATATTATACTTGGCCATTGTGATTTGTGGAGTATAACCAAAAATAAATCTTGGCTTTGAATTTTTAAAAACTTTATTGAAAAGACATAGGTATACCTTTGATGGAACTGGTGAACAATGGGGATAGGAACAGCGGTTTGTTGGTAATTGTAATTTTTATTGTTGTGGGTTCATCTTTCGAAGTGAGTCAGAAAGGGAGACGGTAGAGTAAGCGACAGGGAGAAGGAGAGAACATTGTCTTCTGTTCTTAGAGATTATGTCCTTTTTTAGGTTTTGCCCTCGCGTGGGTCTAATGGACTCCAGAAGTCACTTGTTTTGTTTTCCTCAACCATCTTTGTAGTTAAAATGAATGACTCCTTAGTCAAAAGTATCATATTAAACAGTGTCGCTAGATTTTGTTTATATTGTAGCCAGATAATCTTTTGATCATTAGTTACAAATAGTGTTGTGTGGTCAAATCATTACTAAATTATTTTAATGAAAATGAATTTTGTTAAGGGCAGAGACTATTTTGGGCACTTTCACATAACATTTTGTCCTCACTTGGTGTCCTCATCTTTATAAATGTGATGTCATTTTTTCCAAAGAAAATTAAAAATGTATGTTTGGAGCATTTTTCAAGTAAATTGTAGGGTTGCAATTTTTGTGATTTTCATAAATTACAGATGAAAAGCATTATCTTTGGGTAAAAATACATAATACGGGCTAGTGTATACTGAGTTCCTACTATGTGCTAGACAGAGTTGCCAGCAGAATACATTGTTTTTTCTAATTTAGTGCAGCAGAACTCATGAGGTAAGAATCATTGTCCCTATTTTTAAAATGAGGCTAACACAGAGGGTTTTACCTAATTTTATTAGCATTTATTTCCATTGTAATATGGATGCATATAATAAAGCAAAATGTCTTACAGTTAACTCATGCAGTTAAAATTTAGAGCATGCTGTCAAAATCAAGTTAGACTCAGTACAGAGTCCTTTTTTGTAACCCTCTTTATTCTGTAATGTTCATGCCTTGATAAATTATTATATGTTTTTAATTCTCAAAAAGAAACAAGTTCAGGGAGAAAGCTCATTTTGACACCCTAGCTTTGTTAACATTTTGATATCATCACTATTAACAGTCATGCAGTGCTTAATGGCAGGATATTTGTGATCTCCTCATTGTGCAGGCATCTTGGAATGTCCTTAACTAACCTAGGTGGTATAGCCTGCTACTTTACCTCAGGAGTACGGTCTCTACCATTGTGTGTGTGCTTTGTTGTTGAGCAGGACATTGTTGTGTGGAGTGTGTCTATACTTTCATGTTCTAGGAGATGAATAGTTTAATTTTTATGTTACTGCACACATAATGTCCATTTATGGGTAAACTGGTCCAATTTTATCATTGTATATTCAGTCATATGCCTTTTATCATTCCACAAATGTTTTTTGGCGCCACTGTTAATACAACATACTTTTGCAACAAAGATTTTACTATATTTTCTTATGATTTATCCCAGTTAGTATATTTTTTACATAGGAAATAGTAGAAAACACTTGTTTAAGTAAAATTGTCATAGTTCCATGACAGGAAATCCTAAAGAGAGGCTGTCAGAAAGCAAAATGATTAGCTTTAGCCTGGAAAGTAATGATTCCCAAATTTTTCTGTCCTCCCCCACTGGGAATAGTGCATACATTTTGAGAGATATTATGTTTTAAATATTTAAATATTATGTTAAATATTATGTTATAATATTTTCAAAAGAATTTTAATTTTGGGTTATTATAATTGAACATAATATTTTGTAAATAGGGAGAGAAGGGGAAAAAGAGATCTTGTAAAATTAGAAGAAGAAAGGCTCCATGGACTGGTGGTGTGGCTCAGTGGTAGAGCACTTGCCTTAGCATGTGTGAGGCACTCAGTACCACATATAAATAAATAAAATAAAGGCATTGTTTCCATCTACAACTAAACATTTTTTTTTAAATAAGAAGAAAAAGGCTGTAAATTTTTGAAACAGCCATCTGTCATTGAATAAGATTGCGGCTCTAGATCCCAAAGTTGATACATGTGGAATTGTAGGGAGAAAAAAGTGGTACATGTCAATACCATCTATATTGGGGTGCATTTCAGTCCCCTTCCATTATGTACAACTATAATGCACCAATAAAAAACATGGAAAAGATAAATCTGTCCCCTTAATAAATGCTAAATGAACAGCTAAAGACCAGTCAACTGAAATGCAATCAAAAATTTTCTATGCCCATTTTTATAAATGAGGAAAGGCACAATTAAATAAGAATATGCTGGCAAAACATAGAGCACAAAGTCACCTCCCAGGTTGTTTGGATGCAGTCCACTACAGATTTCCTTGATACTTCTGTTCAGTATGTGCTGTGACTGAGGTGTTCTGGATGAGACCAGTGCACTGGAGTCATCTCTGTCCTGAAAGATTGATTTGTTCACCATTTCTGTCTAAAGAGTGATAGTGCATTTTAGAAATAAGTTTTGGCAGTGATTGATACACAAGAAGAAAAAAACTTGTAGTAAATCAGAACACAAGAAAAAAAAATAAAAAAAAAAATTCTTAGTAAATAGAAAATTCATTAATTGAAACACCAGTTTGTGAACATGATTAATTGGATGTTTACTGTAAAGAGAAAATAAGTAATTGTAGTATTGTAGTATTAATGTAACTACACTTCTGAAGAATTCTCTGGCATTCTGTTGCTTATCACATAACATATTTTGGGTAAGATGTATGAAAGATCAGGAAATGATGTTAATAAGGTCAAAGGGCAAAATTTTGCACATGGATAGTTAGGGTAGTTGGTAATTTTTTGATTTTTTTCACCTGAAAAAAACATAAAGAATTATACATAAGTTTGATTAAAGGAGGAAATCTATTTTTAACAGTAAAAGAAAAATGAATCCATTTTCTTAAATTTATTTTTATAGACCATCAGAAGTAAATAAAAAATGACCTTTGAAGCCTGCATAAAGTACATAAAATATATTACGAATGGCATATAAAGATGATTCTTATTGAAAATTTAGCACCCTGTGTGGATATCTATACACATGAAATGGATCAGGTAGAAAGACCTACTATTTGGACTTGACAATAACACGAAGGGTCAGTTTAAAATAATAATGGCAGGGGGCTGGGGATATAGCTCAGTTGGTAGAGTGCCTGCCTTGCAAGCACAAGGCCTTGGGTTCAATCCCCAGCACCGCAAAAAAATATATATATATATATAAAAATAATAATAATAATGGCAGAACATGGTGATTGCTCACTTTAACTTTAGCTTTAAGGCTATACCTGAACATGTCTAGTATTCCTTCTTTCCTTACCAGTGTATTCTTGCTAGTTTATTTCTTTTGGATTATGTTTATATTTTCCATTGATAACTCCAACTGGGATAAGGCATTCTACAAATTTATTACATATTGCAGTTCTAAAAATTTATTCTAAAGTTAACTCCTTTAAGCCTTAAGGAGTATCCTTTTATTCATTTTGTTGTTGTTGTTTAGTTGTAGATGGACAGAATGACTTTATTTTATTTATTTATTTTTATGTGGTGCCGAGGATTGAACCCAGTGCCTCACATGTGCTAGGCAAGTGCTCTACCACTGAGCTCCCACCTGAGCCCCATCATTTTATTTTATTTTATTTTATTTTTTGTGGTGCTGGGGATTGGACCCAGAGCCTTGTGCATGCGAGGCAGGCACTCTACCAACTGAGCTATATCCCCAGCCCCCCATCCTTTTATTTTAATGTCCTAAGTATAATGGATTGTTTTGTATTCATTCTGCCCATGTTTTTTCCCATCAGGTGTTTCAGACTGATCATATCTTGGCCTTTAGGTCTAGGATGAAGTGTCTTAGTTCCAAAATATAGAAATCTTTGCCTCTTCTGCATTTTTTTCCCCTCTTCATGGTCAGCTAAATCTATACAGTATTTGAGTTGTAATATACTTTTTTTTTGTATCGGGAATTGAACCCAGGGCCGCTCAGTCCCTAAGCCACATCCCCAGCCCTTTTTCATTTTTTATTTTGAGACAGGGTCTTCCTAAGTTGCTAAGGTTGGCCTTGATTTTGTGATTCTCCTGCCTCAGCCTCCCAAGTCACTGGGATTACAGGAATGCACCACTGTGCCTGGCCCATGCTTTCATTTTTAAGTAATCAAAGATACCACTTTAGAAAAACATCTAGCCTTCCTTTTTAAAAATTTACTTTCAAATTAATTGTTTGAAATTAGATACAAATAATATTTTTAAAAAGTAGCTCTGTGTTTTGGCTAGGTATTTTTTTTGTGAATTGAAAACCATATATAAAATGTGTCTGCTAAAATAGTGAACCTGAGTAAAGGATGTGATTTGTTTGTTTTGGCAAATAGATGATAAATACAGGATCCTAGCTGTTGTGTGCAAGCACACACACTCTCTGCCTGTGTGTGCAGGTGTATGTGTTTTTTACATGAACTGCATATTTTACAATAAAATTTCACTGTTCCCTACTAAAAGAAAGCCATGGTAATATTATCTTTTTGCAGTTACTTTTCTTTTCTGGCTTTGTTTAAAAAGAGTGTATACTCCCTGAATGGATATCCATTGACAGGAGATAGAGAGGATATAGAAATTGTTGATTCTGAGTCTCATCAGAATGCTAGGGAGGCTGCAGATACTAAAGTAATAACTCAGAGACAGATGATTCAATGTTGACTCTAATTAATTTCTAGACATCCTTTTAAAGGCATTTCCTGACCAAAACAATTAATCTTTGTTAGGAAAGATATCAAACTGGAGTTATACATCTTTTCATTTTTACCTAATGTTTTGGGTAGTTTTCACCTTATTATTTTGGATGGGGCGATCACATGATCATTTTGCAGGTAGAGTCAGTTTGAATTGTTTCATTCTTGGCCACCAAAAAGCTAGAATGTGTTTAAGTCTATCAAAACTGCCAATATTTTTTTGTTATGAATCAACAGTTCTTTTTAGTTCCTTTTTTTTTTTCTTTTTTGGAACCAGGGATTGAACTCAGGGACACTCGACCACTGAGCCACATCCCCAGCCCTATTTTGTATTTTATGTAGAGACAGGGTCTCACTGAGTTGCTTAGGGCCTCGCTAAGTTGCTGAGGCTGGCTTTGAACTCGCGATCCTCCTGACTCAGCCTCCCAAGTGCTAGGATTACAGGCGTGCGCCACCACGCCCGGCTCTTTTTAGTTACTTTTAATCCTTCTGATTTGCTTGTTTGCAGTAGGAAAAAGTGATTCTCATTGATTAAATTTCAGAATATATTCAACTATGAATAATTATTGAAGTAATTATATAATGTATAATTATTGAATACACAGATGTTAGTGATTGTAATTGCATATTCAATTATATTGAAAGATTATTGAAGTAGTTAATATATAGCAACATTGATAGTTGAAGTAACACTAATACTTTCATTTCTTTTCCTCTTCACTTTGAATCAGAAGAAGCTCATTCATACAGAAGACCCATTTAATGATGAGCATCAGGAGAGGCAAGAGGTGGAAATGTTGGCTAAGAAGTTTGAAATGAAATATGTGAGTATAATAAACAATGTTTGGAGAGGTGATTTTATCCAGCTGTCTTATTTTCTTTCCCTGGCTGGTTGGGAGGAATTATAAATATCTATCGTCTGTCTTATCTTGTTCCCACAAATTGAAACCAAATGAATGGTTAGACAGAGTTTGATTAGGTTTGTGATGGCTGTAATAGTAGGCACCACTTGTTATAGTCCTTCTGGAGACCAGAAAGCTTGCTTAACATATATTATCTCCAGTTCTTATAACAATACCACAAGGTAAGTAACATTAGCCATATTTTACAGATGAAGAAATAGGATCTGAGCCCAGTTGGTCTGTGCTACACAATGACAAGAATAGGCAGGACATCCATGCTATATAGCTCTAACCTTGTGCCTTTTCCATTATGGGGAAGCATGTTGTTTTAATTCTCTTGGTGTAGTAGTTTTCCAACCTTTCTTTTAAGAGTTTAAAAGAGTTAATGTGTATGCTATACTTCCAGGTCTTTTGGATGAGTCTCAATCAGAAGCAACACAAAATTTCTTTGAAAGCATCTGTTTATCTTAAATATTCATGTATATTCTATATTCTGTGCCACAGTATATTTGTTCTTTTTTTAATATAAAAATAATCTTTAATTGCCTGATAAATTGCTTCACATTTTTCTCAGATTTTCTAGTGTAATTTGTAGGAAGCTCTCCTGTCCCATGTTTATCGTATGGCTTTAACTACTCCTTGGCTCTTTGCTAAAAAATAACCCAGTTGAGAAAACCAAACCCCTTCTTGTTCTTCCACGAACATTGACAGTGTCTTATAGAAACAAGATATCAGCTCACCCTAGCCCTGCCATTTATAATACCCTCAAAATGCAGCTAGGATTGTGGTTGACATTTGGTGGCTCCTTGTGGTAATTAGGAAACCTCTGTGGGTGATGGAAATATGTGAGAAAAGATTAGAATTTGTGTCGGGTTCTAGACTTACTTTGCCACCTACTAACTGTGTCCTTCAGGTGAGGTTATTTAGCCTCTTAGGGTCACAGTTTTCTTGTTTTGGAAATTGAGAGATTCAGGATTTTTAAAGACCCTTTTAGCTCTGCTTTCTGTGACTATGTAATAATAAATTTAGAGATAAACTGGTGGGTGTTTTAATATAAAGAATAGCAAAAGTTGTTACTCTAATTTGTAATTTTAAATTATAGTATGAGATTATACTGTATTATAATGTATAAATCCTAAACTACTGTGTTTTATAAACAAATTATACATTGGTTTCATGTTTTAATCAAGCAGTGCATTTACATGGTTCAAAATTTTAAAAACTATAGAGTGGGACTGGGGTTGTGGCTCAGTGATAGCTTGCCCTGCCTGCATGGGGCACTGGGTTTGATCCTTAGCACCACATAAATAAATCAAATAAAATTTAAAATAAAACTACAGAGTGACAAAGTTTCTTTTTCTTTTTAATTTTATTTTTATTATGTTTCCCACTCATCTAATCTCACTTCCTAGGCAGGTAACATTTGGGTGGGTCCTTCTGGAGATGTTATATGTGCATGCCTCTCCCCCCATATATATATATATATGTGTGTGTGTGTGTGTGTATGTGTGTACACACATGTATATGTGTATGCACATATATACACACACATTCACACACACATCTATTCTAGCCTACCCGCTTTTTACACATATAGAATACTATACATCCTCTGCTCTTTACTTTTTCCATTTTCTATATCTTAGATTTTTTTTTCTTCTTCTCAGAACAAAGAGCACATGCTTGTGCATGCTCTTTCTTTGTTTAAGGCTATATCATATTTATTGTATGGAAATATCGCAGTTTATTTAACGAGTACCCACATGGTTTAGGTTGTTTAAAAAATGTTTGTTCTTACAAATAATGATGCAATAAATTACTTTGTAAAGTATTGTTTTACATATTTTCAACTAGCAAAATGTCTGTATTTGCTACCCCTGAATACCCATCTAGGAGATCTTTTGTGATGACCTAGAGCCAGACAAGTTTATACAAATGGAAGACTTGGTCAAAGGATTTATATATTTATAATTTTGCTATATATCACTAAATTATCAGCTTCCATATTCCACTTCTTTTAGCTTGATAATTAGAGTACTTTTGTTTTTGTTTTGCCATGGATTATAAAAATCCAAGATTAGAATTGCCCTTTGCAAATCGGAAAGATCCTGTATATAATGTGACTCAGTGTGACTCATGATTTAACTCATAATGTGACTCAGCATGTGATGTGCTGCCTCCAAGTTAGCATTAATATTATTGGGGTCCCCTAGGTTAGCATTTGGCATAGAGAAATCTGTGTTCTGAAATTGTGTGATGTATAAGATTGAGTTCCAAACAACTTGAACATATCCAGACATTGACATTATGCCCAGATAAGATACTATTCTCTTTTTTTGAGCCAGGGTCTCACCAAGTTATTGAGGCTGACCTCAAACTTGTGATCCTCCTGCTTCAATCTCCTGGATCACTGGGATTACAGGCATGGGCCACTGCATTCAACCTGAAATACTACTATAACTGAAATTAATGTGCTATGATTCTTCTTCAGATTTTTATTTTTCTTACTCTCATTTCTATTCCAATTAGAGATTTACAATGTACTATAATTGTGAAAGTTTTATGTGCATTAACCTAAAAGCATGCCATAATTATCTTATCTGTGAGTGTTAAATTTATACACATACGCACACACACACTTGTGTGTGTGTGTGTGTGTGTGCAATATGTGTATACATTATTTGGGAACTTTTAAGAAAATTATGAGACCAGAAGTAATCTGAGAGAAGATAATTCATCTGGCTCTAGGTCATCACAAAAGATCTCCTAAATGGGTATTCAGGGGTAACAAATACAGATATTTTACTTGTTGAAAATCAGTGATATCAGAAATTATAGGGAGTATAAAAATTGTAAAATTGAATTCATGGGGTTCCTACTATGTTTACCAACAATTTGTAAATTTTTTTTTTGGGTAAAGGGCAATGTTATTAAATACTTACTGGTACCTATCGACATTTGTATACTGGTATGACTACTAGAGTATACTAACTACATGCTAATTGTGTGTGAAATCTTGTTAAATAGGTGAGTCCAAGTTTGACTATTTCTACTTCTCCATAAACTCCAGATAGTCTCATTGGTTAGTAGAAGCAGGATTCAGAAGGCATGGGAGCCTTACTGTTCCCAGTTAGGCTAAAATTCCAGATTCCCACACAATTTTAAATGGTTTCTAGGTGGTATATGCCTTTTCTTGAGGTCATCTATGCTATAGAGTGAGGGAATGAGGTTCAGTTTAACGGTTATAGATTTGTTTTCTTAGCTTTCTAGGATATAAGATAACCTATGATGCTTGGAAGCTTTCTCTGTGACTTATTTTGCTTAATCCCAGCTGTCATGAAAGATCATGCTCCTAGAATTGGATATAACTTCAGTAATCTGAGTAAAAGTGTCTGTGTAGCACACTACTGGTACCTGTCAGGGCTCAGTTAAGACTAATTCTGAGTGACTCCCTGGTAGGTATTCTGCCTGCTATTTAATTCTGTGTGATTTTGGACTCTCAGAGCCCTAGTAATTTTATATTTATTTTGAAAGAGAGTACAAGCTGGGCAGAGTGGTACATGCCTGCAATCCAAGCAGCTTCAGAGGCTGAGGGCAGGAGGATCTCAACTTCAAGGCCAGTCTTGGCAATTTTGTAAGACCCTGCTTAAAAATTTACAAAAGGGCTGGGGTTGTAGCTCAGTAGTAGAGCACCCCTGGGTTCAGTCCCCAGTACTTCCAACCCTCTCCATGGCAAGGATAGATTTAATGATATTAAAGAAATTCTGAACAGGCTAATAAATAGAACAGTTGATAAAGTAATGCTGATTTTACTCAAAGACAAATTATATTTCTAAAATTTTGATTTTTCTTTTGATGTAGATTATAAAATTTTGTTCAGATAGATTTTAAGGAATGGTAATATTTTAATAACTGTACAATACTTGATGAGTGACTTCTTTACAGTACTTCTCAGTTGAATGGAAATAAATACAATTTTGTACTTAAAATAATTATGGATTATTTTTTAAGTGTCCTCAAGGGCTGGGGTTATGGCTCAGTGGCAGAGTGCTTGCCTAGCCTTTGTGAGGCACTGGGTTCAATTCTCAGCACCACATATAAATAAATAAATAAAAGGTCAATTGACAACCAAAAAATACATATATATATATTTTTTTTGGTACTGGGGATTGCAGGCGTGCGCCACCGCGCCCGGCTTGAGGACATTTTTTTAAAAATATTTTTTTGAGCCGCGCGTGATGGCGCGCGCGCCTGTAATCCTAGCACTTGGGAGGCTGAGGCAGGAGGATCGAGAGTTCAAAGCCAGCCTCAGCAACTTAGCGAGGCCCTAAGCAACTCAGTGAGACCCTGTCTCTAAATAAAATACAAAATAGGGCTGGGGATCTGGCTCAGTGGCCGAGTGCACCTGGGTTCAGTCCCCAGTACCAAAATAAATAAATAAATAAAAATGTCCTCAAATATGGTACTGATACAAGTGGATGTTATGAAAACATTTGTATTCTCTTTCTGGGAATTTTGAGAATTATATCACTTACTCATTATTAATTAATCATATCTGCCAAGGAGTTAAAACTTCCTTGAGAACATCCTAGGGTCTGGTTTTCCTGTTTTGGCCTCAATGTTATGTCTGATTTCTCAGGATCAACTTGTAGGTTTGTGGATAAAGGAGTTTGGGCAAACTTGTTAACATCACCACAAAATAAATTCTATTTGCAAAACACGAATACCAGTGTATTTAGGGTTCTGCAGAACAGCAGTAGTATATTATATATACCCCCAGCCCTCTGTATATGCAGTTTTTGCATCTGTGGATTCAACCAACCGCAGAACAAAAATGCAGCCCCCTCCAGTTTGTTACCTGTACAGAACATGCAAAGATATTTTTTCTTGTCATTATTCCCTGAACAATATCATCAACCACTATTTATATATTATGCACATTATATTAGTTATTATAGATATCTAGAGATAATTTAAAGTATACAGGGTAATGTGAATAGGTTATACACAAATACTTCGCCTTTTTTGGGGGGTGGGTACTGGGGATTGAACCCAGGATTGCTTTACCACTGAGCTACATCCCTTTCTCTTTTTAATTTTTGAGACAGGATCTTACTAATTTGCTAAGTTGCCCAGTCTCACCTTGAACTTAGAATCCTCCTCCCTCAGCTTCCTGAGTCGCTGGGTTTATAGTAATGCTCCACTGCGCCCAGTTAGCTATATTTTGGTATTTTATGTAAGAGATTGAGCATGTGTAGATTTTGAGTATCTGTGGGGGAGCATGGAACGAATTCAGGATACTGAGATGACTCTATATAGTAAAAATATGAAATAACTTTTTAAAATAAACTCGAGGGAGAAGAGAGGTCTTAAGGGAAGAATTCCTAACTCAAATAGTCATTTTTTTTATTGCAGTTATCAATTCTGATTGTTTGCTATGACATGCCCTTTTAATTCCATGGTCTCTTTGAGCTAAATACATTAATTTCACCCTCTTTTAGAACTCTTGAGAATCTGCAATTTTAGGATATTTGGGAGGAAGGACTTTTGTCCCTAAGTGGTGACTCTAGAAATCTATATATAGAGCTGGGCACGGTGGCACATGCTTGGAGTCCCAGGGGCTTGGAAGGGTCTTGTAGTCCCAGGGGCTTGGAAGGCTGAGACAAGGGGATCTCGAGTTCAAAGCCAGCCTCTGCAAAGGCGAGGCTAGGGCTGGGGATGTGGAGCAATGGTGGAATGCTCCTAAGTTCAATCCCTGGTACCCACCTCACCCCTCAAAAAAGGAATCTGTATACAATATTGCTGTGCTGTGTAGTTAGCTCTTGACTTTCTTTCCAGTGACTTAAAACTTTATCCCTTTTTATTGGCAGGCCCATAGATAGAAAGAGATAAGGTTGTGGCAGGGCTGGGGCAAATAGGGAAGCTTTGTGACTTATGGGATATTTCTTAGTCATGAGATGGGAGTCTTTCTTAGCAATCAGCGTCTTCTTTTGCCATATGTGATTAGTGAACATTGATTATTGGTTCATTTACCATTAGTTAGAGTCAGTGGTGGTACTATTTTAAAATACCTTGTTTGTTTTCCAATTTAGTGATCATACTGCATTGTCTTGATACACTGATTATCAAGTTAAGCAGGTACTAATGACTCAGTAATATTCTGAGTCATAGTGAACTAATACCTAGAGTGATTGATTTAAAGGGTTTCTTCATTTTATTTTTTCGGGGGGAGGTGCTGGGGATTGAACCCAGGGTTTTGGGCTTGCAAGGCAAGCACTCTTCCAACTGAGCTGTATCCCCAGCCCTCTTCATTTTAGATTCAACAAAATTTGAGGATTTTTGTTTAGAAATAAATTTTGATTTTTATAAGATCTGTTTAATAGATAAGCTGTGTAATATCAACAATAACAAAGGTCCAGAAAATTTATCAAGTAATATTTTTATTTTACTATAGGAAGTTTACTAAGGCTGCTGAAAAGGAGAGCAATTCAAAATGGGTTTGTCTGGTAGGAAAGACGCTAGTATAACTCTCTGCCAGTCTGTCTTGGGTTCCTTTAGGTAAAATTTTAATGTTATAAATTAATTTATATGCTCCTTTTTGACAACTGTTAAAAACTTGGTTCTATTCTTTTTTTTTTTTTTTTTGTGGTACTGGAGATTGAACCCAGGGCCTTGTGCTTGTGAGACAGGCACTCTACCAAGTGAGCTATATCCCCAGCCCAAAAACTTGGTTCTAGTTTATACAGTTCGCATATCATTGAATTTTAGCAGAATTAGGAAACTGGAGGTTGGAGAATAGAAAAGGGGAGGTATGGCAAAAAGATCGGGGGTAGTTTTTCCAGAGGCCAAAAGATGAAGAAAAGTAAACTGAAGCTAGAAAAATGTACCCTAGTGGCCTTTGTGATGGAGGGAACTGGGATTTGCCTAATAAGAAAAGTTTTGAAAGAAAGCTATTAATAGGTAGAATCAAGCCTGTGATTTTAGAGAAAGTTGGTCTCAGGTACAGTTGTGTCAAACGCAGGTTGCCCAGAATTCTTTCTCTAGAGAAGGTGGGAGGCAGAACCCTAGAAGACAGTCCAAAACTTTGGTGTTGAACATTCGATGGGTTATACCTAAGAAAATAGAATTTATTCAATGGGTGGTACATAGACTTAATAATAACTCAAAAGTTACAAAAGGTAATATGATAAAAAATAGACCACCTTCCTATCCTTGACTCCCAGTTAACCATTTCTCTCCTCAGAGATAGCCACTATTTGAGTTTCTGTCCCAGGGAGCTATGTGTACTGAAGAATTTACATATTTCAAAAGATTGTTTTGTTTGTATAAGGGAATGAGTAAATACAGATAAATAAAAATCAGCTAATTATTCATTAGTCCCAACGACTAATTGTGTTAGCCATGCATAACTACTGATAATAGTTTGATGTGTGTCCTTTTAGGGCTTTAAAAAATGCACATGCAATTACATATATACTTTTGCAATAAAAAATTTTTTTAAATCACCTGAGTAATACACGAAGATGTTCCTATTGTTAAAAACAAATTCAGATGATACCTATTAAGCCAAAATCATTTTCACTACTGCCATCAATTATATCCTTTCCTATCAATAATAACTATGGTTACATAGTCTTTGAGTATTTTGTATTTATATTGCGGTTTTTCATAAATGAGATCATCCTGCTCATATGATAGAAGAAAGAATAATGTCTGGTTGTTTAAATATTGTCTCAAATACCAGTTGGATTGAACACGTTTTCAAATGTTTAGTAAACACTATTTGTATCTTTTCTGTGAATAACGTGACCTATAAATAACATTTGGTTAAGTGGTTTTGTTACCTTCTATATTAATAACTATTCTTCTGCCACATTGTCTTTAATGTCTGTTAGCAATAAATGGATATGTCAGATTATATAATTTATACTGCTATCATTGTTATGATGATGTCATTGATATAATGCTTGGTGAAGATCTTATACTTGTAAGATCATGTTTTGGGATGCATTTTGGCCAAATTAATACT
The DNA here is from genome assembly GCA_020662805.1 of Glaucomys volans. Taxonomy (NCBI): domain Eukaryota; kingdom Metazoa; phylum Chordata; class Mammalia; order Rodentia; family Sciuridae; genus Glaucomys; species Glaucomys volans. Next base: position 43,408 of record JAJEJO010003435.1, read on the forward strand.
ATTAAGATCAAGTAAAGTTTTAGCTCTTGTGTACTCTCATTAATAAAATTCACACTTAACTTATTTATTAGCACTACCATTTTACTTCATGTATATGAGCTCAGAACTACTAGCAGTAGTCATTGTTTCTGGTGGCAACAAACTGGTCATCTTGACTAAGATGTTCCTAAATCTGATTACCTATAAACTATTTGCTCTTCTGCATATGTGTGATTGAGCTTATTACAACAGAAACTGTTCATTGTTTTGTTTTTAGTTTTCCCCAGGTGAAAATTACAGGCAGCTAGTTGCGCCTACACTAAAACCAAAACAAACTAACAAAAAATGAATTAGGAGAGCAGAAAAAAGTCATTGTGATTTTAATTAGAAGGCTCTAGGAAGAAAAATTTGAAACACAGTGGGCATTGTATTGTTTCCAGTTTTGGACTGTGAAGGGCAGGAGAATTCAGTGAAGAGTAAGTCTTCCACATAAGGGGAAAGCATGAGGAAAGATAAGATAAGCAAGTATGTTTGTGGGAGCATCAATATGTAGTTTGAATGAATCCAAGTGTTGGTTTTAGAAAATAGTAAAGAAAAAAGTTGGATAAGTAGGTTGAGTCATCATGTAGAATGTATTTACCTGGTATCATATAAGGGTTTTGAATTTATCTTATAATAAATAGGACTCTTGGAGCATTTTGAGCAGGGAAATGACATAAAATAGCATTTAGACATATTAATTAGTTGGTATTATGCAGGATAAGTTTAAGAGGTTAATTAGGGCATTCATTACATTTGGGTGAAATGGCCAGCATTATAACTTTGGAGTTAGAATTGGAAAGAAGCCATAGACGTGAATAATTATATGAACAGAAGTTCATAGGAGAGAGACTTGAAGTAGAAATAATAATCCTGGATTTGATTCCCAGCACTGCAAAAAATAATAATAATGATTGGGGTTTTAAGATGTGCATTGTTGAGGTGTAATATATAAATAATTATAATTTATCCATTTTTTTTAGCATTGGGGGTAAACCAGTATAGGCAAATGCTATAACTGAGCTATACCCCAACCCCAATTCATTGATTTTAAGGGTACAGTTGAATTTTGACAAATGCATACAATCTTGTAACCACTACTACAATCTTTGTGTGTGTGTGTGTGTGTGTGTGTGTGTGGTGCTGGGAATTGAACCCAGGGCCTTGTGCTTATGAGGCAAACACTCTACCAATTGACCTATATTCCTAGCCCCCACTACTATAATCTTGATACAGAAAATTTCTGTCATCCCACAAAGTTCCCTTATACATCTCTGCAGACAATTCTTACCTCCAGCCCTAGTCCTTGGCAACCTCTGGTCTATTTCCTATTACTTTAGTGTTTTCTTTGTTTTTGCAGTTCCCTATCAACAGATCTTATGTCTTCTGTGTTTGGGTTCTTTTAGTTAGCATACTGCTTTTGAAATTTATCTATGTGTTGCATGTGTCAGAAGTTTCTTCCTTATTGCTGAGTACTAATCTGTTGTATGTATTATGTACCACAATTATTTATCCATTTACCACATGATGGGCATTGTATTGGTTCCAGTTTGGGGCTGTAATGAATAAAACTTCTCTAAACATTACTGTACAAGTTTTATACGGACATAATTTTCATTTCTTTTGGGCATATATATGTAAGAGTGGGGTTGTTAGGACATATGGTAGAACTGTATGATTGATTTTATAAGAAACTACCAAACTATTTTCCAAAATGGCTATATCACTGTGTTCTTATCAGTGATATACAAAATGTCAAATTGCTCTACATCCTTGTTTACAATTGGTATTATCACTCTTCAGTTTTAGCCAATATGAAGTTTGAAGGCAGAAAAATGTAAGGATACACAAAATGGGAATGTCAAGGGGGAAAAATGAATTTGGAGACAGATGTCAGTGCAAACATTGATTTCAGTTTTGGTGTATCGAGATTAAGGTGTCTCCATCTAAAAAGTGACACCTTGGCTCTATAACTTCTCTTACATAATTTTTCTAGACATATGTAAGTTTGAAGATAAGCTCACGACTTATTTTGTGACCATAGACAAGTTGCTTGTCCTTTTTAGCTTTGGTTCCACTATTTGCTGAGTGTGGAATTGAAGGGTGATGGCACTTACATAGGCTCTAGGACAGAGTCAGCAGTGAGTGGTGCCGTCAGCACCGTCAGCATCAGGAGCGGAATGTAAACATACGTTGTGAGCCTTTAGTGACTCGTGACTTTCAAATCTCTGAAGTTCTTTTCCTTTCTGATTTATCTATGTTCATTCCCTGTATGATATCCATAGTGATTTTATTCAACACTTGGAGGTTCCTTCCCTGTTCTAATCCCTTCAGTGCTTCATTGCATTTGCCTTGTTGGCACATAAGTGACTTAGTTAGGCCTTGACGAGTGCCTCTGTTAGGAAGGTCTCTGCACAACCTGCATTTTCTTTTCTGCTATCACTGCTGTAGTTACCTGTTTAATCTTGCTCCTCTTCACAGTACTATAAAATCCATAAGATCAGCATGTGGTAAATGCTCAGCAAATTTAATTTGTTGAATAATTATCTTGTTTTATGATCCTTGAAGATAAGAACTTCCCACTGAAAAAAATTTGATATTTTAACATTACTCTCTATGGCGTAAGTCTTATCAGATTATTTATCTGTCTGTCTGTCTGTCTGTCTATCTATCTATCTTTGGTGCTGGAGATTATACCCAGGGCCTCATGAATGGGCTAAGGAGGTACTCTACCACTGAGCTACAGCCTCAACCCTTAACAGATTTGTCTGAATCTAAGTCACAGTTTGCAATAAACTATGTAATTTAGTAGAATTATTGGGTCACATAAGATAAAGAGTTTTAAAAAATTGTTTTAGCATACTCCAGTATGAAGTAATACTTTATGGAAAAATAAGAAAACAGAAGAAGCAAAAGAAGAAAGTTTAAGGGTTTTGTAGTGTATTATTTAGTCTCCAGGTGTTGGAGTAGTTCTATTTTTTATTTTATCATTGATTTCTAATTTCATTCCATTATGATCTGATAGAATGTAAGGTAGTATCTCTGTTTCTTTGTCCTTGCTAACAGTTGCTTTGTGGCACAGCATGTAGTCTATTTTAGAGAAGGATCCATGTGCTGCTGAGAAAGAAGTGTATTCACTTGTGATGGATGGAATGTTCTATATATATGTCTGTCAAGTCTAAATTATTGATTGTATTGTTGAGTTCTGTGGTTTCTTTGTTCAGTTTTTGTTTGGCATATTTATCCAGTGGTGAGAGAGGTGTGTTAAAGTCACCCAGTATTATTGTATTATGGTCTATATGATTCCTAAAGTTGAGAAGGTTTGTTTGATATACATAGATGGTCCATTGTCTGGGGCATAAATATTTACGATTGTCATATCTTGTTGATTTATGGTTCCCTTAAGCAGTATGAAATGTCATTCTTTATCCCTTCTAACTTTGACTTGAAGTCCACTTTATCTGATAGACGGATGGAAACCCCTGCTTTTTTACTGAGTCTGTGTGTGTGATATTTTTTTTCCCATCCTTTCACCTTCACTCTGTGGATGTCTTTTCCTATGAGATGAGTCTGTTGAAGGCAGCTTATTGTTGGGTCTTTTTTTAAATCCCATCTACCAGTCTATGTCTTTTGATTAATGAGTTCAGGCCATTAATATTCAGGATTATCATTGAGATATGATTTGTATTCCTGGTCATTTTGGCTTATTTTTGGTTTTTAACTTAACTTGGTTTCTCCTTTGATTGGCTCTTCATTACGATAGTTCCTCCCATAGCTGACTTTCGTTGTTGTTCATTTCCTTCTCATGGAAAATTTTGCTGAGAATGTTCTGTAGTACAGGCTTTCTATTTGTAAATTCTTTTAACTTTTGTTTATCATGGAAGGTTTTTATTTCATCATCAAATCTGAAGGCTAGTTTTGCTGGATGTAAGATTCTTGGTTGGCATCCATTTTCTTTGAAAATGAGTTCGATCCTCCTGCCTCAGCCTCCCAAGTGCTGGGATTATAGGCATGTGCCACCGTGCCCAGATAAAATTCTATCTTTATTTTGTATGCTGGGCATTTTCATTATAATGTACTTTGTGTGGCTCTGTTGTACATTTGGTGTCTTTAAGCCTCTCGTATTTGATTTTCCATTTCATTCTTGAGGTTTGGGAAATTTTCTGATATTATTTGTTGAATAGGTTGTTCATTCCTTTGGTTTGTATCACTGTGCCTTCCTCAATCCCAATAATTCTTAAATTTTGTCTTTTGATCTTATCCCATAATTCTTTTTTTTTTTTTTTTTTTTTTTGGAACCAGGGATTGAACTCAGGGACACTCGGCCTCTGAGCCACATCCCCAGCCCTATTTTGTATTTTATTTAGAGACAGGGTCTCACTGAGTTGCTTAGGGCCTCGCTAAGTTGCTGAGACTGGCTTTGAACTCGCGATCCTCCTGACTCAGCCTCCCAAATCGCTTGGATTACAGGCGTGCACCACCACGCCCGGCTTCCCATAATTCTTGTAGGTTCTGTTCATGTTCTTACCAGCTTCTCTGTGTGGTCAACTTTATTTTCAAGATTAAATATTTTGTCTTCATTGTCTGAGGGTCTGTCTTCCAAGTGATCTAGTCTGTTGATGATGACTTCTATTGAGTTTTTAATTTGGTTTATTGTTTCCTTCATTTCAAGGATTTCTGGGGTTTTTTTGTTATTTTGTTTTGTTTTCAGAATCTCTATCTCTTTATTGAAATCGTGTTTTGCTTCCTGCATTTTCTCTTTTAACTCTTTATTGAAGTGATCTTTTGTTGCCTGCATTTGCTCTCTTATATTGTCCTTTACTTTGCAGATCATTGTAATTATGTACATTCTGAACTCCTTTTCTGACATTTCTTCTATATAATATGCTACTGAATGATGCATGGATAGCAGAAGATATCATGGAGGAGATTTAAAAATTCTTAGAGGCAAATGAGAACACCAATACAACATACCAGAATCTCTGGGACACTGTGAAAGCAGTACTAAGAGGAATGTTCATTGCATTGAGCTCAATCAATAAAAGAATAAAAAGTCAAGAAATAAATGATCTAAGATTACATCTCAAAGTCCTAGAAAAAGAAGAACAGATCAACACCAGAAGTAGCAGAAGACAGGAAATAATTAAAATCAGAGCTGAAATCAATGAAATTGAAAGAAAAGAAACAATTCAAAAAATTGACAAAACAAAAAGTTGGTTCTTTGAAAAAATAAGCAAAATTGATAAACCCTTAGCCACACTAATGAAGAGGGGAGAGAAAACTCAAATTACTAAAATTTGTGATGAAAAAGGAAATATGGCAGACACTATTGAAATACAAAACATAATTATGTTTAGAAGCTATTAGAAGCTTCTAAAATAAAAGCTATTTTACAAAATAGAAGCTATTTTGTAAATCTATACTCCAACAAAATAGAAAGTCTCAAAGATGTGGGCAAATTTCTAGAGACATATGATCCACCCAAACTGAACCAGGAGGACATATACAATTTAAACAGAGCAATTTCAAGCAATGAAATAGAAGATGCCATCAAAACCGTACCAACCAGGAAAAGCCAGGACCAGACAGATTCTCAACCCAGTTCTACAAGACCTTCAAAGAACTAATACCAATACTCCTAAAAGTATTCCACGAAATGCAAAAGGAGGAAACCCTTCCAAACTCATTCTACAAAGCTAGAATCACCGATACCAAAACCAAAGACACATTAAGAAAAGACAGCTTCAGACCAATATCCCTGATGAACATAGATGCAAATGTTCTTAATAAAATTCTGGCAAATTGAATACAAAAATATATTAAAACGATAGTGCACCATGATCAAGTGGGGTTGATCCTAGGGATGCAAGGTTGGTTCAACATCCATAAATCAATAAATGTAATTCCTCACATCAAAAGACTTAAAGTTAAGAATCATGATTATTTCAATAGATGGAGAAAAGCATTTGATAGAATACAGTATCCTTCATGCTCAAAATATTAGAAAAAATAGGGATATTAGGAACATACCTCAAATTGTAAAGGCTCTCTATGCCAAGCCTAAAGCCAACATCATTGCAAATGGAGAAAAACTGAAAGCATTCCTTCTAAGAACTGGAACAAGACAGGAATGCCCACTATCACCACTTCTATTCAACATCACCCTTGAAACTCTAGCCAGAGCAATTAGACAAAAGACATTAAAGGGATGCGAATAGGAAAAGAACTCAATCTGTCACTGTTTGCTAGCAATATGATTCTATATTTAGAGGATCCAAAAAACTCCACCAGAAAACTTCTAGAACTAATAAATAAACTAATAAACTTCTAGAACTAATAAAGTAGCAGGATATAAAATCAACAGTCATAAATCTAATGCATTTTTATTCATAAGTGATGAATCCTCTGAAAGAGAAATTAGGAAAACTACCCCATTCATAATAGCCTCAAAGAAAATAAAATACTTGGGAATCAGTCTAACAAAAGAGGTGAAAGACCTCTACAATGAAAACTGCAGAACACTGAAGAAAGAAAGAAAACCTTAGACAATGGAAAAATCTCCCCTGTTCTTGGATAGGCAAAATTAATATCGTCAAAACGGCCATATTACCAAAAGTGCTATACAGATTCAATGCAATTCCAATTAAAATCCCAGTGACATACCTCATAGAAATAGAGGAAGCATCATGAAATTTATTTGGAAAAATAAGAGACCCAGAATAGCCAAAGCAATCCTTACCAGAAAGAGTGAAGCAGGAACCATCACAATACCAGACCTCAAACTATACTGCAGAGCAATAGTAACAAAAACAGCATGGTATTGGCACCAAAATGGGCAGGTGGACCAATGGTACAGAATAGAAGGCACAGAGACAAAACCACATAAATACTGTTAACTCATACTAGACAAAGGTGCCAAAACCATAAAATGGAGAAAAGAGCCTGTTCCACAAACGGTGCTGGGAAAACTGGAAATCCATATACAGCGGAATGAAACTAAACCCTGATCTCTTACTCTTACAAAACTCAATTCAAAATGGATCAAGAACCTAGGAATTAGACCAGACACCTTACACTTATATAGAAGAAAAAGTAGGCCCAACTCTTCATCATGTTGGCTTAGGACCAGACTTCCTTAAGAAGATTCCCAAAGGGCAAGAAACAAAAACAAGAATCAATAAGTGGCATGGATTCAAACGAAAAGTTTTTTCTCAGCAGAGGAAACAATCAGTAACTTAAAGAGAGACCCTACAGAGTGAGAGAAAATCTTTACCACGTGCACTTCAGATAGAGCACTAATCTCCAAATATATAAAGAACTCAAAAAACCTGACACCAAAAATACAAATAACCCAATCAATAAATGGGCTAAGGATCTGAGCAGACTCTGCACAGAAGATATATAGTTGATCAACAGATATATGAAAAAATGTTCAACATCTCTAGTAATTAGAGAAATGCAAATCAAAACTACCCTAAGATTTCATATCACTCCAATGAGATGGCTGTTATCAAGAATACAAGCAACAATAGGTGTTGGCGAGCATGTGGGGAAAAAGGTACAATGCTGGTGGGATTGCAAATTGGTGCAGCCACTCTGGAAAGCAGTATGGTGATTCCTTAGAAAACTTGGAATGGACCCACCATTTGACCCAGCTATCCCATTCCTTGGCCTATACCCAAAGGTCTTAAAATCAGCAAAGTATAGGGATGCAGCCACATCTATGTTCATAGCTGCTCAATTCACAATAGCTAGATTGTGAAATCAACCTAGATGCCCTTCAGTTGAAGAATGGATAAAGAAACTGGTATATATACACAATGGAATATTACTCAGCTATAAAGAAGGATAAAATTATGGCATTTGCTGGTAAATGAGTGGAGTTGGAAAATATCATGCTAAGTGAAATAAGCCAAGCCCAAAAAACTAAAGGCCGAATGTTTTCTCTGATCAGTGGATGCTGATACATAACCCCGGGGTGGGGTGGGGGGCGGTTATGAGGTGGATAAGAAAAGAATGGAGGAAGTATGGATGGTGTAGTGGGAGATTGGGAGATGGGACGGGAATGGGTGGGGGAAGGAAAAATAGTAGCTTGAGACAGACAGTATTACCCTATGTATTTAAGATTATATGAATCCTGTGAAACTACATTGTGAAAGAAAAAATATATTCCCTGCTGTATAATTATACCACAGTGGGTTCTACTGTCAGGTATAATTTTAAAAACAGCATCCTGGGCTGGGGACATAGCTCAGTTGGTAGAGGGCTTGCCTCATAAGCACAAGGCCCTAGGTTCAATCCCTAGCACCACAAACAAACAAACAAACAAACAAACAAAATCAGCATACTACAGTGATGCAGCCACATCGATGTTTATAGTAGCTCAATTCACAATAGCAAGATTGTGGAACCAACCTAAGATGCCCTTCGATAGATGAATGGATAAAGAAATTGTGGTATATATACATAATGGAATAGTACTCAGCCATAAAGAAGAATAAAATTATGGCATTTGCAGGTAAATGGATGGAGTTGGAGAATATTATGCTAAGCAAGATAAGCCAGGCCCCAAAAACCAAAGGCCAAAAGTTTTCTCTGACAAGTGGATGATAATACATAATGGGGGGCTAGAGGGAGTAAGGGAAGAATGGAGGAACTTTGGATTGAGTAGAGGAAAATGATGGGTGCAGAACGGGTAGGGGGTAGGAGAGATGGTGGAATTAGACTAACATCATTACCCTATGTACATGTATGATTATACGAATGGTGTGACTCTACATCATGTATAATCATAGAGATGAAAAGTTGTACTAAAAAAAAAAGAGTTGGACGTTTGGCAGAGGCTTTCAGACTGCTTTCTAAATATATTTAATTGGTGTATTCTTTTTGTGTGTGTGCGTGTGGTGGGGGGGTAACTGGGGATTGAACCCAGGGTTACTTCACCACTGAGCCACGTCCCCAGCCCTATTTTTAGTATTTTATTTAGAGACAGGGTCTCACTGAGTTGCTTAGCACCTTGCTTTTGCTGAGGCTGGCTTTGAACTCACGATCCTCCCTCCTGAGCCACTAGGATTATGATGCACCACCATGCCTGGCACAATTTTTTTTTTTTTAATGGTTCTGACAGTTGAACCCAGAGCATCATACCTCTGTCATTGAGCCACATCCCCAGCTTATTTTAATCCCTCATACCAAGCTTATATAAAAATGTTAGAATCCGTGTAACAATTTATATCTGAGATATGAGCTCTTTATACTGTCATCAGTCAAAAGACTCCATAAGGTATCATCTGAATAATGGAATCTACAGTAACCAGTTTGTTTTGACATTGTTTTCCTTTTTTTTTTTTTTTTTTTTTTTTTTTTTGCCAGAGATAAACCCCGGGGGCCTCCCCCCCTGGGCCCCTCCCCCGCCCCCTTTTTGGTTTTTTTTTAGAGACAGGGTCTCACTGAGTTGCTTAGGGCCTTGCTCGTTGCTGAGACTGACTTTGAACTCACGATCCTCCTGCCTCAGCCTCCCAAGTGCTAGGATTACAGGCGTGCGCCACCACGCCCAGCTGACATTGTTTTACTTTTTAAAATGATTTATTTAAAAAGGTCTATGGACTCACAAGAAGTTGCAAATACAGTAAAGAAGACCCTTATGCCTACCACCCAACTTCTCCCAGTAGTAATATCTTACATACTGCAGTTTCAAAACTCGGAAATAAACATTGGCACAGTACAACTAACCAGTTGAGCTTATTCGGATTTCACCAGTTTTTTATACCAACATTTTTGTTTTGTTTTGTTTTGTTTGTTTTTGGTACTAGGGATGCTTCCTCTGAGCCACATCCACAACCCTTTTATTTTGAGACAGGCTCTTGCTCAGTTGCTGAGGGCCTTGCTAAGTTGCTGAGGCTGGCTTGTATTTTGTGATCCTCCTGCCTCAGCTTCCTGAGCCACTGGGATTACGGGCATGAGCCACCCCTCCTGGTTGATTTCACCAGCTTTTGTATGCACTCATTTATCATTTTCTTGTGTTTATGTGTATAATTATGTGACATTTAAAAAATAATTTTAAGCATAGTTTTTAGAATTACAGGAAAGTTACAGTATAGAACTGGGCACAGCAGTGCACACTTTCGTAATACCAGTGATTTGTGAAGCTGAAGCCAGGGGGGTCTCAAATTATAGTCAAGCCTCTGCAACTTGGTGAGACACTGTCTCAAAATAAAAAATAAAAAGTGCTGGGGATGTAGCTCAGTTGTAAAGTGTACCTGGGTTCAATTTCAAATTCCAAAAAAGTAAAAATTAAATAAGATAATACAGAGTTTTCATATAGTCCTCACCCACTCACCCCTGTTGTTAATACCTTACATTCACATAGTATGTTTGTTATAATGAGGGAACTGTCATTGCTATCTTATTATTAATTAAACTCTAAACTTCATTTGGATTTTACTAGTTTTCCCCTAATGTACTTTTTCAGAGTCTAGATCCTATCTATTATTATACCACAGCTCATTTAGTCATTGTGTCTTTAGGCTGGTGTGGACTGTGACAGTTTTTCAGATTTTTCCTTGTTTTTGAAAATCTTGACAGCTTTGAAGAACTTACTTTGTAGACTATCACTTTGGTCTGTTTGATATTTTTCTCATGGTGGGACTAGTTTTATGGGCATTTGAGAGGAAGACCCACAGAGATGAAGTGCAGTTGTTATCATATATCAAGGGTATGTGCCGTCAACATGACTTACCGTTATTCCTGTTGATGTCACCTGACTGAGGTAAAGTTGGGTGGGTTTTCTGTTGCATAGTTACTTTGTTCCTCTTTTCTGACTGAGCTGTGAAAGCAAGTCACTAAGCACAGCTTATTATGCAAAGTATAGGGAGACTTAACCTTAGCCTTCTGTAAGGATTTATCTTTAAAAATTATCTGAATTTATCTAGTAGGTCTTTTAAAACTTTATGGAAACAGCCTGAGTACTGAATTAGTCTAATGTGTCTGTTCTTTGCAGGGCGGGAAACCCCGTAAGCACCGGAAGGATCGACTACAAGATTTAATTGACATAGGCTTTGGCTATGATGAAACAGATCCATTTATTGATAACTCAGAGGCTGTGAGTAATATGTGTTTTTTTCCAATCAATTTAATATTTAGTAAATATTAAATACATACACCAGAAGATCTATACTTTAGTTAGGGAGGCAAAACTTCCATACAAAAAAGGGTTAGGAAACTAGGAGAGTATATAAATAAATGCAGAGATGAAAACTGCTCTCTGAGTTTAGAAAATGAGAGACCAACCTGGGCTGGACTCTTTAGGAAATGTCTTAGAGAAAAGAAACTTCTAGTTAAATGTAGCAAGCTATACATATTCATTTCCCCTGATACTGCCTTAAAAAGAGATCATTTTTTTAAATTTAATTTTTATTCATTGTACACAAACAGGGTACAACTTTTCATTTCTCTGGTTGTACATGATGTAGAGTCACACCATTCGTATAATCATACATATACATAGGGTAATGATGTTAGTCTCAATCCACCATCTTTCCTACCCCCTACCCCCTCTGCACCCATCATTTTCCTCTACTCAATCCAAAGTTCCTCCATTCTTCCCTTACTCCCTCTAGCCCCCCATTATGTATCATCATCCGCTTGTCAGAGAAAACTTTTGGCCTTTGGTTTTTGGGGCCTGACTTATCTTGCTTAGCATAATATTCTCCAACTCCATCCATTTACCTGCAAATGCCATAATTTTATTCTTCTTTATGGCTGAGTACTATTCCATTATGTATATATGCCACAATTTCTTTATCCATTCATCTATCGAAGGGCATCTTAGGTTGGTTCCACAATCTTGCTATTGTGAATTGAGCTACTATAAACATCGATGTGGCTGCATCACTGTAGTATGCTGATTTTGTTTGTTTGTTTGTTTGTGGTGCTGGGGATTGAACCTCAGGCCCTGTGCTTGTGAGGCCAGCCCTCTACCAACTGAGCTATATCCCCAGCCCGGTATGCTGATTTTAAGTCCTTTGGGTATAGGCCAAGGAATGGGATAGCTGGGTCAAATGGTGAGCCCATTCCAAGTTTTCTAAGAAATCTCCATGCTGCTTTCCAGAGTGGTTGCACCAATTTGCAATCCCACCAGCAGTGTATGAGTGTGCCTTTTTCCCCACATGCTCGCCAGCACCTATTGTTGCTTGTATTCTTGATAATAGCCATCTCATTGGAGTGAGATGAAATCTTAGGGTAGTTTTGATTTGCATTTAGTAATATGTCTTTAATATAGCAGCAAATTTATTGGGATAGTAGAAGTCAAAGGTAACTTAACTAGTTCAACAAATGTGCTCATTTGTGCCTTTTAAAGCCATGTTTACTGCTTAAAGATTTAAAACTTTTTAAAGAATACTGCAAATTTAAAATTTTGTAATTTTGGGTTGTCTCACAATGGGTCATTATACTACTATAGTAGACCTGGTTTTGGCAAACATCTTTTTCTGTAAAGGCCACTTGATCAATATTGTAGACTTTGGGCCATATGTCACAGCTACTCTGCCATTATAGTGTGAGAGCAGCCAAAGACAATATTAAAGCAGATGAGTATGGCATTCTAATAAAATTTTATTGGTGAAGTCTGAAATTTAAATTCATGTAATATATTTATTTATTTTCTATCTTTCTCTCTTTCTCTTTGTTTCTTTTGTGCTTGGGCTCAAACCAAGGACTTCATACAGGCCAGGCAATAGCACTCCCAAATTTTCATGGGTCACAGAATCTTCTCATTTTTTCTTTAACCATTTAAAAAATATAATATCTGTTTTCTTAGCAGCTGGATTTGGTGGACAATCATGGTGTGTCGATCTTGTACTAGATTGATGTTTTTGATAAGCAATGCTTGTTCTCAGGTCCTGCAAGGATCTTGTGGATTCTTTCGTAGATGCTTGTTTCCCAACATGTGTAGTTAGCATTAATTCTGTCAGTACCTCCTTGCCCAAACTAAGAATGGAAATAAATTTAAGAAAAGGGAAAATGAGGGCTGGGGCTGGGGCTCAGTGGCAGAGCACTTACCTAGCATATATGAGACACTGGGTTCCATCCTCAGCACCACACAAAATAAATTAAGGCATGTTTTCCATCTCCAACTACAAAAAAAAAAAAATTTTTTAAATAAGGAAAAGAAAAATTCAAAAACAATGGTTTACAAAGGCCAAATGTTTTCTCTGATCAGTGAATGCTGATACATAATATGGGGAAGCGGGGTTATGGGGGGTGGATAAGAAAAGAATGGAGGAAGTATGGATGGTGTAGAGGAAGATGGGATGGGAGGGGGTGGGAGAAGGAAAAATAGTAGACTGAGACAGACAGTATTAGCCTGTGTATATGTAAGATTATATGAATTGTGTGAATCTACATTGTGAAAGAAGAGATATATTCCCTGCTGTATAAGTATATCAGAATGGGTTCTACTGACATGTATAATTAAAAAAAGAGAAACAAAAAAAATCACAGGAAAAAAACAACAACAGTGGTTTAATACTGAAAACCTTTATATTAAACAAATGGTTCTTAATCAGTGGTAAAAAAATTTTGAAATTCTTGTCTTAACTCAGATTTCCTGAATTAGAATTTCTGGAGGTGCAACTTCAGAGATTTTTGGTATTGAATTTTTTGTTACATTTTTGTTTTAAATAAAATAAATATGTGGTACATTGGTATATTGATTACCACCAATTGATTACTATCATTATGATAAAACAACAAACACAAGATGGTTATGAAGTAGAAAGTATCTAAAAAGCTTCTCTCCCAAGAGGTTGAACACTGTATTCAGCTTCTGTGTAGTTGTCCATAAATTTCCATGAAGGATAAACATACGACCTATATATCCTTTAAAGAAAATAACATAATTAAGATCATTATATATATCATATTTTAAATACTGTTTTTCTATTAAAATATAGCATATTTTAATAATATTTGCATATTAGAATTGAGATACATTCCTTTTAATGGTTGTTGGCGAAATACCTAAATTGCATAGTTATTTAATCAGTCCTAGTTGATGTGTATCTAAACTGTTTCTGGTGTTATGTGTTTACACATAACAGTTGAGCAAATGCTCAACTACTTTTGTTTACATTTATCTACTTAAATGAACATGATTGCAGTGTCTTTATAGAGTACAAATATGTGGCTAGGGTAATTTTCTAGCAGTGGGATTTATTTGCCCAATGGTATTTTCATCTTGAATTTTTATTGATATTCCCAAACTTTGGGCAGGTATGTTTTGAAATCACTTTGAAGATGAGACCAAGCGGTCTTGGTGCTACTGGATGGAGGTTAAATTGGCAGACATCAGAATGCACTTAATTTTTAAATTGCTGTGTGCCTTACTACAACAGTCATTTCAGCCTTCATTGCCAGTCTGTTTTGATCAAATCCTGTAGCTTTTCTCCTGAAATTCTCTTTCTCTTCTAAGACTAAGGGATTTGGGACATTTCATAAGGATTGTAGTAGTCTCTTGATATGTGGCAAATGAAGGAGGGCATTCCTGTTTTGCCTTAGGGAATACATTCTTCTGTTCTTGTCAATGTGTTAGTGTGATCTAATTCCTGGGATTATAATATCCTGTACAATGTACAGTGATTACTTAGGGTATACAGAGTGACACTGTTTAGGGCTGGGGATATAGCTCAGTTAATAGAGTGTTTACCTTGCAAGCATAAGGCCCTGGGTTCAATCCCCAGTACTACAAAAAAACAAAAACAAAACAGAACAAAAAACCAGAGTGACTCTATTTAACTTTTACACTACTCACAAATTAGCATGTCTTTTCCTGTGGTTACAGTGCTTTTTCGTATAGTTGATGACAAATCTTATACAGATGAGAGAGTGATAGAAAGATCATCCATCTTGATGCATACTGAATACCCTGTCGTACTTATAAATCTTTTCTGGTTTCCTGACTAAACATATCAATAGTTCCCTTTGAAGTAGGGATACCTTTCTATTACCAAAATATTGACAACCAGTGTGGGTATGGGTTTCAAGAGTCTTGACTGTGATTTGGAACTCAAGGTAAAAGTCCTACTTTCTCATTCTACATCAGTTTCTACTTACCATGTGACCAGGAGCAGGTCTTAAACATCACTTAGTTTTCTCTGCTATGATTTGCCCAGAATTATTCTGAGGCCCACATAAGGTAATGAATATACACATGCTGAAGCATAAAGCAAGTATAAAGCATTAGCAATAGTGTTAACATTATATGCAGATTTCAAATTCTGAATAACCCAAAAAGGAACTTACTCATGGGTAAACATGTACGCACGCTTACATAAATAGTTTTTTAAAAAAAATAATAAACTTTATGTTATAGTGCAGTTTTAGAGTCACAGAAAACTTGAGCAGAAAGTACAGAGAACAGCCATATATACCCTGCCCCCCCAACCTCCCCTACTATCAGTATTCTATATCACAGTCATTGGTTTGTTGTAATTGAGGAACCCTACATTGACACACCATTATCACCAAAGTCCATAGTTCACTTAAGTATTCCCCCTGATGTACATTCTGTGGGTTTGAACAAATGTATAATGACGTGTATCCACCATTATAGTATATACAGTATATAGTATCGTGTTATAGTAGTTTCATTTTCCTTAAAATCCTCTGTGCTCTGCCCATTCATTTCTCTTCCTTCTGTCCATTCCCTCTCTTCTCTCCTAGCCTATGCAACCATTTAACTGTCTTCACAGGTTTGCCTTTTCCTTAATAGTTGAAATCTGTAGTATGTAGGCTTTTATATATAATTTTAATTTTAGTAACTTCTTTTTGTAGCATGTAGAAGATTTTTAAATAAAGTATTTACAATCTGACTTTTGCAAGCTATAATTGGATTATAGGTCTATTTAAAGAGTATGACTAGTATTTTTATTTTTTTATTTTATTTAGGTGTTGATAGATCTTTACTTATTTATTTATTTATTTATGGAACCGGGGATTGAACTCAGGGGCACTCAGCCACTGAGCCACATCCCCAGCCCTATTTTGTATTTTCTTTAGAGACAGGGTCTCACTGAGTTGCTTAGCGCCTTGCCCTTGCTGAGGCTGGCTTTGAACTTGCGATTCTCCTACCTCAGCCTCCTGAGCCGCTGGGATTACAGGCGTGCACCACCACTCCCTGCTTTGATCTTTATTTTATTCATTTATACGTGGTGCTGAGAATCGAACCCAGGGCCTCACACATGCTAGGCAAGCGCTCTACCACTGAGCCACAACCCCATCCCCTAGTATTTTTAAAGAAAATGAAATCAAATAGATTAGTTATCATAGATTATCATTTTTATTGTGTCTGTGTATATGCTTGTTTTTACAATACCTTTTTTTTTTTTTTCTGTGGTGCTGGGGATTGAACCCAGGGCCTTGTGCTTGCAGGGCAGGCACTCTACCAACTGAGCTATATCCCCAGCCCATACAATACCTGTTTTGAAAAATTTGTTCTAATTAGTTATACATGACAGTAAAATGCATTTTGATACATCATACATAACTAGAGTATAACTTCTTGTTCTTCTGGTTGTACATGGTGTAGAATCACACAGGTCATGTTATATATGTACATAGGGTAATAATGTCTAATTCATTCTACTATCCTTCCTAGCCCCAACACCTCTCCCCTCCCTTCATTCCCCTCTGCCTAATCCAAAGTACATCTATCTTTAGCCCCCCTTATTTAGCCTTATTGTGAATTAGTATCTGCATATCAGAGAAAACATTCAGCCTTTTGTTTTTTGGGATTGGCTTATTTCACTTAGTATGATATTCTCCATCTCCATCCGTTTACCAGCAGATTCTATAATTTAATTCTTCTTTAAGACTCAGTAGTATTCCATTGTGTATATATATCTAGATTGTTTCCCTAGTTTCGCTATCGTGAATTGAACTGCTATAAACATTGATGTGGCTGTGTCACTGTAGTATGCTGATTTTCTTTTTTTTTTGGAACCAGGGATTGAACTCAGGGACACAGGGACACTGAGCCACATCCCCAGCCCTATTTTGTATTTTATTTAGAGACAGGGTCTCACTGAGTTGCTTAGGGCCTCGCTAAGTTGCTGAGGCTGGCTTTGAACTCTCGATGCTCCTGACTCAGCCTCCCAATTCGCTTGGATTACAGGTGTGCGCCACCACGCCCGGCTTGATTATTTATTTTTATGTGGTGCTGTGGCTCGAACCCAGTGCCTCACATGTGCTAGGTGAGTGCTTTACCACTGAGCCACAACCCCAGCCCCATATGCTTGGTTTTGATGTGCAATGCGTTTTCCACTTGGGTTGTGGGGAAGAAAATTTGAAAGCTATTGCTCTACTTTATTTATATGTGGGGCTGAGAATTGAACCTAGTGCCTCTCACATGCTAGGCAAGTGCTCTACCACTGAGCCACAACCCCAGCCCTTGAAGATAAATTTTGTAGGTGTATAGTTACTAACATTTATAAGGCAATATAGGTCCCTATTTTTTAAGAGGAAATCAAATTATAATATAGGTTGACTTGCAAAGTAATTTACTATCATTGCCCTTAACAAATTATTTTGTTCTTTTTATGAGATAATTCTGACATCAAACAATTAAAATCTAATCAAATGATTCCTTGTTTTTCTTATTGATTATGTAGTCAGTAAACTTTCCACATTTGCAAATTATTTCATGAATGATGAAAATAATCTGGTCCTAATTAATTTTTAGAATCATGCTACTTATTACTAAAAATATCTGGAAATAAATGCTTTTGAAGCATTAAAAATTTCACATTTAGCCTACCAAATTGAAAAAGGCATGAAGGAAAATGTTTTTTACTTATTATTAATAAATAATACCAGGCATAAGCAGCGCTTTTATATTTAAGTTGTCCTTTTTCTGTTTTTGACATTTTTCCTTGTAGATGGACACAGTATTTATTTACACCAGATTTTACTTATTTATTTTTGTGTGGTGCTGAGGGTCCAACCCAGTGCTTCACATGTGCTGGGCAAGCGCTCTTACCACTGAGTTACAACCCTAGCCTCATAGGTTGTCCCTTTTAAATTTCCCTAGAACTTTGTGAGGTAAGTAATATTGTCCTTGTTTGATAATCCCTCCTCCCCAAAATTGATGTTGATTTGCCTAGGGTCATAATAACTAGTCACTGGCAAAGGATCTATATTCAGACCTTCTGATTTCTCAAGTTCAGTGTTCATTGCTTCTTAACACTTTCCACTAAGTGACTAAATTAAATGTTCATAAGGAGTTTAAACTCCTGAAGTGTTATGTTAGAGAAAGCTCAGCAGAATACCACATAGGAAGACAGTCTTGGAGCACATCAAAATTATCCTGAATACCTGCTTGGTGTAATCCACGAGTTAAGATTCAGTTAGTGACTTGGCCACAAACAAAAAGTCCTTACTAAGGTACTTAACTGGTTTTCAAACATTATTTTCCTTCCTTGCCTCACAAGGGTATCATAAGAACCAAAAGAAATCATTTATAGGGGCTGGAGTTGTAAATCAGTGGTAGAGCACTTGCCTGGCAGGCCCTGGGTTCAATGCTTCTGCACCACACATAAATAAATAAAACAAAAGATCAATTGACAACTAAAGATATTTTTTTAAATAGAAAGAATTTATATGAAGAAGCATTGAAAATGAGAAAGACTTGTACAAGCTTATGTAAGCTAAGAATATAGGTGTATTTACCTTTTCTGTATTTACACATTTTCCAACTAATTGCTACAAAATCTTTTAATTCTTCTCACACCACTTCTACACTAGAAGATAGTACTGGCTATCTTCTGTAAGATCTGTAGGAATCTTTAGAATAGTGGTATCAGGTAAAGCAATGAGATGGTTCATTTTTTTCTTTTCCTCATTTTCTTTTAATTCTGCATGACTGAACTGGGTGCTCTTTTTCCATTTTCCATATAATTCGAACTGATACAATTTAAAATCACATTTTATTTCTTTATTGATTTTATGGTATTGGGGATTGAACCCAGGACTTCATTCAAGTTAGGCAAGTGCTCTACCACTGTATTTTGAGCCAGGTCCTTGTTTAAGTTGCCCAGGCTGGCCTCGAATGTGTGATCCTCCTCCCTCAGCCTCACAAGTCACTAGCATCACAGATATGTGCCACTGTACTGGTATAAAATTGCCACAACTTTTATAGTTAGTCTTAATATTCTTACAATAACTGATGGAAATACATATTTCTTGCCTATGACAAAGACTTTTTCTTAAAAAAAAAAAATCTGATGTAAAACCTAGTTACATATATAAAAAATTCCAGAAGCAGAGTTCTGGAGATCTTAGGTCTCAGATATCTTTGCACTGTTAGATATGTATTTCCCTTTTTTATTTCCATGTAAACACCTTCATTTGGTTAAGAATGGCTTGCTTTATGTTTGTTTTTTGTCCATTTTTATCAGCTGAGATAATGATAAACCTTAAAATCCAAGGTTTATGGGAGGGCACAGTCTGACTGAGGCAGTTTGAGTCTTTTGCTCCCAGGAGAGTGCCTGGTTCATTCTAGGTCCTCAAGTATATGCTTATTGACTGGGCAGTTTTTTTTCTGCTTCCCTTTTAAACATATTATATTCTATCTTCTAAACTTTTTTTAATGTTCCCATTTAAAATACAGCACTAACAGAATAATTATATGATTATAATCTCCTTATTTATAAAATTAACATACTGATATGTTAGGAAATTTAATCATCTGGCCATTCAGCCATCTGTTTTAATGTGTTTCAACTTCTCATTAAAAACATTTGTCATTAAGAATAGTAGCAATGGGAATGAGAAAAGAATTGGTGGTGGTGCTCCTTAACATTTCCTCATCAGGTGACATCCTTTCTTAAATATACCAAATGATCAGAACTAAGTTTTATTCTAGATAATGAACTTTTTCTAAATTTATTCCATTAGCTGGGCGCGGGTAGCGCACGCCTGTAATCCCAGCACTTGGGAGGCTGAGGCAGGAGGATTGTGAGTTCAAAGCCAGCCTCAGCAAAAGTGAGGCTCTAAGCAACTCAGTGAGACCCTGTCTCTAAATAAAATACAAAATAGGGCTGGGGAATGTGGCTCAGTGGTCGAGTGCCCCTGGGTTCAATCCCTGGTACCAAAAAAAAAAAAAAAAAAAAAAAAAAAAAATTTATTCCATTAACATCCTCATTATAGTCCTTTCTTTATCTTTTTACTTTTATTTTTAATTGACAAATAATAATTGCACATGTCTATGGGGGGTACAACATAATGCTTTGCCGCTCATGTACATTTTGCAATGATCAGAGTAATACCTGTCACCTTGATCATCATTTCTTTTCAGTGAGAAAATTCAAAGTTATCTCTTCTAGTTATTTTGAAATATACATTAACCTTTAAATAAACTGCAGTGCAATAAAATACCAGAACATATCTTTCTGTCTGCCTATAACTTTGAACTTGTTGACCAGCATCTCTCATTTCCTCTTCTGCCACTCCCCCTGAGCATCTGTCTATCATTCTACTCTCTGAGTTTATTTAGATTGCACATATAAGGGTGATTTTATGGTATTTTTCTAGATTCATCTGTGTTGTTATAAATGACAGAATTTCCTGTTGTTTTTTTTTTTAAGGCCAAATAGTATTCTACTGTATAGATATACCACGTTTAAAAAATTCATTCATTCATTAATAAACACTCAGATTGTTCTGTATCTTGGCTATTGTAAATATTGCTACATTGAACACAAGAGTGCAGACATCCTAATTGATAACCTAATTTGATATCCTAATTTCTTTTTTTTCTCCACTCTTTTTAATTAAATGTGATTAAACATGATGCCCTTGGCACGTACCCAGCAGTGGGATTGCTAGGTCTGCAGTCAGTTTTGCAGTTGGTATATAAGGAAAATGTTTCCATGGTGAATGAATTTCTTTGACATTTATAGACAATAGGATATATCTCAAACTTTTTTTTTAAATCTAGTATGATGAATTAGTTCCTGCTTCTTTAACAACAAAATATGGTGGCTTTTATATCAACACTGGCACTCTGCAGTTTCGCCAAGCTTCAGATACTGAAGAAGATGATATCACAGACAACCAAAAGCACAAGCCCCCCAAGGTGAGTTTCTTCAGCATTGCACTGGTAAGGAGAACATTAAATTTACAGGATATGCTTTTTGAATCTTAATTGGTCAACTGCTGTGAATATAAGGAGAAGTAAAATACTAACCATTGCTCAGTGATTCTATACTTAATTACATGCTTTAAAATAGAAGTATGTGGATATGGGGAAATTGGTATTTATGTCACAATTGTTTTCTTTTACTGTTACTCTCTATGATGTGGTTTAATAGTCTCTTGTTTGGGGGATAAAGTTAAATGTCTAGGATAGACTTAGACTTGCTATAGAGCTATAGAAATGACTATAAGTGTTACCATTCCTGAGGTCTAATTTGTAACAAATTCTATAGAATCAGATACACTGCATTTGAGAAATTAATACTGTACATAGGTAAATGTTTGCTGAGATGAGGGCCAAAGACTTATTTGTATCAGAATCACCAAAACGCTTGTCAAAAATCCATATTCAAAGCCAGATGCGGTGATGCACACCTGTAATCCCATGTCGGGAGACTGAGGCAGGATTGTGAGTTCAAAGCCAGCCTTAGCAAAAACAAGGTGTGCTAAGCAACTCAGTGAGACCCTGCCTCTATATGTAATACAAAGTAGGGGACTGGGGTTGTAGCTTAGTGGTGGAGTGCTTGCCTGGCACATGTGAGGTATTGGGTTTGATTCTCAGCACCAAATAAAAATAAATAAATAAATAAAATAAAGGTATTGTGTCCATGTATAGAATTTCTAAAAAAATAGGGATGGGGATGTGGTTCAGTGGTCAAGTGCCCCTAAGTTCAATCCCCAGTACAAAAAAGAAAAAAAAAATCCATATTTTGAAGGCCCTATTTTAGAGAGCTGAAAGAGCTCATTCATTAACCCCAAGAACCTGTAATTCTATTGCAATCTGACAGTTGAGAAAAACCACTGCTAACATCAAAGAGGAGAACATTGATATTTAAGTAAATGATGCATTCTTAAAATAAATTTAAAATTAAATAAATAATACATTTTAAAAAATCATTTTGTAGGTTCCCAAAATAAAAGAAGATGATATTGAAATGAAGAAGCGGAAACGGAAAGAGGAAGGGGAAAAGGAGAAGAAGCCAAGGAAAAAAGTACCCAAACAATTGGGGTAAGTTGAACCTAATAAGGGAACTAGTGTTATAATCTGTTCTCCTTTTAGACATATTCACCACTAATTAATTAAGAGTAGCTAAGTCTAATTTAATAAAATATTTACAAATATTAGTAATTTAGTTAATTATGTTTTGATAATATTTTGTTATATATTAATAAGTAGAAAACTTTGTCATCTAAGAGACTCATGGTATTTAAGATCAGATTTTTATGGGCAGTGGTTGTGGCTCAGTGGTTGAGTGCTTGCCTGGCATGTATGAGGCACTGGGTTTGATTTTCAGCACCACATATAAATAAATGAATAAAATAAAGGTTTATCAACATCTAAAAAATATTTTCAAAAAAGATCAGATTTTTACAGTGGTACATTATTTTTCTCATTATAGTTTTTTTTTTTTTTTTTTTTAAACCAGCAGAGCCATTTTAAAAGATGGCATAAAGCCGGGCGTGGTGGCGCACGCCTGTAATCCCAGCACTTGGGAGACTGAGGCAGGAGGATCACGAGTTCAAAGCCAGCCTCACAACTTAGCGAGGCCCTAAGCAACTCAGTGAGACCCTGTCTCTAAATAAAACACAAAATAGGGCTGGGGATGTGGCTCAGTGGTGGAGTGCCCCTGGGTTCAATCCCCAGTACCAAAAAAAAAAAAAAAAAAAAAGGCATAAAGATCAAATTACTTTTTTTAATCTTTTGGTGCTAACAGTAAGCTTTGATACTTGATGATTAAGGATTAGTAGTAGCCTGTGTATGAGCAATTTATGGTTGTTTTAATATTTTAAAAAATCACGGCCTGAGAATGTGACTTAGTGATAGAACACTTGCCTAACATGTGGGAGGCTGTGGGTTTAATCCCCAGCACCACAAATAAAAAAGGAAGAAAAGAAAAAAAATGGCATTGATTTTTTTTTTTTTTGGGGGGGGGATGCTATACTGGCGATTGAATCCACTCTACCACATAGCTACATCCCCAGCCCTATTTAGCTATTCTTAATGCTTATGACTATAGGTGACATATTGCTACTAAAAACCAAATAGAATTTTTCAAAAACTTAAGTCAGCCAGGTGTAGTGGTGCACACCTGTAATCCTAGCAACTCTGGAGGCTGAGGCAGGAAGGTTGAAAGTTTGAGAGCAACCAGGGTAACTTAGACCCTGTCTCAAAATAAAAAATAAAAAGGGCTGAGAATCTGGGAATGTAGCTCAGTATTAGAACACCTCTGGGTTTAATCCTCAGTACCAAAAACAAATAAGTCATATCCAAAGAATAAAATATATGTATGTTGCAATTAAAAATTGTCATTGTCTGCTTTTCGGTAGTATATTTGCAGATCTAAGGGAAAGGCTTATGAAAGATTGGGTTTTCTGTCCTTCCTTAGCAGGGAGGACTATCTGCATTTGAGGCTGTCTGTATCCAAAAGATTGATGTAGAGTAGTAGTATCTCTCCTCATGTAAACATGGGAGTACAGTTGTAACCATGACCTGGAATCATTAAGAGATTAGAAAAAAAATGTGTGTATTACTAGTGATTGTCTTTAGAGGTTTTTTTTTTTTTAATTTTCTTTTCAGTTGTAGATGAATACAATACCTTTATTTTATTTATTTTTATGTGGTGCTGAGGATCAAACCCAGTGCCTCGCATGCTACACAAGCGCTGTACCACTGACTTACAACCCCAGCCCATGAATGGTTATCTTAAATATTCTTTTTTTTTTTTGGAACCAGGGATTGAACTCAGGGACACTTGGCCACTGAGCCACATCCCCAGCCCTATTTTGTATTTTATTTAGAGACAGGTTCTCACTGAGTTGCTTGGGGCCTCGCTAAGTTGCTGAGGCTGGCTTTGAACTCGCAATCCTTCTGATTCAGCCTCCTGAGTCGCTTGGATTACAGGCGTGCGCCACCACTCCCGGCCCTTAAATATTCTTTATTTACAAGTAAACTTCTTGTGAAACATAAGCTATGAGTAATACCTTTTATTGAATTTATTTTCTACTTGTAAACTATTCAGTAAATATTATTTCCTGGACATTAGGCACTATTGCAGGTTTGGGGTATATGACAACTGAAACATTGACCTCCCTTCAAATACTAATAATCTTTAGGTTTTTTAGCACAGGTAGAAACATCTAAGCCATAGAATTTGGAAAAGATTTCTAGAGGAAGTGATAGCTAAACTGAGACCTTTCCCCGTGGTTCATGTAAGCAAAAGATTATCATTGAGAATTTCACGTATCTGGTTGCCTAACATGGCTCGTCCTAGAATGGAAAGTGAAAGATGATCAGAAGAAGTAGCAGTTAGAATAGGATCTAAGCAGACAACATGGTGGATAAAGGCTCACAGATCAAGACAGTGGATTTTCTATTTCTTTGGCAGTTTGTAACACAAACTACCTCTGCTCCCATAGGTGAAGGGGGATGATAATGAACTTTGGCTTGTAAGGCTGCTCTTTTTCAGCAAAAGTGCATTTCTTTACTGTGTTGATTCTTTAGGCGACTACTTTATAGATGGGTTAAAGAATGTGAACTTTCCAAAAAGAATAGAAATTAATTTTATATACCTCAATAAACTTGAGCTACAGGTTTATTTCTTTCTGCTGTTTTTCTTTCTTTTTCTTCACTGTAATGGCTGTTTATTTCCTTTTCATGGGTGATAATCCAGATGATGTTGAATGTAAAATGACAGTGTGTTCTAAGAGTATAATGTAATGAGAAATTAAGACGAAAACTGCTCTGTCAACTATCAGATGATTATTTTGATACCATACCTGCATATTTACATGTGGTATTAACCTTTAAAGTTACACATAGCCTCACTGATCACTTTTTTCTTCACAGAGTTGTGGCTCTAAATTCACACAAGTCTGAAAAGAAGAAGAAACGATATAAAGATTCTCTTTCTCTAGCTGCCATGATACGAAAATTTCAGAAAGAGAAGGATGCATTAAAGACAGAGTCTAACCCCAAAGTTTCTGTGACCTTATCGACCTCCTCTCTTACCAAGCCACCCTGTCCTGCTACAGCATTGGGGAATGACGTCCCAGAATTAAATCTGAACAGCACTGATCCAGAGCTCCCCATTTTTGTTAGCACAAATGAACATGAATTGTTTCAGGAAGCTGAAAATGCCCTAGAGATACTGGATGATTTCGACTTTGACAGATTACTGGATGCTGCTTCTGATGGTAGCCCCCTGTCTGAATCAGGGGGAGAAAATGGAAACACCACCCAGCCAACCTTTGTCTCTCAGGTTATGCCTAAGGTGGTACCTACGCTCCCAGAAGGTCTACCTGTACTTCTTGAAAAGCGCATCGAGGACCTCCGTGTAGTAAGTGTGATAATTCTCTTTGTTTTTTATTTGCTGCACAAACATAGCAATAAATGCTTCATATTTTTTTAAAGACGAAAATTCTTACCCATAATCCCAGTGCTCTTATAGCAACAGCTTTTTATTTTCCATATTCCCTTTTAGACATTGGTTATCTGCATGGGTGTTTTCTTTTAAATTGAAATAATTATAGTTACAACATGGATATAGGTGATTCTTTTATTATTTCAGCTCACCCTATAAGTATTTTTCCATATAGATTTTATTATTTTTATTAGCTACATAGTTATGGAAAGAAAATATGGCAGCCAGGTGCAATGGCACACACCTGTAATCACAGCAGTTCCAGAGACTGAGACAGGAGGATAGCAAGTTCAAAGCCAGCCTCAACAACTTAGCCAGTATCCCTGGGTTCAATCCCCAGTACCAAAAATAAAAATAAAAATAAAAAAAGTAAAAAGGGTTAGTGGTAAATTGCCCCTGGGTTAAATCCCCAGTACCCCTTCCTTCCCCACAAAATATGGACCAAAGAAAGGAACAAATAAGAACACCGCAGAAGTGTACCTGAACTTGGTCCAAACTGTGTTGACATCCAGTTTTTTATATTTGATCACGTATTTTCCCAGGTGATCAGTACATGCACTTTGGGTTCCCAGTAAGACAAAGCTAAGAGCTTAGCCAGGGGTGGTGACACCTGCCTATAATCCCAGCAACTTGGAAGGCTGAGGCAGGATTGCAAGTTCAAAACCAGCCTCAACAACTTAGCCTCAAGAAAAAATAAAAAGGCTTGGGAATATGGTTCAGTGGTTAAGTGCCCCTGGGTTCAATCCCAGGTACCAAAGGAAAAGCTGAGAGCTGAAACTGGCCTGATGTGATAGATTCCTGTTCTCCTCAGCTTGGATTCATAATCTTCATTAGTTTATTTAGCTTCTAATACAGTTATATTTTACAAAGAGAGAGATAATGTTTTTTATTAAAAATGTGTCGAACCGAGCTTAAAATGCTTCTGATTATTTTGTCATGTTTATTTGTTGAACCTAGGCCATATTTTAGTCATTTCAGATTTTTTTCCTGATTACAAAGTAATGTAAACAATACAGAATGTATTATATGCTTAGTAAAAGACCCCCATTATCTGACATTCTCTACCTCCAGGAGAAATAACCACTATAAAATGGCTGTTTTTCTGCATTTTAATCCATACATCCTCAAATATTATTACAAAAAATTGTTATTAATGGGATTGGAATATTTCAGTGATTTTACACCCCACTTTTCCCCCCTAGAATTTCTTCATTATCTGTTTCTCCATTTATTTCTGTCTCTTTCTGAATATATATTTGTAACTCTTTCTAAATATCTGAGTTAGGAAAGCAAGAGATTTACCTAATTTTTCCAACAACTGGTTCCTGGATTTTATTCATCAGTTCTATTATTTTTCTATATTGTTTCCTCTGAGGTCATGACTTACTAATTACTTCCTTTGTACTTTTACTTATTTTATTCCCCATCATCAGTCTAGAATTTAGAGGAAGTATGTTAAAATATCTCATTGCCAGTGTTTTTTTTTTTTTAGTTACAACTTGAGTTTGCCATCACTTTTGCTGTTTCATTCATAAGATTATGATGGCTGTGTCTTCAGTGTGATGATTATCATCAGAAGGTGACCCTTTTTGTCCTATTAATGCTTTTTACCTTCAATTTAATTTAATATGATTTTACTTAGTCCTCTTTGCTTATTGTTGCATGGTGTAGCTTTTCTCATTGATTGCCTTCAACCTTTTTGAGTTCCTTTGTTTTAGCTCTTTAAATATTTGCTCATTGACCTAATCTGAAGGTTTTTCCGTTAATCTTCTCAACATTTCTGCGTATGAAGTGTAGGCATTGTTTCCTTTTTAAGAAATGTAAGTGGACACCTGTAATCCCAGCACTTGGGAGGCTGAGGCAGGAGGATCGTGAGTTCAAAGCCAGCCTCGGCAAGTTAGCGAGGCCCTAAGCAACTCAGTGAGACCCTGTCTCTAAATAAAATACAAAATAGGGCTGGGGATATGGCTTAGTGGTGGAGTGCCCCTGGGTTGAATCCCCAGTACCAAAAAGAAAGAAAGAAAGAAAGGGAAGGGAAGGGAAGGGGAGGGGAGGGGAGGGGAGGGGAGGGG
>JAJEJO010003435.1:71567-148574 GCA_020662805.1 Glaucomys volans
GGGAGGAAGGAAAGAAATGTAAGTGGAGATAGGTCAAAAATTTGGTCAAGGTCATACAATTTGTTAGTGGTAGAGCCAGATTTGCCTGACTCCAAAATACATGCTTTTCCCCCCACCCTACTCCCCTATTACTGAATTATTCTTTTTTTTCCCTAGGTTTTTTTTGTTTTGTTTTGTTTTGTTTTGTTTTTGGTACTAGGGATTGAACCCAGGGGCACTCCACCACTGAGCCACATCCCCAGCCCTATTTTGTATTTTATTTAGAGACAGGATCTCACTGAGTTGCTTAGGACCTCACTAAGTTGCTGAGGTTGGCTTTGAACTCATGATCCTCCTGTTTTAACCTCCCTAGTCGCTGGAATTACAGGCATGCGCCACTGCGCCTGGCTCCCCTAGGTTTTAAAAAGTGCAAGTAATATGATTCAGCTTTTTCAAGATATAATTATTAATAATAGGCTACTGGGCTGTGCGTGGTGGTAGCACTTATAATCCCAGCACCTTGGGAGGCTAAGGCAGGAGAATCTTAAGTTCAAGGCCGGCCTGGGCAATTTAGTGAGACTCTGTCTCAAAAAATGAAAAGGGCTGGGGATGCAGCTCAGTGTCCCTCAGATCAATGCCCAGTACTGCAAAAATAAATAAATAATAGCTACTGTTTCTTTAGCAAATTCAATGGTATGTAGTGAGTATGGTGCTGCTGTGTCCCTCTTCACAATGTCCTGTTGCCTCTCAGGAGACAGCATCCCTGACTGGGTTTGCTATACTTTACTTATTGCATAATACAGTCCTCCCAAGAAAGATGTGAGCAAAGGCAGGGATTTTCCCTAAGATGAGGAAACTAAGGTTCAAGATGGTTAAGTGATTTGTTCAAAGACACATAATTTTTAAGTTAGCCAAGCCAAAATTCAAAGTTTGGCATTAAAGTCAGGATCATTGCACTTCATAGCTTACGTGTTGTCTACTGGGTGATGTGTCATTTATCTCACTTCATAAACTAGACTCGTCAGTCATGAGTGTGTCCAACCTTGTAAGGCTCTGTCATATAGGAAAAAATATCTGTCTCTGTAATAGCCATCCCAGCATTACCATGGCTTCTTCCTAAGCCCTCATATTAGGGAATTGTCAATAAATAAGATCCATTTAACTTACTGAAAAAAATTCTCCATATTTTTTAGAATGGTGCTTTTTGCAGGAGATGAAAATTCATCTTCAGCTCACTTGCTCTTGTCTGATAAGCAGTTTGTTCTTGTTCAAAAGATATCTAGTAGCCGGGCGTGGTGGTGCACGCCTGTAATCCAAGCGACTTGGGAGGCTGAAGCAGGAGGATCGTGAGTTCAAAGCCAGTCTCAGCAACTTAGCGAGGCCCTAAGCAACTCAGTGAGACCCTGTCTCTAATAAAAATACAAAATAGGGCTGGGGATGTGGCTCAGTGGCCGAGTGTCCCTGAGTTCAATCCCTGGTTCCAAAAAAAAAAAAAAAAAAAAAAAAGATATCTACATTCTGATCCCTTAAACCTGTGAATATTACCATTTATGTTAAAAAGGAGCCAGGGTGTGAAGGTATGAAGTTAAGTGTCTAGAGATGGGGACATTATCCTGTCGGCCTGAACTGCAGTCCCATGCGGTTAGGAAGAGGGAAGCAGAAGATGTGGTGCAACTAGAGAGGGCCATGTGAAGGCAGAGCACAGAGATTGGACCTGTGGCCCTTGAAGATTGGGGTGCTGTAGTTACAACCAAGGAATGCTGGCAGCCACAAGGAGCAAGCTCTCCTCCACAAACTTGGTGACTTAAAACGTCAGAAATTTAACTGGGAACAGTGGCATATACCTGTCATCCCTGACTCAAGAGACCGAGGCAAGAGGATTGCAGGTTTGAGGCCAGCCTCTGCAACTCAGCAAGACCCTGTCTCAAAATAAAAAATATAAGAACTGGGGATGTAGCTCAGTGGTAAAGCACCCATGGATTCTGTCCTCAGTATCAAACAAAGCAAAACAAAAAATCCAAATTTATTCTCAGTTCCAAGTCCAAAATCAGTGGACTGAAATTCAGATGGAAGCAGGGCTGCACTCAAGAGGCTTGGAGCTGCATAGCCCTGCTCACACCTCGATTTCAGCCCAGTGACTTGACTTCAGGCTTTAGACTAAGAGCAAAAATTCCTGTTTATTTCTATTTAGTCACCTAGTTTGTGGTAATTTGTTGTAGTAGCTGTAGCAAACGTATTGTACACATATCCAGTTGAATTTGGATCTCTCAAATGACTTTACCTGATTGTGGATCACACCTCCTGTGGTACTGTGTACTCTGCTGTTAAGAAGTTCCTTTTTTTTTTCCCCCCAATTAGGCTATTTATCTCAGAGTTCTTTTGTATTATGAGTTATATAGACAGTCTCTCTTATGTTTCTCTAGGCTGCCAAACTTTTTGATGAAGAAGGAAGAAAAAAGTTTTTTACACAGGATATGAATAATATTCTTTTGGAGTAAGTATTTCTCTTTTTTATTACTAAAAAATCTTAAGAATTATTCATTTAAAAATATAGGAGGAGGGAGGCTGAGGAAAGAGGATCATATGTTTGAGGCCAGCCTGAGCAACTTAGCAAGACCTTGTCTCAAAATGAAAAATAAAAAGGACTGGGGATGTTGCTCAGTGGTTAAGCACCTCTGTGTTCAATCCCCAGTACCAATTTAAAAAAAAAAAAAAAATCTATATATATATATATATACACACACACACATTTTTTTTTTTTAGTTTTGAGATGGATGCACACATACACACACCCCACACACATTAGGCCTGTGAGATACAGAAACTGAATGATGGCTGGTCTCAGAAATTTACTCTTCCCTTTCAGTCCTGTTTCATGTATAATTAACCTTTGTCTCTTAGCAAAATTATTCATCTGCATGTATTGGTTCTCTGCAAATGACCATGTGCAGGATGAATATTAACCTGGACTTAAAGTATTGTATACTAGTTTATGTGAAAATGTCTTTCTGAAATTTAGAGTGTTTATACAAATTGGCTTAATTTTCCACCTATTTTCATTACTCAAACTTGAGAAAAACAATTCTATTGATATCTATTGAGGTTAATTATAATTAATGCATATTTCTGTAGCCAAATGGAAAGTATGGTTCAATAAAGAAATCCTGGTTGTAGGGTAGGATGGAAGTAACAAGGAGGCAGCAGGGTAGGTTGGAAAAGGGAAGGGAAGATTGAAAAAGGGAAGGTTGTAAAAGAAAAGGCTGTTATATAAATTATTGATACTGATTACAGTACTGGAGATTGGAATCAGGGTACTCTACCACTGAGCAATCTTGCAGTCCCTTCATATTTTTTAATTTTGAGACAGGGTCTGGGCAGGTTACTGAGGCTGGCCTAGAACTTGTGATCCTCCTGCCTCAGCCTCCACAGTAGCAGATATTATAGGTGTGTACCACCATGCCCATCTTAGATTGTATTTGGATTAGGTTTTATACTTTGATAGTAATGAATCTGTATGTTCTGAGTTTGTGGTCAAATAAGCTGTGCTTTTAAACTGTAAGCTCACACTTTAACCATTGATAACAAGAATCAAGTATATAATTGACTTAAGGGAGAAGTAGGCACAAAGTGATCATAATGAAAGCAGCAAATTTAGCTCCTCTGATGAAAATAACATGAGCAGTTGTAGTGGTGCACACCTATAATCCCCGTCTCACTGGCAGCTAAGGCCGGAGAATCACACGTTCCAGGCCAACCTCTGTAATACTTAGCGAGCTTATCTCAAATTAAGAAATAAAAGGGACTGGGGATGTATCTCAATGGTAGAGTGCCCCTGGGTTCAGTCCTGAGTACTTCACTGATGATGGTGATGATGATCACAACAATGATAATGTATTCTTATTCTGATGGTTTATAGCACCATACAGAAAGATTCAGGGCAACAATGTAAAATATTATGATTCTGTCTTTTAAATACATGATAGAGACAGTTTCTTGTGAGATCTAAAGAAGGATCAATTGGTTGATTAGGTCTGATTACTATTTGTAATTAATCGCAATATTTTTATCCTGTATTGCTTAAAAGTGAACTCATAAAATATGTAACCCAGTGTTCTGCTAGTATGTTGGCAGAGGAGTTTCTTTTTTCTGTCCTTTATTTTAGTTAGGTTTATGTGTCTGCCTGGAAAACAGGCAAACGAATGCTGTCTAGCTGAGCCTCCACCTTTTACCTACCTCCTCTTCAAATACCAAACTCACTATACAGTGCTGCCGTTAGTCATCAGAGCTGTCCCAGATTCCATAATCAGGGATCTGACTGACTCTTCTTTTTCTTTCCACCTGAAAGCCCTAAGTGTAGTAGATCAGCTCTTGAGACTGAGACTGTTATTTTTGTTTTACTCTTCTGTGAGAGGGAACAACGATTTCTCCGCTGAGAGTCAGGAGACTATCCTTGGGACATGGCATCTCAAGTAAGCAGACTACCAACATTTCAGTGTTAGATTAGGCTTCTCTGTTCAGTCCTCCCATGTCTATCAGGAAATAAGTCTTGGAGTTTTAGGGGGCCAGCTACTTTTTTTTTTGTTCTTCACAGAAGGTGTGCTTCCATTTCCTTAAGCCCTTAGGTTCAGAGTTGAATTCTTCCCGTTAGTTATATTATTCTATTATTCTCTCGGGCCTCTTTTTCCACTTTCCTAAACAAACATGCCTTAATTATGTGGACTGAGTTGCTCTCTTTTTATTTTTATTTTTTGGAGATACTGGGTATTGAACCCAGGGGTGCTTAACCAGTGAGTTAAATCCCCAACCCCTTTTATTTTTATTTTGAGGTCAGTTCTCAGTAAGTTACTTGTTGAGGCTGGTCTTGAACTTGTGATTCTCCTGCCTTCAGCCTGCTGAGTTGCTGGGATTACAGATGCATGCCACCATGCCCAGCCTGAGTTGCTCTTCTAAGAGAGGCATACAATGATTTTGAGGGGTAGTCATCCCCATGAAATTATCCAAGTATATTGACTCTGCCTCACCATTGCTTACTTATGCCTAGGAAGAAAGGAGATCAGCTTGTTAGAATGGGGAACCTTTTTCCTTTTTGCATAATTGAATTTGACCTGAATCTACAAATATATAACATGCTGACTTGATTTTGTTCCCTATTACCTGAAACAGAAATTGCTAATAAATCATGATACTCTTTACCTGTGATCCCAATTCAGCATAGGCATTCTGTGTAACAAATTGTTCTAAGTTTGTACCATTAGTCCTTTTGTACACTTAAAATGAAACCTATCTGCCATCTCTTGGTTAGATGCTCCTTTAAGGAGGCATCAGTGAGTAGTGACTTGAATCTCAGTATAAAGGGTTTCTCTTCAGGGAGTCAACTCTTCTTATATCTTAGTTAACCTCTTTGGAAATCACTGACTTATATACGTAGGTCATTGAGTCAGTCTGCCTTACCTGGAATCTCTTAGTACTTAGAATTTCTATTTTAATTTTCAGCCTCAAAGAACTTTATTGACAGGGCAAGCCTAGAGGGCTCCTACCCAGGGTCTAGACTTCTAGTGAGGATCTAATCACATGATGTTATCTAACCACATAGTGCTGTCTAACAAATGTCTGTACATAGAACTCATGATCATAGTGATTGTTTCCCATGTGAACTTTTAATTTGACCCCCTGTAGGTCTTGCACCACTTCCATTTTTTAGTTTACACTTAACTTTTCCAATACCAAGAATTTTCTATTACAATTCCAAGGAGTATAATTTTCCACATCTCATGTTCAATGAAATTGCAATATGTCTATATTGTAAGTAATGGGTATACTTCATATGATATGGTTTCTTTTCCTTCCCCAAAAGCTGTTGATTTAATCTTTGGATGCATCTTACGTTTGTGACAAGTATTTCAAAGTCTGTCTTTAGGGGCTGGAGTTGTGGCTCAGTGGTGAAGTGCTTGCCTCATGTGTATGTGGCACTGGGTTCGATCTTCAGCACCACATAAAAAAAATAAGGGTATTGTGTCCATCTGAAACTGAAAGTACTTTTTAAAAAAAGTCTGTCTTTGCCTTCTTCTATAATAGAATGTGATGATTTGGTCATAGTATGTTGCCAAGAACCCAAGTTTGGTCATGGCCTTCAAATTTATCTGTTTTTATCTTTGTACAGTGGTAGTTGCTAGGTAATTATGTCTTCTGTTTGAGACACCTCTGTTATTGGTAGGTTTGTCCTGCCAAGAGTAGAACTATTACAAACTTCTTTCTCCTTTCTTCCTCCTCTTCTACCTACTCCTCCTCCTTCCTCCTCTTCTTCCCCCCCTTCTCTTCCTCTCATCCTCCTTCCTTCTCCCTCCTTACCGTCCCTCTTCCTCCTCTTCCTCACCTTCCTTCTCCTGTTCTCCCTTCCCTTCCTTCCCTTCCTCCTCCTCCTCTGCCTCCATCTTAACTAATTTATTAAGTAGAAGTGGAAACTGGAAAATTATAATATTGAACAACCTATTAAATATATATCTTGAATACCAGCACAAAAAGGGAAACAAAGACGGATAAATTATTTCATGACTATAGCTGAGAGTGGGGTATTTTTTCCAAATCTCTACTTCAACTTCCTTTGAAAAAAATATTCTAGGAATTAAATGAAATTATGTCACTGGCTACTATAGAACTTGCCAGGATGTGGAAGGCTGACATAATATCTCTTTGGAGAAATAAACTTTTGGTTAACCCAAAAATACTTGGCTCCTGTCATCAAAAAACTATTACCAGCTCATTGTGATGATATAAATTCTATTCTGAACTCATAAACTATTTTTTATAGTATTACTATTTATTGGCAGGGGGGTAAATTCTATGAAAAAATACTATCGGGGAAATCATGGGAATATAAATTGAGAACAACAATCACCTTCCTTTGCTGCCTTGCTTAAGTAATGCTACCTAAAAGAAATTCCATACTGTCTGTTGTTGATTTTTTTGATCAGCATTGAGTTACAGCTACAAGAACTAGGCCCTGTCATTCGTAGTGGTGTATACTCCCACCTTGAAGCTTTTGTGCCATGCAATAAAGAAACACTGGTAAAACGTCTAAAGAAGTTACATCTCAATGTCCAGGTAAGAGGAAGAATAATAAAATCTGCCTCCGAAGTTTCATAACCTACAAAATAATTCATTCTAGTTAGGGCCTTTGTACATTAATTGCTTTACACTCAGATTGAATGTATTTAATAATCATTGGAAATAATTGAAAGCATTTGGATTCCCTGAAAAATAGCTACTTCTTCAATAATTGATAGGCCTAGATGAGAATGTTTCCTAAGGCTGATAAGTCAGTGTATAGCAGGCAAGCATAGGATTTTTCAAACAGGTAAATTGAGAGATATTAGTCCTTTCTTAGTTCAGAGCAGATGAATGAATGAATGAAGTTATTGATAGCTCAGATTTTGTGCTTTTGTCTAGCTCCTTCAGACATTCGCAGTTGTCAGGAGCTTGCTGTCATAAATTGAAATGGCAGAAATGGGTACCAAAGGGAGAGGGGGGAAAAAGCTAGAAGTAGGAAAACAACTTTTTTCAGATTATAAAATATTCTCTAAGGAACATTTAAAGTTTGATGTTTGAAGTTATTTGAAGCTCTCTTCCTTTAGTTATAGAAGACGACATTTATCCTTTTCCTTTTTTTTTTGTAGTTTTATCGCATAGCTTGTATCCCTGAATATTATATTGTTTAGTTTTACATTTTTTGAGCTTCATATAAATGGAGGTATATTGTCTGCTTTCTTCTGCAGCTTGCTGTTTAACACTTAACATTATGTGCTTCATATTGATGTATGTGTACATGTAATGGAAATCTATTCATTTTTATTGCATGTAAACAGAACACCATATATAGTATTGTTTGAGTATATTCCAGTTGATTCTGGGCAGATAGTCTCAGCTACATAATTCTTCAAAAATGATCATCCAGGAACCATGATCCTGAAAGTGGACATTTAAAAATGGGATTTTATGGGAGCTGGGGATATAACTCAGTTGGTAGAGCCCTGGGTTCAATCCCCAGCACTGCAAAAATAAAAAAAGGGGGGGATTTTATAGCAAAATGGGATATTATAGCAGATAGTTATATGCTGAATTATTTATTTATTGGTATATTTGGGATAAATGATTAGTTATTAAAATGATTAGTAATAAATTTGTATTCTAAAAAGTCATCTCTACCCAAGAAGTATATTTTATAAACAGTTGGTTTTAGTGCTATGGGTGTAGCTCAGTAAGAGAGTACTTGCCTAGCACGTGTTAAGCCCTGGGTTCAGTCTCCCGGCATTGCAAAAAGAACAAAACAAAACAAAAAACCCTGCTGTTGTAGTGAAGAAAAACTAAGTCTTAAAATATTTCTGTACCTATGATAGTGGTTAAAGTATGTTTTAAATAATTACCTCTGTTATTTTGCAAGAATGAAAAGAATAAGTTGGTTGATTAGAGCTGTCAGATACAAACCTACCTGCTTTTCTTTTTACCCAGAACACATATGGATAAGAGTCTCCCAGTTTCCTCTTTCACTGTGGCCTTGAGTTTGCATTTCTGCTTGCAGCATAAGTCACAATTACTAACAATAACCAAGAGAACAGGATGCCAACATCCTGTTGGTAACTACCCAAATAAGATCATGTGGATCATATGTTCTGTATTCCAGAGAACTGCCTTCTTTTGGGATTGTTTCCCCATTATAATGGGGACTATCTAGTAATCTGCACAATGTAGATTTCATTCTATATTTCATCATTTGTATTACAAAGTATATATAATTTGTTGGTTAAAACATGGGGTTTTTTTTGTTTGTTTGTTTGTTTTTTGTACCAGGGATTGAACCCAGGGGTGCTTTATATTTTATTTAGAGACAGGGTCTCCCTGAGTTCTTGGAGCATCACTAAGTTGCTGAGGCTGGCTTTGAACTCTTGATCCTCTACCTCAGCCTCCTGAGTTACTGGAATTACAGGCATGTGCCACTGCACCCAAAACATAGAGCATTTTAAGAATATAAAGGAATACTATTGATAATTTTGCAAGAGCAGCAGATAAAAGCTGGGATTCTCCTTGGCAAACTTGGAAATTTTATCATTCTAGTTTTATATCCAGTGTT
Organism: Glaucomys volans; assembly: GCA_020662805.1. Lineage (NCBI taxonomy): Eukaryota > Metazoa > Chordata > Mammalia > Rodentia > Sciuridae > Glaucomys > Glaucomys volans. The sequence goes on from JAJEJO010003435.1 coordinate 80,671, forward strand.
AATTAAGGAAAGTCAGTGCTCTAGAGGTAATGTCCATATTTAGATATGCTAACACCTTTTGAGAATCTGTTCATGAATAAACTTTGTTAAGATGTTTGAAAAACTTTCAGTATGTTTTTTTCTCAGGATGACCGTTTAAGAGAACCTCTGCAAAAACTGAAACTGGCTGTTAGCAATGTTATGCCTGAACAGCTATTTAAATACCAGGAGGACTGCCAGGCGCGTAGTCAAGCTAAGTGTGCCAAGTATGTACCTCTTTTGATTGGACAGGCTTTGGCATCTGAGAAACTGTTAGCTGTTAGAGGTAGTCTTAACTGGACCTTATCGTCAAGTGTGTACGGTCACATACACCACTGATAAATTGAATATTTTTTAAATGATAGGTTGCTACCCCAATTGTTTTGGTCTCAAAGGCAAAAGAGTTTGTTGATTTACTGTACGGATGTGATCAAAACAAGAGCTATAACTGGTCAGACATTTCACAGTGACTAATTTGACTCGCTGGTGCTAAACAAAAATATTTTCTGACCTAAAAGACAAGTAGTCCTTTATATTAGAGTTTGGATACTTTTATTTGCCAAGCACTTTATAACTTACTTAAAGTATTAAGTAAAAAGGTAGAGTAAATGAGTATTTACTCATTGTTTGAGTAAAAGTTCAATTAAGTGATTTAGGAAGGGTTTATAGAATGTATTTTTGGCAATGTTGGGTTAAAACTTTGCTTCATAAAAAGTTTCCAATTTTTAGGTTGCAAACAGATGAAGAACGAGAAAAAAATGGATCTGAGGAAGATGATGATGAGAAACCAGGGAAGCGTGTCATAGGACCAAGAAAGAAATTCCACTGGGATGACACCATTAGGTAGGATTTAGCTAGTCTTCACTCTTAACGAAGTATACAGTGGAGGAGTAAGGTTACTCATAAAAGCAGTCTGTAGTAGGGAATGGAAATGTAACTCAGTGGTAGAGCACTTGTCTAGCATGTGTTAAAACCTGAGTTCAATCCCCAGCACCATGAGAAAAATGCAGTAAATGAAAGACTAGATTGGAAACAACCAAAGTTTAGTGTGTAGAAAAAATATATTCAAGAGAACATTATTATGGTCCTAATATCCTTAGATTATTATCACTTTAATTTTCATGTAATACTTTTTACAACCCAGTTTAAGAATGGAATAAGTTGCAGTAGATTCAGAAGGTGAACTACTCAATATACTTACATAACTCAACTACCTTTCTTACTAGTATTTCTATACCCAACAGAGACAACTCTTTTTATCTATCTTTGGTACTTACCAAAGGAAATTGTTTCATGTTGGGGGTTTGACTAGTGCAATGAATTACAAATTTTCTTTTTTTTTTTTTTTTTTAACCTTTATTCCATGTATTTATTTTTATGTGGTGCTGAGGATCGAACTCAGTGCCTCACACATGCTAGGCAAGTGCTCTACCACCAAGCTACAGCCCCAGCCCATGAATTACAAATTTTAAAAATTATCTTCTTGCTATAATCTGAATTCTTCAGATAATATTCTGTATTGCAACTGTCAGATTTTTGTGCTTTTAAAAAAAAAGTCTCTGGGGCTGGGGTTGCAGCTCAGTGGTAGAGTGCTTGCCTAGCATGTGTGAGGCACTGGGTTCGATTCTCAGCACCACATAAATATAAATAAACAAAATAAAGGTATTGTATCCATCTACAACTTAAAAAAAAAGTCTATTGTCAGTGCCTTGGAAGAAAACTCCAGAAATAATAGTGGAGAACTCTTTTTTTTTTTTTTTTTAATTTTTCTATTCATTTATTTTTATGTGGTTCTGGGTTCTGAGAATCGAACCCGTCCCTCCCACTTACTAGGCCAGTGCTCTATCACTGAGCCACAACCCCAGCCCCATTAGTGGAGAACTCTTAAGAATGGCTGAATTAGCTGGGCCCGGTGGCACATGCCTGTAATCCCAGCGCTTGGGAGGCTGAGGCAGGAGGATCGCAAGTTCAAAGCCAGCTTCAGCAACTTAGCGAGGCCCTAAGCAACTCATTGAGACCCTGTCTCTAAATAAAATACAAAATAGGGCTGGGGATGTGGCTCAGTGGTTCAGTGCCCCTGGGTTCAATCCCCAGTACCAAAAAAAAAAAAAAAAGAATGGCTGAATCACCATTGCCTTGGAAGGAATAGAGGATGATACAGTGTGGACATCAAGTGACTCATGTTGGGCTGTGAATAGGAAGAAGTTTTAGGAATACCTGAACAAATCAGTTAATTTATTTTGCTTGCTTTTCCATATTTTTGTATTTATGACTGATACTTATATAAAAACAATGAAGCCTAGTCAGGTGAGCCTAAAGTGTCAAGTGAGCCTAAAGGAGTTCTTTCTTTTTTTTTTGTACCAGGGATTGAACCCAGGGGTGCTTAACCACTGAGCCACATACTCAGCCCTTTTTTATATTTTATTTAGAGACAGGGTCTCACTAATTTGTTTAAGACTTCACTAAGTTGCTGAGGCTGGCTTTGAACTTGCAATCCTCCTGCCTCAGCCTCCTGAGATGCTGGAATTACAGATGTGCACCACCATGCCTGGCAAGGAGTTCTTTGAATAAAGATAATTCTGTTTCAAACTTAATTTTCTATAGTTTATTGTGTGACTTATATGTAAATATATATATTGTTATCTATTTAGAACTTTATTATGTAACCTCGTTGAGATCAAATTGGGATGCTATGAGTTAGAGCCAAATAAAAGCCAGTCTGCTGAGGATTATCTTAAATCCTTCATGGAGACAGAAGTGAAGCCCTTGTGGCCTAAGGGCTGGATGCAGGCAAGGTAAGAGACTGACTTCCAGAATTCTGATTTGATTTCTTTGTTTCTTCTTCTTCTTTTTTTTGCAGTGCTGGGAATTGAACCCAGGGCCTTGTGCTTGCAAGACAAGCACTCTACCAACTGAGCTATATTCCCAGCCTGATTCTGATTCACTTTCTTACTCTTATTTTTATTACTAAGGGCACTCATGCAGTCGTACCTGACATTGGTTTTGCTAAGAACTTAATGCGTTAAACATCCTATACAGTATCTCAGATAGTCTCTCCTTTGACATTTTTAAGCCCTTAAAATCCAACACAGTCCTGTGGGCATATTAAAGAGATGGCATCAAGGTGATTTTTTACTCTAATTTTTCTTTTCTTTTTTGTACCTGAATTAGTTAGTAGGAAAAAAGGGAGAAGGAACGATGGTTATAAACTTCAGGAGGGGAACTACCTATTGGTAACATGTAGATAAGGAATCAAATACAGAAATTGGAGCATAGGAAACGATAGGCAACCATAGGTTCTATGGAAAATAGTGAGGTGTCTTGAGAAAAGAATAGCCCTATTTAACGTCTAAGAAGTTTTAAAAGAGTATGAAATGTCATAAGCCTGGCTACATTACCCCACTATCTCCAATTGCTCCATTTATTAAAAATTTTAAATAAGTAGAGATGATTAAGCTCTCCATAATTGAACACACTAATACAATTACCTTTACTTGGTAAACATGCAAGTGATAACCTGTTGAAAGTGAAATAATTTTGTTTAAAAAAAAGCAATTATGTTATTATCTGCTATAAAAAAAATAATTGTGCTCTTTAAATTTTCCTAGAATGCTTTTTAAGGAAAGTCGGAGTGTACATAATCATCTTACTTCTGCTCCGTGAGTAAATGCTGACTCCAGATTTCTGGATTTATTTTTATTCTCATTATAGCTTTAGTAAGCAAATGTTTCATTTATTAAATGCTAGTTGAAATAGGATTTATTTAAGCAATTTCTGTTTACCACCATCTTAAAAATAAATCATGGTCTGTTGCCTGTTTGGACCTGAGTATGTCTATTAAAATAGTTCTCAGGCTGTTCTTCAAAACCTCCTGAATCCAGGTGTGACACAGACTGCCTGGGATTCTTGTGTAGGGAATGATAAAAACAGACAAGCTCGGGGCATGGGGTGGGGGTGGGGTTCCCTTTGTTACTGGGTTTCTATCCTGCAGTCTTGTTGTGTTCTTTTTTTCTCCCTCCTACTAACCATCTGCATAGGTAACCTATGGCCTTCTGCTGCCCCTAGCTTACCAGGACAGTTCCATATACAAATGTACCCTGCCTTACCCTAAAGCACATGCTGGGGGTCCAAACCCAGGGCCTTGCACATGCTAGAAAGTGCCCATGCACTGAGCTACATCCCCAGCCCAGTGAAAGGGTTAGTAAAGATCTCTTATCCTCCTTCTATACAGTAAAAGGGCACATTTTGTCCGTTGTTACTGTTTGGGTGAATATTGGTTCGCTGCACAACTTAAGGCTACTTTTATGTAGCTTGCAAGAATAGTCTTAAAAAGTTATTAAAATATAAAATAAGCAAATTATTAAGAATTTACTGAGCAGTCATTATTTTGCTAAGCTATCTGATTGACATTGTTAGAACAACATTATAAAATTCTTTCCTTGTATATTGTTGTTAATAGATGGAAGTTTTTAGGAAGGACACTTTGTATACCATCAGGGATCTATTGAGTTATGGTTTTAAGTTCTTATTATTCTTGGATGTTTCATTGTTGTTTGGTTGACTGGTTTTATGTTGAGAAGAGTTCTAGCTTTGGTCCCAGGCTGGTCTTGAACTCCTGAGCTCAAGTGATCCTCCCACCTCAGCCTACCAAGTAGTTGGGACTGTAGATAGGCATGCATTACCCAGCTTGGTTCCTCGCTTTTGTTTTTTGAGTACATTACAGATTTATTTTGTTGCAATAACTTAAATTTATAAGCAAATAAACATACACATAAATTTATGTTGACAGTATATATGGCCTTTAGTTTCCCTATAGTTCTGTTTTTTGTTTTTTTGTTTTTTGTGTGTGTGTGTGGTGCTAGGGATTGAACCCAGGGCCTTGTGCATGCCAGGCAAGCACTCTACCAACTGAGCTATATCCCCAGTCCCACTATAGTTCTAAAACCACATATGCAGTACAATTCAGGTACAAATTCAGCAAAGTAGCAGGATACAAAATTAACACCCATAAATTAATTGTGTTCCTATACACCAAGAATGAATCAGCTGAAAGAGAAATTAGGAAAACTGTCCCATTCACAATAGGCTCAAAAAAAAAAATAATATACTTAGGAATCAATCTAACAAAAGAGGTGAAAGACCTCTATAATGAAAATATACTAAAGAAAGATAATGAAGAAGACCTTGGAAGATGAAACGGTCTCCTATGTTCTTAGGTAGGCAGAATTAATTTTGGCAAAATGGTCATACTACCAAAAGAACTATTCAAATTTAATGCAATTTCTATTAAAATTCCGATGATGTTCTTCATAAAAATAGAATAAGTGGTCATGAAATTTATTTGGAAAAATAAGAGGCACAGAATAGCCAAAGCAGTCCTTACTGAGAAAGGCAAAGCAGGAGGCATCACAATACCAACCTTAAATTATAATACAGAGCTAGAGTAACAAAAACAGCATGGTATTGGCACCAAAACAGGTATGAAGACCAGTGGACTAGAATAGAAGAACCAGAGACAAATCCACATAAATACAGTTATCTCATATTAGACAAATGTGCCGAGAATATACATTGGAGAAAAGAAAGCTTCTTTGATAAGTAGTGCTGGGAAAACTGGAAATCCATATGTAATAGAATGAAATTTAACCCCTATTCTCTCACCCTGCACAAAACTCAACTAAGTGGATCAAAGACCTAGGTGTTAGACCTGAAATTCTGCGCCTATTAAAAGAAAATGTAGGACAGCACTCTAGTATGTCAGCTTAGGAACCAACTTCCTCAACAAGACTCCTAAAGTATAAGAAGTAAAATCAAAAATCAATAAATGGAATGTATCAAAATAGATTCTACTGTCATGTATAACTAAAAAGAACAAATTTTAAAAATCAAATGAAATGGTATCAAACTAAAAAGCTGCTTCACAGCAAAGGAAACAATCAAGAGTGTGAAGAGAGAACCTAGAAAATGGGAGAAAATCTTTGCCACCCACGTCTGATAAGATGTTAACTTCCAGGATATACAAAGAATTCAAAAAACTTAGCACCAAAAAAAACCAAATAACCTAATCAATAAATGGACAAAGGAATTAAACAGATACTTCTCAAAAAAATACTGTCAACAAATATATGAAAAAATATTCAATATTATCAGCAATTAGAGAAATACAAATTAAAACTACAGTGATATTTCAGCTCACTCCTACCAGAATGGCAATTATCAAGAATGTAAGTAACAATAAATGTTGGGGAGGATGTAGAGAAAGGAGTATACTGATACATTGTTAGTGAGACTGCAAAGCAGTATGGAGATTCCTCAAAAAAAATAGAAATGGAACCAACATTTGACCCAGTTCTCTCACTCCTTGGCATATATCCAAAGGATTTAAGATCAGCATACACTCCAGTGACACAGCCACATCAATGTTCCTAGCAACACAATTTATAATAGCTAAGCTATGGAAGCAACCTAGATGCCCACTAAGAGATGAATGCATAAAGAAATTGTGGTATATACACACAATTGAATATTATTCAGCCATAAAGAAGAATGACTTTATGACATTTGCCAGTAAATGACTGGATCTGGAGACTATGATGTTAAGTGAAATAAGCCAGTCCAAAAAAAAAAAAAAACAAATATGTGGATGTTAACCCACAACAAGGGTGGGTAGGGAGGGGAAGAATAGAAGTTCAGTGGATTAGACAAAGGGGAATGAAGAGAAGGGGTGAGGATAGAAATAGGAAAGGCAGTGGAATGAATCTGACATAACTCTAATATGTACACATATAATGACCCCACAGTGAATCCTTCCATTGTGTATATCCACAGGATTAGGATCCGGTTTAGAATAAGATATGCTCCGTGCTTATATAAATATATCAAAATAGATTCTGCTGTCATGTGTAACTAAAAAGAACAAAATTTTTAAAAAGGACATCCCTAAACAAACAAACAAACAAACACAAACTAACTCATGTTTTTAATTCTAAAGGTGTTTATGTATTTCCTCTCCCTCAGGTTTTTGTTTTTGAATTCATTTTGAGTTGAGGTCTCCCGACATGGCCCAGGCTGTCCTGGAACTCCTGAACTCAAATAATTCTCGTGCCCCAGCCTTCTGAGTAGCTCAAACTACAAGCACACAGCACTGTGCCCAGCAGTTCCCCTCACTATGTTAAAATAGATTGATGATTATTGCTAGTTTTGTGTTTTGTAAGCAGGAATCTGTAAGATAAGTAAACAAGGAGGTCTTTTTGCTCTAGTGGCCTTCACCAAAAAACTTTGAAAATTACCGTTGCCTTTATGAAACAGTAGATTCACAGCTTAAATCAACATATTTGTTAGTCTAATTGATGACATTTTACCCTAATGAAATAAAAACACTAAGATGAGATGAGGTATTTAAGTTTGTCAGTCATTTAATTATTCAGAAACATTTGAGTGCTTTCTTCTATGGAACCCATAAGATTGTTCTAATCTTTAAACTTTTCACACAGTTTCCAAAGGTTCCCAAGTTCCATAGTATTTATTTTGCCCTTTTTTTGTTGTTGTTATTCTAACATTTTTTATTTGAATTTTTATATTTCAAAAGTAATTCTATACAAAAACTTAACAGATTTTTTTTGTTTTTAAGTAAAATGCAATCCATAGCTCCTTGTTATGGTCCAATGTTAGTTTGAAGTTTCTCGAAGCTGTTTTCCTATAAATAATTGTAAATTCTTAGCAGTTCTTTGAACTAAGTTTCCTAGGCAGCTTTGTTAAACAAACTGTTTTGAGTTATTTTATATTTTATGTATTTACATTTGCTTCTTTAACTTTATCATCTACTTTTCATATTTTACTAATTGGCTTTTTCTTCTAGTTAATCTGAATTGAGAAAAGTGTTACTGAATAATCCCATATAGACCAAGTACTTATATATTGTTACTTCTTCCAAAGAGCTTCCCAAATATTGGAAGAAATTTGCTTAATTATAAGATTATGTTATTTCCTAGTGAGTGATACAACTGCTACTGAAATGGCCTTTGTTTTAATCATTTATCTCAGGGCAAAGAAAAAGGTGATTCCTGCACCCAAACCCAAAGTAAAGGTGAGTATCTGACAAACCATAGTCATAATTAGTGAATATTGAAATAAATTTTTAAGATCGAAAATATGTACAGTATTTAGTGAAGATCATCAATAAAATAACCTTTAATTGGTGTTGGTTTTTTTTTTTTAGTTGTAGATGGCCACAATGCCTTTATTTTATTTATTTATATTTGGTGCTGAGGATCAAACCCAGGGCCTCACACATGCTAGGCAAGTGCTTTAGAGCACTGAGCTACAATCCCAGCCTGGTTATTTTCAACTTTGTAAAAATCTTGGAACCTTTGTATTTGGGAGAACAGATGACCACGTAGCAGTAGTAATATATTAATTGTAAAGTTTAACAATTCTTAGAAATACTGGATATAATAATGGTTTTAAATATCCTTCAATTTGGGCATGGTGACCCATGTCTATCATCCTAGCAACCTGGGAGGCTAAGGCAGGTGGATGGCATATTTGAGGATAGACTCAGCAACTTAGTGAGACCCTGTCTCAAAATTAAAAATTAAAAAAGCTGAGATTGTAGCTCAGTGGTAGAGTGCCCTCCCAAAAACAAGAAAGAGTGCAAGCATATGAGAGAAATTCCGAAGTCAAAAAGAAATAAATGAGGAGGAGATAAACGGATGGAGTTGGAGAATATGCTAAGTGAGATAAACCAGTCCCATAAAACCAAAGGCCAAATGTTTTCTTTGATAAGTGGATGATGATACGTAATCAGGGAGCCAGTAAGAGAAGAATGGAGGACCTTGGATTGTGTAGAGGGAAATGAGGGATGGGGAGGGGGCTGGGGGAAGGAAAGATAATGGAATGAGACAGTCGTTACCCTATGTACATGTATGATTACACAAATGGTGTGACTCTGCTTTGTGTACAACCAGAGAAATGAAAAGTTGTCCCCCATTTGTGTACAATGAATCAAAAAATAGTAATAAAATTTTTTTAAAATAATAATGAGAAACTGGGCATGGTGGCCTATGTCGTCAACTCAGGAGACTAAGGCAGGAAGATTATAAGTAAGGCCAGTTTCAGCAATTTAACAAGACACTATCAAAAGAAAAAAACAGGCTAAGGATGTAGCTCAGTGATAAAGCCTCATGGGTTAATCTCCAGTACCCATTCCCCAACCCGCACAAAAAACAAAACAAAACAAAATCCCACCCCAAAAATACACAGATTAGGAGCTGCTGGGGGTGATATCTGTCATTGAAATCTTGGTTACCCTTGGGACTTCTTCCTATCACCTTATGGTTTCTTTTTTGCATTTCTTCCCAGAATACAGTAGTTGGGGTTCTCTCAGGCTTGTACAGATCAGAAGTTAGAATGAGACCTGCATAAAGCTGGGCCCTCAAAAGGTAGCATTTTTAGTTAAAAAAAAAAAAAAAAAAAAAAAAGAACCAGAAGAAAGGTCTACCATTAGCAGAGAGATTTAGGAACATTTTCTGTCTTGACTTGGATTCTAGATTGGGGCAAGAAAGTCTTCCTTTAAAACTTTCCCTGGTTTAGGCGTTTCTTTTACATTACCTGCATTATCTGGGAAAACCCCAAGCTTACAGAATAGAAATTATTTGGTTAGTAAAAACCCAGGTCAACTGGCAAAAGCAAAAATTCTCTCTGGAATAAAATGTCCTCACCCTAGGTCTCAGAGGCTTACTAGTTACAAATTATGTCAGACATGAGCTGCAGATAGAGCTTTGCCAGAGACCTTGTGCTGGGCTTTGAAGAGAGTCCCTGGTGCCATCCCCAATACCACCAAGAAAAACGGGCATGAGCTTACAGTCTGAGATCCACAGTTTGTGAGGGAATATGTTACTATGGGTTTAGAGCAAGAAGAGCAGGATTAGATCTGTAAGAAGAGAAAGTGGTGGGTTTAGAACATAAAACAATTTTACTTAATTTGTAAATAAAGTAGAAGAAGGAATAGAAGTATTTCCTATCAAAACAGGTAAACTAGATTTGAAAAAGAAGCAAGTATAACCTCTAAAATTAAAAACTATAGCCATTTGAAATTTAATTTTAATGAAAGCACCTCTGCCCTGCTCTTAGATTTTGGATTTTCTCCATATACTTCATCTCTTTGAACAGATGAGTTTATTTATAAGGTGATGGCCAGACAGAAGGTCAGCCTGTGGTCTTCTCGACTTTTATTGCTAGAGCTTTGAATATTCAGTAAATAGCCCTCTTTTTCATACTTATTTGCCTCCTAATCCAAATAATGTTGAGCTTCTCTTTCATTAAATTTTTTGTTGGATCCTTGTTTCTACACATGACTTTGTTTTTACTAGAATACTAATCTCTTAATGTCCTATATAAAGGTTTAAAATTCGATATATCTATTGAAATATTAGTAATGAAATAACAGGGTAAGAAATTGATCAGACTTCTAATAAAGATGTGTTAGAATGATATGAGGAAATTATTGGGGAGGGCTGGTTGGTTTTGCTTGCTCTTTGATGAAATTAATTTTTTCATTTTCCCAAAGTGCAGAGGCTGTATTGCTAGTTTGGATTTTCCAACTGCACCCCCATCCCAGTGACTTACTTTTCTTGCAGCACTGGAGATGGCACCCAGGCCTCCCAAGTGCTAGGCAAGCACTTTACCTCTGAGCTACAACCCATCCCCTTCATACCTTTTTTAGTTAAAAAGGTAATATAAGGAAATGCTTGCAGGAGAAAAAGTGTATAAGAAATTTCTTGTAAAGAGGGAAAACCAAAAATTTTCTGGTCCATATCTGCCTTACCTTTCTTCTGGATCTTCTGTATTCTTCCCATCTACCCTACCAATCCTTTATTTATTCAAAGTGTGATAACCTGTGTTTTGACTCAGGTATCCTAAACAATTTTCTCTTGCCATTTTTAATTTTAAAAATCATTTAAAACAGTAATTATTTATTTATTTAATTTTTTTGGTACTGGGGATTGAACCCAGGGGCACTCCACCACTGAGCCACATCCCCTGCCCTATTTTGTATTTTATTTAGAGACGGGGTCTCACTGAGTTGCTTAGGGCCTCGCTAAGTTGCTGAGGCTGGCTTTGAACTCGCAATCCTCCTGCCTCAGCCTCCCAAGTGCTAGGATTACAGGCGTGCACCACTGCGCTCGGCTAAAACAGTAATTTTATACTGGTAACACCTTAAGTATTATTTTGATATACTCCCCCACCTCAATTCTGTATTCTTTATAATGAAGGAATTTAGAACTGGGGAGATAGCTTAGTGGTAGAGCTCTTGCCTAGCATGTTTGAGGCCCTAGATTCAATCCTCAGCACCATAAGGTGCGGGGGGCGGGGGGACTATAACGATGGAATTTTCACTAATCATTTAATCAGATAACTATCTTATATGCGTGACCCATTCATCTTAGCAGCCAGTTGTGATTTTGTGCAGTGCTTCTGATAAACACTGAGGTTTTTAGTTGTGGGTCTTAGAATAAAAGCTTAGAAAAAAATGCTAAGGAAGTTAGAGTATAACAGCATTCTTAACAACTTACTTACTGTAATACCTTAGGAGGTGATGGGAAAGACCCTTCCTCTCCATTCTTTCCCCACTATGCTTAAGGTAAGTGGTATGGTTGTGATAATCAGTTACGTTTGTTATATACTGTATGTTGGGGATTTGGGTTTGACTGTTTTTAAGAAACTGGAGAGACTTGAAATGACCTATGTAATAATTTATTTTTATTAATCTTAAAAATGAAGTGAGTCAAATCCTCTTAAAGAAACAGTTGCTTTTTAATTTTTTTCTTTTGCTCTTTGAATATTCCAAACTGAACTCTAATTCTCTTATCTCTTCCTCACATTTTTAAGAAAGTTGATTTTTTGGGAAATTAATATTCTCTTGGGTATTCAGAGTTTTAACTTCTAATATACTCTTATTTTCTTAGCATAGGTCCTACTTCATAATGGACACTCACTAAATATATGTTGAAAAAATTACAATATATAGTCTTGTACCAGATGAGTAGAAAATATGATTTAAATATGCTCAGAAAGATTCATCTGTCAATTTGATGTACATTTTCCCTATACTGTCTGTGGGTAGCAGCAGGAAAGGACATTTGAAGCGGAGGGAGTGAGCATCCTCGAAAACCTTACTAGAAAAGAAGGGTGGAGTCTTAATATAAAGGCATAGTTTCTCCTGAGTACCGGGAGAATAAAAAGAGAAAAATCCCTAAGCAGATGGATTTGAAGTAGAATGTGAAGATCTGATACAAGGGGCTATAGAGATGGAGTTCCTCAGTCCTGGTGTGTATTAGTCTTTTGGCCTCATTTTCAGCTGTTTTCTTGGAATGGCTGTCAGGGTATGGCAGTGCAGTGTATCAGATTCTTTGTCTAGTGAGGACAGCTTAGTCAGGAGCTCCGACCTCTTGAATATTATTTTGATTTTGGCAGTTTCATAAGATTTCCAGTAGAAAAATAATTTTAGTCATCATGAGAATTTCTTGGTCCTTTAAAAAGTAACACTAATTTTTTTTAAACTGTTAATATTTTTTTTTCCAATATAATACTGCTTATGCTAGGAGTGTAGTCCAAAAAAGGACCAGAAAGCTCCTTCATCCTTGGTGGCTTCAGTCAGTGGTCCTTCCACAAGCTCCAGCACATCTGTTGTTGCCTCAGCCAACTCCAGCTCAACACCAGCCCAGGAAACCATCTGCCTCGACGACTCCCTAGACGAAGACCTTTCTTACCACTCACCTTCACTGGATCTTGTTTCTGAAGCTTTAGCTGTCATCAACAATGGGAGCAAGGGTCCTTCGGTTGGCCCAAGAATAAGCATGCCAACTACAAAACCTCGTCCAGGACTGAGAGAAGAAAAATTAGCAAGTATCATGAGTAAGCTGCCACTGACTACTCCCAAAAAATTAGATTCTACTCAGACTGCACATTCATCAAGTCTTATTGCTGGTCACACGGGGCCAGTACCAAAGAAACCCCAGGATTTAGCTCATACTGGCATCTCTTCAGGCCTTATTGCTGGTTCTTCGATTCAGAACCCTAAAGTTTCCTTAGAACCTTTGCCAGCCAGGCTACTTCAACAAGGACTACAAAGGTCAAGCCAGATTCATGCTTCTTCCTCCTCACAGTCTCATGTCTCCTCTTCCCAAGCCCAAGTTGCTGCCTCCTCTCATGCTCTGGGAACATCTGAGGCCCAAGATGCTTCTTCGTTAACACAAGTAACAAAGGTGCACCAGCATTCAGCTGTCCAGCAGAACTATGTGTCTCCATTGCAAGCAACCATTAGTAAATCACAGACCAACCCAGTGGTGAAATTAAGTAATAATCCTCAGCTTTCCTGTTCATCCCCACTCATTAAGACTTCAGATAAGCCACTTATGTACCGCCTTCCCTTATCTACCCCCTCGCCTGGAAATGGTTCTCAGGGGTCCCACCCCCTGGTTTCTAGGACAGCACCGAGCACCACTACCTCCAGTAACTATTTAGCCAAGGCTATGGTATCACAAATCTCCACGCAGGGTTTCAAATCTCCCTTCTCAATGGCTGCATCCCCGAAACTTGCCGCATCTCCCAAGCCTGCTACATCTCCCAAACCCTTGCCCTCACCCAAGCCTTCTGCCTCACCCAAGCCCTCTCTTTCAGCTAAGCCTTCAGTATCAACTAAACTTATTTCTAAATCCAACCCCACTCCCAAACCTACTGTATCCCCAAGTTCTTCCAGTCCAAGTGCACTAGTAGCCCAGAGTAGCCACTCCACCAGTAACAACCCAGTCCATAAACAGCCCAGTGGAGTCAACATCAGCAGGCAGTCTCCCACCTTGAATTTATTGCCCTCTAATCGCACTTCAGGCCTTCCATCTACAAAAAATCTTCAGGCCCCTTCAAAGCTAACAAACTCATCATCCACTGGAACTGTTGGGAAGAACAGCTTGAGTGGAATTGCAATGAATGTACCTGCCAGCAGAGGTAGCAACCTTAACTCAAGCGGATCTAATAGGACTAGTCTATCTGGGGGAACAGGAAGTGGAACACAGGGTGCTACTAAACCGTTGTCTACTCCACATAGACCATCCTCAGCCTCAGGGTCTTCAGTGGTAACAGCCAGTGTGCAGGTATGTATGCTCTGGATATTCATCTGATAAAATGTAAGATTCCTCAAACTTTCTTGGGTTACTTTAATGAGCTTACTATAATGTATACACTGTTTATTATAAGACTGATTATAGCATGGCCTTGGAATATTCCTGGTATTGATAGCACAATGGTGGACACACTTGTGGATAAGGTTTTTTGGAAGGATGTGATTTTTTTCTTTTCTAGCGAAGTATCATGTTTAACATTTGTTGACAAATACAACTAAAGTACAGATTTAGAACTCTTATTTAAAAAGTTAAGAAAAAGCAGTAGCTTATTAATTTAACATTCATTCACTTGTCTCTTTTCTCCTGCCAACTTTTAAATTTTTAGTTAAATTTATTCATTCGTATTATTTTTTTCTTTAAGCATTTTATCATCTTGATTTTTAAAAATTTTACATTAATTTTGTAGTTATTCATATGTAATTTTCTCTGTCAAATAATTTTTATAGCTAGACACGGTGACGCACACCTCCCAGCGGCTTGGGAGGCTGAGGCAGGAGGATTGGGAGTTCAAAACCAGCCTCAGCAAAAGTGAGGCACTAAGCAACTCAGTGAGACCCTGTCTCTAAATAAAAATAAAAAATAGGCTGGGGATGTAACTCAGAGGTCCGATGTCCCTGAGTTCAATTCTTGGCACCCTCCGCCAAAATTTTTTTTAAAATAATAGTTTTAATAGTTCTTTTCTACCACACTTTCCCTGGTCATGAGTTTTAACTTAAACTTGCCTCTCAAGTTAGCTAGAGTGCCTTGCATAGGAATCTCTGTGGGAAGGGTAGCACACATGTCCCTTCACTGTAGCTTTTGCATCACAGTCATTTTTCTGTCCTGTCACACTTGAGTGTGTAAGTACATCTTGGGTCATTAACTGTTTCACTCCAGATTTTATAGGTATTGCTCCACTGACCCTTGCTTAGTGTTAAAATTGTAGAAAAGTCTGGAACCATACTGATTTTTTAGTTCCCTTTTGTAGGTAATGTGTTTTCTCTGCCTAAATGCTAGTAAGATTTTTCTCTTTTTCCTTGATATCCAAGTGTTGGTAGACTATGGCCAGGATTGCCTACTTTTCATTAATTTTGCACCTAAAATAGTAACACCTTTTAATCTCAGACCTGGCTCAGCTCAAGAATGTTTTTGCTTATTTTGTGTCTGATTATTATTTCTGTTTCATTTATCCTAGGCTTTTTGAGAGCTCTTTATTATTTATATATTTCATTGCTGCCTTCTACATCATTTTTATTGTTTTCATCTCTTCTTTGTTTGTATTCTGAGACTTTCTCAGATTGTCCTTCACGTTAATGACTCAGTTTCTTTAGCATTCTTCTCCAGCCCCCCACCTTACCCCCTGAAAGTAATGTGCGTTCACCATTGTCAAATTGAGAGAAAAAAAAAGCACCAATTATCCAAAATGTTTTGACTCTGTAGGTATTTTTTTTTAATCTTCAAGAAAGTATGTTTCACATAATATTCTGTTTCATAACCAGCTTTTAAAAAAATGTACCATTTTATGATGTGCAAGTTCTTAGTTTCGTTAAATATTCTTTGAAAACATTACTTTTATTAATTTATGAAATTGTGTTGTCTAAGAAAGTACTCTTAACTTTGTATTGCCTCCTATTTATGTTCACTAGGAACATGTAATGAAAGGGATTTCCCTTTGCTGTTTGTAGAGGTACCCTGCTGTTCAGTGCTATATGAGGGTTTGTGTTCAATACACATTTAATACCCAAGTTATCATTCTGCCCCTTAAGTAAGTTTAGCAATGACTTCCAAAATTCTAATGTAGAACAAATTCCGTTGACTGGTACTTCAGTAATTGAAACTTAGTATTAACTGATATTTTATCTGTATAATTTTACTTAAATCAGAAATAATAAAGCTGAGCAAGGGGTGGCATGTACCTATAGTTCCAGCTACTAAGGAGCCTGCAGCACAAGGATCACGAGTCCAGGAGTTCAAGGCCAGCATGGGCAACTTTGTGAGATCCTGTCTCAAAAAACAGAGACTTTAGATGCAGCTCAGTGGTGGCTTAGTTGGCTAGCATGAGCAAGGTACTAGGTTTGATCCCCAGCACTGCAAAGAAGAAAAAGAAAGGAAAAGAAATAATGACAATAAAATCATTACTAGAGATCGTATGTTAAATTTTTAATTATAGGTAAGGTCGGGGCATTATTCCTCATTACTTTTGTGTTATCTTTGCTAAAAAGTTGACACTTAAAAAAAATAACTTTTAATTTGATCAAAGTAATCAGTAGAAGAATTCTCTCAGAAATAATATTTCCCTACTCTTATTTGAATTATATTTAACTATTTTTCTTCTAGGTATTTATAAATAATGGTAGTGATTAGAAAACTCTTAATTTTGTCACTATTAGTACTATGTTATCTTTTGTCTTTTCATTATGAAAATTGAGATTCAGAGTTCTCTTATACCTGCCTTGTTCTCCTCAAAGAGTAAATATTGTCTCTCTTGAACTAAATATCATAATTATGGTTTTATTTGCTTGCTTTATAAATTGGAGGGGGGGGGTTCCTAAAACTAAAAACATTTTTTTACTTGTTTCTTGGGCATAAGTTTAAGACTTTTCTTCATCCTTTGTCATCTCCAGAATCTATCAGTTCTATATTTTCTCCAAAGAGCTTCCTGTATTTATTTCAAAAAAACACAGATATTGTCTAACAAATAATTGGTTTGCCAACAAAAACTCTGTATGCCAAGATTTGTGTTTCTGACAAGTAACTATTCCCTCCTTGTTTTCTTCCTTTTCCAAATGGCTTTATAATGTGGAGAATCCGATGTTCCTACCTTCATATCTGGTCTGTTTTTTTCTCTTACTGATTTGACTGAAGAAAAGGTCATTCCTACCCCTTGTGAACCTGAAGTGGTTTTCTTATTGATGTAGCATCCCATTAAAGTCTCATCAGCTACCTTGTAGCCTCCAGATCTGTCATAGCACCCTACCCTGAAAGCAGGCTTCTTATCTGTGCCTATGCAGCATTCACCTCCCTTCTGAAAGGCATCTGAAGCTGTCTGCTCATTTGCAGTGAAAATGAGAGACCATTTAAAAAAGGACACGAGTTAAAATCTTTCTGGGTTCAAGTTATTAGCTCTGCCTACTTTCTATTTAACAGTGTTCCACCCAGAGATTTTTCTTCTTTCTTGCCCTTCACCATACAGATTTTCTATCATTCCTGTCATTGCCACTTTATAATTCCAAAAACCATTTATTAAGTAAATGTTTATTGAGTATGTACTATGCACGGGGTATTCTTCTAGGTATTGGGGAACACTCTTCTTTTCTCACAGAGCATTGTATTCTAGGCAGAAAGATGAGCTAAACACAAGTTTTTTAAAAACACGGCAAGTAACTGTGAAAAAAAATAAAGTGCAATGAAGAGTGATTACTGCTAACATAGAAAGGGGCATGGGGGACCTGTTTGAGGAGATAGCATTTGAACTAAGAAGCAAATGGACAGGAGCTAGTCTTGTGGCCATAAGTCCAGGTGAGAAGGCATGGCAGTGTGAAGACACTGAGGTGGGAGAAGAGCCTGGGTTGAAGGTCTGCGTGGCTGCACGGTGGGGAGACCCCCCTGAGTCGTGGTGTCAGGGTGCACTCTAGTGAGGCTTTCGAATTTTATTCTGTGTGCAGCAGGAAGCAGTTGGAGGTAGCCTTGAACACGGGAGTGGTGCAGTCTAATTAACGTTTTGAAAGATCACTGTAGATGCTGTAGAGAATGGAGGACAGATGCACTTACCAAAACAGAACACACGGTTTAAAAAGATTTCATGCCCACCGTGGGAAGAAAAAGGTTTCCCTTCCTATTTTCCCTGGTTATGGGGCATTATCCTGAACTGTTCAGCTCCTTCATGTTGGATGTTAGCAGTGGACTCCTCACCCCTGAAAGAGCTCCATCTTCAAGAAGTTTATAATTGCCCATGTAACATTTAAATCATCTGGTACTTCAATTTAGATTTATAAACAAAGGTGGATATGGAAATTCTTAGAAAGTGTAAAGTGTTAGTCATGGCATGGTATTTTTTGTTGTTGCTAATACTCAAGTTATTTAATTTTGGGATTTGCCCTGATTTACATTCTCCATCTATTTTAGTGCTTCATTGCACTCTCCCAGAAAAAATTTCAAAGGTTCTCCTTATTAGCAGGATTTAGTGTTCTTCACTAGGGGTCACCAGTTGGGGCATACAGCCTTGAAGACTCTGTGTCATCCTTTCTCATTGCCTTCTGTGATAAAATTATGATTAAAATGAAGAAACAACTCTTGCTAATTCTTAAATGGATACAGAAGTCTTTCTATCCTAGTTGTTTGAAGACATTGTTATCTCTAACTTGGTAATTTGTTCTTAAGTGGACCACTTTGTATCATAGTTGGCACAGTAGAGGGAAAAAATTGACAAATTTAAAAAACTGTCAGGTCCAAGCATAAAATGATGAAGATTTGTACTAAAATGTCAGAAGTAGTTCTAGTAAAAAAGAAACAATGAGTTTGTTGAGTATGAGCTCAGCTTGTCTTTCATTTTATGAGGCCTGAAAAGTAAGGTTCACAGCCTGAGTGACTGGAAAGACGGAGACTTGGTCACAGCTAGGCAGGAGGTGGGGCTGACTGGAGAAGGCGATTTCACTTCTGGACACGTCAGGCCAATGAATGTCATACACAAGTGTGACTGTTCATTAAACTCACATTTGCACAGGGTGAGAGTTGACATGAGAGGCCACAACTATGGTTATAAATGTCAACAACAGCAAAGGAGATGAGAGAAGGGAGGAAATTGAAGACTGAGTGCAGTGCCCAAAGTCGGAGGCTGCTGGAGCTGTCCTTCACGTTTTGTGCAGCAATGGCATGAACTCTTAAGTGTGCAAATCCATGCAGTGTGTCATACACATATGGAAAAATTGTATATATTTTCCTTATAGTTAACTATGTAATAAAACCACCACTCTTTATTAGTATGGGTTTTTTTGGTAGAAATAACATCTAAAACAAAACTGACAATAGGTAACATTTATTATTGACTAAAAAAAATTTAAAGAATTCCGTTTTCCTGACCACATTTGTAACTGTAAAATTTTTAACTAGTGAAGTTCATGTTTTGTGTAAGGCTGCAAAAGAAAACTCACCGGCAGAAACTTGATGATATCAAGTATTTGATGATGATTACACATAGAAAAGAAAGAGTCACAATGGGAAAAATCATTAGATTGCTGCATACAAAATTGCTGAAAGAATTAAATTAGCTTAAGGGGTATATTTAAGTAATTTTCCAATGAAAACTCATCATTGTTAGCATATTTCTGATCTAAATGCCTTTATTCAGAAACAGGGCCTCAAAGATCAGGCAAAAGAGCACGAAAACACTAATTTACTTTTTTACCTTAGGGAATCTTAAGTTCAGTAAAGCAGTGATGTGGAAATCAGCTTTCATAGGGTAAGGAAAAACTAGATGTTGTAGAAAAGGAAGCTGTGAGTTCAGCAAGTTTAATAATAAAAGGCAGACAGATAGATTGTTACTAGGAGTTGGGGTAAGTCAGGAATAACTGTGACTGTGAAAATGAATTAGAGGTCTGTATCTGAGAAGGAAGAGGAAACATGGAAAAGGTGTAATTCTAGAGATTTCTTTAAGAAAGCTCTGCAAGGTAGGATTTGTGGCACAGGTCAGGTGGGTTGTCACTTAGCCATGGGGAAGGGCAGGAAAGAGCAGTTCTAGGAACAACAGTTGCAGGCATTGTGCCAAGAGAGATAGTAACAAGCCAGAAAATGACTAACATCTCAGAGTCCCCTCTGAAATTGCGTGGAATTATTTTCATAATGATTCATGTCTGTGGGCCTGGAACAAGCAAAAGTGAAGAAGTGGAAATGTAAGGGTAGAAATTAGATTAGGGGAGCGAATCTTGTTGACCAGTTATAGAGGTCTACAGTGGTGAATAGCTAAGTATACAGAAATTCCAAATGCAGTTTGCAGATTTCAGAACCAATATTGGTAGCTCTTTAAAATATATTTTTCACCTCAATCTTAATTTCTGTCTCACAAAGTGTATTAGAACAGATACAAGACACAGTCTTGCATCCATGAGGATATTAAATACAATAAATCTATTTAGGTTGACTGCTCTATTTCTTATCTATTTTGACCCCTGGTTTCTGCACAGTCCACAGCAGGAGCATCATTATTGGCTAATGCCTCACCTCTGACTCTCATGACATCACCTTTGTCTGTAACAAATCAAAATGTGACTCCTTTTGGGATGCTGGGTGGCCTTGTTCCAGTGACCATGCCCTTCCAGTTTCCCTTGGAGCTCCTTGGCTTTGGAACGGACACAGCTGGAGTGACAGCCACCTCGGGATCTACCTCAGCCGCTTTCCACCATAGCCTCACTCAGAGTAAGTATGACCTTTCTTTTCCTTGGCTGTCTAGTGTGAGAGAACAGGGAACCTCAGGCATTGATTCTGAGAACAGCCCAGTTGGAGTTATGGGAGAGTATAGGTTTTTTAAAAAGAAATACAGTTGATTTCATCTATAAGTCAACTTACTGGGCTCTGGGACTTTTTACATTTTTAAAATGAACTAATGAACCTTCTATACCACACTTCTGTCTTAGTGAAATTATAAGAGGAAGTCAAATTTGTTGGGTTCTTTGCATACACCTATCTATATTTCTATATGTGAACTTTTAAAAAATGTATATACTCTAGTTTTAGAAGACCTTTGAAGTCAGGGCTATGATGACATGAGACAAATTGAACTATTTTTAGGTTTGATTTTTAAGAGGGCCTAAATCTTTGTTGAAAGATCACTGACAAGTCTGTTTTCCTCTTAGATTTACTAAAGGGTTTACAGCCAGGAGCTCAGCATGCAGCAACACTTTCCCACTCACCTCTGCCTACACATTTACAGCAAACATTTAATGGTAAGAAAGCCACCTCTTTCTTCATCTCTTTATTACTTATATAGGTTTATAGATACAGATTATACTTTTCTGAAAACAATGTAAATGAAATGATTAAAGTTTGAAAAATATTTTATATGACTGCTCATTGGCAACAAACTCATTTTAAAAGAAAGAAAATAGGTAAATGAGAACTTTTGTTATGAAAAGAGCCTTTTAGAAGATATTTATTATATGAAAGTGATAGCTAAGAAGATTCTTAAGATAGTTAACAGAAGTCACGTACAGTAATTATAGTAGTTTATATTTGTCAAACGCTCACTAAATGCAATTTAGTCTTGTGTCTGTTTATATGATTAGCTAATTTAATCTTTAGAACAAGCCCATGAATGATAAATAATGATCCCCATTTTACAGATCAGAAAATAATCAGAGGTAAGCGACTTACCCAAGGTAACTCATCAGTAAGTGATCTGAGATACAAACCCAGAAGCCTATATTCTTTTTCCTTTTTCTTTAATAGTGTTAAGGATTGAACCCATCACCTTACACATACAAACCATATACGCTACCACTGAGCTACACTCTCAGCCAGCCTGTATTCTTTTTTTTTTTTTTTTTTTACTTATTGATTCATTGCAGCCTGTATTCTTAAGCATTAAACCTTCCTGCATCTTAGCTTTGATTAAATTAATGTGGTCCACATTATGTATTGTGTACTTGATTGTTGCCTGGCTAGCCCACTCTGAAAACTGATGTTGGATAGCAGACCCTGTGTATAAAACATTGTACTCCAGATTCTTTTTTTTTTTGTACTACAGATTAAACCCAGGGGTATTCAACCACTGAGACACATCCCCAGCCCTTTTTCATGTTTTTATTTTGAGACAAGTTCCCCCTAAGTTGTTTATGGTCTCGCTAAATTGCTGAGTCTGGCCTTGAACTTGCAATCCTCTTCCCTCAGCCTCCAGAACCACTGGGATTACAGGCGTGTGTTACTACGCCCAGATTCTTCCTCATACCAGCAGGTGATCTCTTTGGACAGCTAATATACTATTCTGGAGGCCATTTTTGAGATCTTTTGAGGAGAAATAACTACTTACCTGCCCTCTTTGGAAATGGGGAAAAGCCTCACTATTCTTTTTGGCCACTGCATTAAAAATGATCTTTGAACCAGTTTACCTTTGACCACAGTGCAGAAATGGGAGCTTCATAACAACCTTGAGGCAATAAGTTGTCATCAATCCTGTAAAAGACGGAAGATAGATGGAAGCAAGAAGTTCTGATGTACTGTACAGTTTGGTGACCATAGATAACGATTATGTGTTGTATATTTCAAAAACCTAGAAAAAGAATTTTGAGGGTTTTCACTATCAAGAATTGATTTTTTAAAAAAGTTAAACCAGATTTGAGCATGACACTGTATGTGTGTATCAAACCTTCCATGCTGTCCCATTATGTATATATCTTTTGAGTTTTTCTATATCAGTTAAAAAATAAAAAATAACTGGTGGGCTGGAGTTGTGGCTCACTGGTAGAGCACTTGCCTAGCATGCTTGAGGCACTGGGTTTGATTCTCAGCACCACGTATAAATAAATAAAATAAAGGTCCATTGACAAATATTTAAAAAATTAAAAAGAAATAACTGGTCACAGTGGCACACATCTGTAATCCAAATGAAATAGGGATTACAAGTTTGAAGCCATTCTTGGCAACTTAGACCCTATCTCAAAATGAAATTTTAAAAAAAGGACTCAGGGGGGCTGTGGCTATAGCACAGTGGCAGAACGCTTGCCTAGCTATGTGAGCATGTGTGAGCACCACATAAGAATAAAATTGGGCTGGGGATATAGCTCAGTTAGAAAAGTGCCTGCCTTGCAAGCAGAAGGCCCTGGATTCAATCCCCACCACTGCAAAAAAAAAAAAGAAGAAGAAGAAGAAAATAAAGGCAAAAAAATGAATAAACATCAATCAATGAATAAATAAGACCAATGATAAGCTGCTCCAGCCTCATCTAGTTGTACAAAATGGGCAATACAAAGTAGTCACAAATATCAGCACTCCTGATCTTGCTGAACTTGATTAGGCTTAAATTCATATGGGCGACTGCTCTGACTAAACTGGTTCCTCCCTGACTGTGGACAACTGCTTAATGCCATGATTCAGATGAGGACCATCTGTCTGCTCCTGGGGCAGACTGGCACGAGGGTGATCACCTGAGAGGAATGACAGGATTTTTGTGGCTCAAGAAGACCTCAATATTCAACTCTTCGTGAATCATTTTCTACTCAATACCACCATTCCAGAGTCAGAAGGAAAATATGACTATCTGTATTTTCCAGATAATTGAAGTTAAAAAGTTTAAAAGTTTTCATTTAAAAACACTTTTCACTATAAAAAAATTGAACTTGAGAATCAGACTTGGATTTTTTCATTCCAGAACCACCAGTTTGAGCAAGATTCTTAACTTGTTTGACCATCATTTCTCTTGCTTATAAACTGAGAACAAGAAGATGTTTTAAATAGACTTTTTGTAGAACTCTAATAAAAAAAACTGATCAAAGCTTCTAGCATGGTACTTGGTACGTAGTAAGAGCCCAATTAAATGTTAATTCTCTTGTTTAAAACGAGATCTGTAAACTTTTTCTAGAAAGGACCAAACAGAAACACTTTAGACTTTGTAGGCATATGTTGTCTGTTGCCACTATTCAGCCCTATCATCATAGGACAAAAACAATCATAGACAATATGTAAACATACAAGTTTGACAGGATTCCAACAAAACTTTATTTACAAAACCAGGTGGTAGGCCATGTAAAGAATTTCACAGTCCAAACTTGGGTCAGTGACACCCTCCTATGATTCTGGCTATAGAATGCTGAGGCAGTTGGATTGCAAGTTTAAGGCCAGTCTCTGCAACTTAGCAAGACCCTATCTCAAAATAAAACAAAAAGGGAATATAGCTCAGTGGTAGAGTGCTTGCCTAGCATATGGAGTGAGACCTTGGGTTCAATCCCCATTACAGGAGGAAAACAAAAAAAAATTTCAGTCCAGTTAACTCTTGTGTATTTTATTTTGCTCAGTCTAAAACGTCTCTGGGCAAAATCTCATTTAAAAACTGCCATACTGTGTGGTGTGGTGGTGCACGCCTGTAATCCCAGCAATTTGGGAGACTGAGGCAGGAGGATTGCAAGTTCAAAGCCAGCCTCAGCAAAAATGAGGCCCTAAGCAACTCAGTGAGACCCTGACTCTAAATAAAATATAAAATAGGGACTGGGGATGTGGCTCAGTGATCAAGTCTCCCTGAGTTCAATCCCTGTCCCCCCCCAAAAAAAAAAAACTGTACCATTTTATGAATTTAATTATACCACATAGCAGATCAAACCATTTCTCTCTACCTTTGTAAATACATCCTATTATAAATTAGAAAAACTTAGGTGTTTATCACCAAAGTCATTTTAAAAGTATTCTGTTACTCCAGCTTTTGAAATAGATATGTATTTCATTGATACAGCTTTTCTTCAAGAGAGGCAGTTTTTTGGTTTTATGTTTTTCCAAAGTAATTTACATATCACATGAGTGGGCCTTGGCCATGTAGCATTTGTGGCCTCTTCCAGCCTTAAGATTCTGTTATTGTCTGTAATGATTTGTTCCTTTTCACCTGTGTGTTTCTGCCATTCTTGCCTCTTCCCTGAAGTAAAGCTTTCCTTCCCCTGTCTTTTTCTCTCAGGCCTGGGTTGTCTTGGGGCCTTCGTTTTCCTTGCCTAAGGCTTTAACCTGTTAGAGACTTTCTCTATATTCCGTTGGCTCTCCGGGTCATTGGGTCCTACTCTTGCCCAGGTATCCCCTTTTTCTATCCTCTCCCAGCATTTGTTCCCAGATTTAAATAAAGTAATCAACATTTTCCCCATAAACAGTAAAACAACAGAATGTAGAAATAGAAACCGTTGTTCCCAGTAGCAGACTAGGTTCCCAGTAATCTAGACTTTTGCTAGGTTAGGACCAAAACAAAAATACAGCTGAATTTTTCACTATCAATGTACTGCATTCATTTACATAATAGTTGGGAATTAATTATTAAATACTGTATCATGGCAAAAAATTAATTTCACTTACAAGAAAATGAAATTCACCTTCTCTTACAAAGGAATCAAAAGATGTGATGGAAGGTGGGAATATTCTCATTCCTTGATAATCCTCCCAGCATTGGACATAATCAGCCACTATGGCTTTACACCATGTGAAATATGAAGGGTTATCTTTTGAGAGAGGTCATCCACATAAAAATTTTAAAGTGAATTGTCTTTTTTGTTCTGTTTCTGTTACCTGCTTTTTATAATATGCCAAACTATACCAGTTTAACATCTCTTTTTCTCAGATGGAGGCCAAAGTAAAGGGGACACTAAGTTACCACGGAAATCTCAGTGACTTCCCGGCAAGCAGAGAGATGAGACGTTTAGCTGACTGACGGGATCTACCTGATGGGAAAGTCCTTATGTGGTCACAGGGCTGCTGTTTCTGTCGATGTTTACATTCTCGTCCCAAGCACTGTGGTGAGGAGGAAAAGGAAAGAAACTTACTTGAGCAAAGCCAGGTGCAGGAGGAAGAAATGCTTTTGTGCAAAGTTAGTGACCTTTGGTCTCTTCTAAAGAAAGACAAAGTTACCATGTTACCTGACTTGAAAGAGACTCAGCTGTCAAACCCACAGAAGTATAAATTTTATTTTACCCCGGGGGAGGAAGAAGGAAGTTGAGAGGATTTGGGTAAACACCATCCATCCTGGGGGTTGGATCTGAACACTTGTAGACATAATTGCATAATAAAAGCAATAGATCTGGAATTAGGCTAGTTTGTCAGGAGTAATAATCATGCCGGTTTAAGTGGATAATTAGCAAATTTGCCACAAAACAATTGGTTGACCCTATGTCTAATATAAACACTAGCTGAAGAAATACTGTACCCTCAAACATCCTGAGCAAACTTGAATCTCCTCCAGTATGTAGCAACTCCCCATGCAAATCAGTGGACTGAAGATGCTTCAGGAAAGTTATTTTAGCACAGTGATGTATATTACTAAATCATTTAGATTTTTAAAAGTCAAGAAATTAAGCGTGTTGCTCTTAGACAAAAACCTACGTCCCCTTTTTGTAAAAGGGTCAGTTTCATCTTCCATTCAAAAGTAGGTACTTAACTCTTTTCTTCAGGTGATTTGTGCATCTGGTATTGACTGGTTCATTTTTATTTCTAGTCTTGCTGTTAAAATGTGACTCAGTTTCACTTGAGTAATGGGAATCTTTGTCATAGGGCTGCTGCTTTCCTGCTCTTCACCCTTGCAGGCCTACCAACAAAACTGTAAACTCCCCCATGTCCACCTCACAACTTCCCTTTCTCTTCTTTCAGCTAGTGGTTCTTCAGGTGATTGTTGGCTGTTGATACAAACAGGTGTGTGTTTCTTCACTGGTCATCCAAATAGTACATATATAGTTGTTTGGTTTTGTTTTTTAATTTTTAAGGGGAGGAATTGCATAGGGCTCATTATGTACAAGGGATTCTCTTTTTAACAATCACAATGTGGTTTTACTTGCTTTATCCAATGTAGTAAAATTTCAAACATTTGGAATTTTAAAGCTTTACTAATATTTCTCAGTGTTGATAGCGAGTAAGCCTACAGAGAAGAAGATTCCTTAGTCATTGTAGCTTCCTTATGCAAATTGCTTAGTCAACAAAGGATGTGAAGGGGAACATTTGTAGTTCTCTTTGCATACGTTTTGTTTTGCCTCCTCATTATTCTGGTATCTCTTGAGTTTTAAACTTACGAGTATTTTCAAACTATACCCAAGAATGGTATAAGCTCTAAATGGTGTGACCTTGGTCAGTTTATGACAGACTAACCAAAAAATCAGCACTAGACTGGTGGTAGCAAGCTTTCTCATGTTTCCATTACCCTATACCAGTAAGTTTATTCAAATAAGAGTGTTAACCAAGCCCTTTTTTCCTTTAATAAGCAGAAGTCCCAATAGCCTACAGGACTATAAATAAATAACCACAGATCTGTTCAGATCTGTATGCCTATATTTTGACTTTGAAGTCACATTGGCTTGCTTCATAGCAAAAGGGTTAATAAATAACTGAAAACTTTAGTTCCAAGAACTTGTTACAATAAGGAGAAATGATTATTTCAAAGGAATCATTGATATAATATTTCAACTCTTCAGAGTCTAGTTTACCAATAAAGCAAATGTGGATGAATCCCAGTAGATATTTTGGAGGGATACTGGGATGTTGTAGAGAGGTTTGATTTGAATTCAATAAGTTTGATTGATTCATTTGGTTTTTTAATTAGGGAAGCTTACTCCACTCATGATTTATTCCAGTGTAGCAGACCTCTTGCTTTTGCCTTTGCTCATACTTCCTAGGTTGGTGATGGGAGTTTTCCTTCCCAAAGGGAGCTTTGCTTTACTTCCTCTGCCCAGAGAGAAGTTAGAAAGCATATTAACCTTGCTTCCTGCCGATAGTTGTACATGTGTGTATGTGTGTGCATGTATACACACGTATCTTCATATAAGTTGCTAGTATAAGTCAAAGAGTAATAATTGTAATTTCTTAAACCCACCAGTTCTGAATCATGCTATATGAGGATCCTGAAGACTCTGCCTTCATTAGAAAAGATCAGGATTAATTCTCTCCTGTGTCATTTTATACTAACCAGTCAAATACTTGAAGGCCTTTGGCTCTGAGAATATGATATAAAGATTGTGTTCTCTTCAGTCTTGAATCCTTGACAAATATATTGGATCCCAGCCTCAGCAACCCCCTTCCCCATTTTACTGATCAATTTTTATCCATTTCAATCAAGATCCCTCTTTTATGTTGTACAAATGGGTCAAAATCCTTGTCTTTCTCCATAAAGTATAATCAGAGATTTCTACATGTAAATACAAACTTATTTCTTTTCTAGATCATAACATTGAAAATGGTGCCCAGGCTTCATGGTCACCTGTCTTTACAGTTTTTATTACTAAAAAACAAACATATAAATGGGTTATTTTTTAACACAGAGACTTGTGACTCATACTGTATTTTTGCACTTAAAATCAGATTATGTTATTTTTTAAAATGACGAGTGATTGGAAAGGATATCTATAGAACAATGTGTATTTCTAAAGAGCATTAGCAACATCCAAATGCAAAAGTAATCAGCACACTTAATTATGTCCCACTCAGCGGGATTCTTGATTCAGGAAGATTAAGCTGTTTGTTTCCAACTGTCTTATGTTTGAAATTGCCTTCACTGATATATAAGCTGTTACTGTACATACTAGGTAATCCTCAGTATTCACAAGCAATAACGGTCAGCAGAGCTGTCCTCAGAGATAGCAGTGCTGGGCCTCCGTTGGAGACTGTTTGGGAGCAAAGTGTCAAGCTCATTCAGAGCCTCCAAAGTAAATGCAAGCAATAATTTCCATTATAAGTTAATTATAATTCTCATATGCTTCTGAGATCAGAGGTTTAGAAAACAGGATTTTAAAATATCTGAAGAAAAGGTTTTTGGGAAAAGAAGTGAGGTTGATCTGTAGTCACAAAATCCTGATACCTTGAGAAAATCAAGAGGATTGTGCTAGTACATTCCTTTATGCCCACCACCCCTTTGATGGATGTTGTTAGCCCAAATTATATTGTTCTGTATCACAGACACTGTGTAGGGTTTATTGGTTCACCAACATAAGGGGAAGAACCGGGCACAGACAAGTTTGAATACTGTGGGTTTGACACCTGTTTGAAAACAACTTATTGGAACTGATTTTTAACCCAGGATATTTGTTTCCCAAAGCAGATCTAAATTGTTTACTACCCAGGGATGGAAAGGGCAGGCACCTCTAGTCTCTCTCCTCTGGTTGCCCTCTCCCATACCCCTTTCCACCTCTACTTGGTTCAAGATATTTTCTGAAATGAAAATTCTACTGTTGTTCAAACTGCCATTGATGTTGAGAACTCTTGTGTCCTTTGGGATCATCTCTCAAACTCCAGTTATCTATCATATTTGCTGCTACATTTGTAAAATGAACTTTGTATTTGGTTGACTTTAATTTACACTTCTTTATTTCTAGGATTTTTGTCATATAATTTGACCCATGTATAGAATTAGGATACTTTATTTTAGGAGTGTACCATAAAGAAGCACACTGGTCCCTATGTTGTTTTAGTTTTGAATTTGTTTGCTTCTTTTGTTGGCTTTTGTTTTTCAAGTTGAAAATAGAAAAATGAGAAAAATCTAAGGCCAAACTTGAGAACTTTCTCTGTGCTTCAGCACCACGGTTTCTGCTGACCTAATGTTCTCAGAAGGGGCACTTTTACTTTCTATTTTGCATGTTGTAATTGTTTTTTGTTATTTTTGCTTTGGTGGGGGGGCTTTCAGTTTTGTAAAAATGAAGCAGAAGAAAAGTGCAGTAGTAGATAAATGATTGATCACAAACATGTTATGCAATTTTATTTTATAAAATTTTAAGGGAAAAGTTTAACTCTGTAAATAATTTCTTAGCTCTGATAAATGCTTATATTACTCCTCAAACATGCTCAATTCAGGCCTTTGTCTTTGTTAAGTGCCTTTTTTTTTTCTTTCTTTTTTCCCCTCTTTTGAAAGTGTTCTCAGATCTCCTAAAGTGCAGACTGATAAGTCAGGGGATTCAGGAGGAAGAATGTCAAACTTGCCAATGTCGCGTCATGCTGTAATGTTCTTCCTTTTCTTTATGTGTGTATGGCTATACTGAAAGATACGTACAGACTTAACGGATAAAACTAGTGGCTGCTGTATCGTTGTACCCTTTCTGAACACTCCCTTTCAACATTTGCAAAACTTCTGCCTTGTTTATTGTTGCTTTTAGTCAAGTTGATCAAAATGGGTGGATTGGGAAATTGTCTTTTCACAAGATGCTGTCTTCCCCCTTTGAATATCTGTTTGTAGATGTAACAGATATATATACATATATATAAAAATATATAGTTTTACGAGTAAAATAAATTTAACAGATTCATCGGCTATTCCTGGATGTAACCTACCGCTCCATGCGGTTCCGACTTGGCTTGTGTGATTAGGAGAAGGCGTTGGAACACCGGGAGTGTCTGTGGACTGAGTTGATAAGGTGCACTGTGAAGGCCAGGCTCCAACCTGGAGGGCCAGAGGCGGAACCCTGGGAGGCTGTCTGAGTACATTTTGAAGGAAGTTAGCAACTGTGTCAACATTAAAAATGTATCATATTTTCTTCTGGAGAAATGATTTTTTAAGAAATCATAGCTACATATTTATTATAACATTAATAAACATAGAAGTAGAAAGACTTCAGATACTGAGGACCACACTCATGTGATCTGTAGCATTCCTGAGCGCTCTTCAGTCTTTATTTTTTTAGTCAGATAACTGCATTTGGCTCTATCTGATCTTCTGGTTGTGTAGATTTCTCCCTTGAGCAAAATAGTAAAATTTTCAGTATCTAACATTCATCTGTTTCTTGTGAAAAATATATAGATATAACATGTTAAGGGAGACTAAATTGAACCAATCCTCAAAAACAGTACAATGTATCTAATACGTGCCCCCTTTTAAGTAAAATTTTAATTGAGAAGAGGGAGGCTGGTGGCTGAAAGGAGAAAGCAGAGGCTCCTGGTAGCGAAACTATTGTCAGGCTGCCAGAGTTCAGTAGTGAGTATTAATTCCTAAATTACTATGTCTATGGGGACGTCATTTAACCTTTGTGCCTCAGATTACCCATAAGACAATTGGGTATAATAGTATTCACCTACCTCCCAAGGATATCAGAGACTTCACTCTCAAAAATACTCAGAGTTTTTCTAAAATGTTCTATGTAATTAAAGATACTATTATCATCCTGCAGAGGCTGAAAAATGATTTCCTTATGGGTATAAAGAGCACCCTATGATTTTTAAGTTTTAAAAAATATCCCTGGAACTCTAATTTAGATACATATTTGTTATTCAAGTATAATATATTTATGGCCAGAAAAAAAAATGGTTAGTTTCAGATTAACAAAGCTGGGGGATGACACCAAATTTCTTAAATATGAGTAGGGTGTTTTTTTTTTTTTTAACTTTTTATGGTGTTACTACTTATATGATTTTTGCAAAGGTCTTTGTGGAGCTAAAGTTAAGTAAAGTTTGGATGATTGGTTATTGGAGTTGATAAATTATTCTGAAAGTCTTATCTGCCGAACTTTTCCATCTTCTCAATCTAATTTCCTTTATTACTTGTTTGGTGATGAATAACCAAGTTTTAACTTTCTAAGAAGGGGAGTCTCCTTTTGCTCGTAAATCAGAGACCGCATGCAGTTCCTGTAACTGTAGGTTTATCCAGCTCTGCACAGAAGCGGCAAGCACTGCACATACGTAGCCAGCTGCAGACACTTTCAGCCAGTTCTACCTGTGTGTTTCAGACTTCGCTTCTCCAGCCTACATAAGAGTTGGAGCTACTCAGGTTGTAGGAAAATGGGACAGGGAAGACAGGATTTGCTTCTCAGCTGGGTCACGGGTCGAGGATGGTCAGGGGAGGAAACATGGTTTCCCCAACTCCCAGTAGGAAGTGAAGATCATTTCATCCCACTCTCCATCCCTTTGTACTAGTAATAAACATAGAATTTTCCTTTTGTCATTTAAAACAACAGGAAAAAAATGGATGCTGCATTTCGGTTAGGGCTAAATGTTAGGATGTGTGTGTGAATTTAAAGTGTAGCGTATATTCAGGGTCAGGAAAGAGAATGCAGGGGGTTGAAGAACAGTTCCGGCTCAAGTGAGTTAGGAGAAAGCACCAGACCCAAGCAGACAAAGCATCTGGTTAATTCCAGAATTGGCCAAGACCCAGTTAATCTCTAGTGATATGATTTGGTTTTGTTCTGAATCACCTTTTTAACTTTTGTTGCTTTTTTCCAGATAAGGCCTTAGTTAGTAGCCTCTAAATATCAACTATGCAGATAACCTTACTCTTTATTTTCCACATTTCCCTATTCCTTTCTTCAAATAACAAATGTTAAGACTTCTACCCAAAGAACTAAAACATAAGGGTTTTGTTGAATGTGTGTTTGTTCCTCCAGGGAAAACTAACAAGTATAAAATAGACATTTTTTGTGTGTTTATCCTAAAATGTGAATTTAATATTCAAATGCTAATTACAGACCCTTTCACTGGTGCGAAACTGTAGTTAGTGTTGTGGAATGTCCGGTTCATTAGGATGAAATTGTCCCAGTGTTCCATTCTGGAGTTTTGGATTCTGTGATACAGTGTTCAGGTTTATATTATAGAGCTGAACAGGTGATCAGACTCCAATTAAAAATAGCTTTGAATAGTAATGTTGAATTATTCTTTCTTCATTTCCTTTACCCTTCTGTCCTTTGCTGTGAGCTCTCAAATTAACCATGTCATCAACCAGTAGCTCTGCCACAACGTAAGTGTATATTGGTAAGAGTCCAGGGAGGAAGGCTTACCTTTCTTCGCATCCTCTTCTCACTCACTGTGGTGCTGTATCCTATGTCCCCATTAAGCTCTAAAGCCTACAACGCAAGCAACTGTTGACATCCCAGCAGAGGATGCAGACAGAGACTCCCTTAAGAGTTTAGTGAGAATGCCTTTCCATAACTTAATATTAGATGACATTTCCCTCCTACACTCCCTAAGTACCATTTGCTTGAAGCTAGCTATTTGTGGTTTTTGTTTAATTTCCTCATACTGTAGTATTTCTACTTCTCAGTCTCTCCTCCATATTTCCATTTTATAGTCAGTGAGTACTTAAACTTTGGACACTTTTTCAAACTGTTACCCAGACAGATCAAGAATGCTTTTTGAAATCTCGGTCATATCATTAAGGGTCTTTGCGTCCAGGACTTGATGACTGGAATTTTTTTCTCCTTTGGATTAAAAAGATTTTGTGGGCTGAAGTTACAGCTCAGAGGTATAGTGCATGCCTAGCATGTGCAAGGACTGAGTTGGATCCCCAGCACCACAAAAAATAAATAAATAAATAAATAAATAAGTTGACTATATAATGTGATAATAGTGTATTTCGTGGCTTCCTCCTCGTAGCTTTCATGGTTATTGCAGACCTTTTTCGGGGGCTCTTGTTTCCCCTAGAACAAATCTACTTTGCAAAATGAGTCAAGCAGGCTATTAGTACCAATTTTACGTTCCTCAGAAAACTCTGTATACAGTATTTACTCCTATTTGCTGTTAGTAATATAATTCTACCTTAAATCTGGTTTTTAGATATTTTATAACAGAGCACTAGTAGAAGCCTGATTGAAATACAGATGACTGTTACCCACAATGACTTGGAAAGACTTCTAATTACAGAGCACATTTAGGAGTTAGCAGCAACCAAGACCAGCGGTTGACATGTTTTTCTACCTGACAACCTGTCTTTAAATCATCAGGCCTTAGCTATCCTGGTTTCATAAACTTTTCTCCTTTTTGGCTGATCTCCACAGTTTGTAGAAGTAGTGTGCCCTCTGTCTGAAAAAATTGGGTTTTCTTTCCCTTACCTACAAAATTACCAAGGATTTCCTCAATTTTGCCTAGCAGCATTAAAAGGAAAAGCAGCTATTCTCAGTTGACAAAGGTGTTACTGTTTTATATAGTTAGTTGGAAAATTTGGCCAACTTTGGTTAGGTTTTTGATTGTTCTGTTTTTGTTTTTGTCTTGGCTCTGCCTACATAATGAATTACATATGCCTTCTGCCACCTTCAGATAATCAGGGGGCCTTCTACCAGTATAGGTTGGTTCTCAGCCTACAAATAATTGCCCTTATCCATGGCGAGCCTCCAGAGAAAAGATCCAAGCTTTGAACTGTCCTTTTGCCAACTGCCATGGAAAAAGTATAAAGTATCAGAAATAGAAAATTGTTCTTTGAAGAAAGTCCGTAAACCTGAGGCTCTCCCGTGTCACTTGCTAAACACTGTCAATCTTTAAAGAAGAGGAAAAATAAATCTCTGGCTGGTTGAAAATTTTATGCCCCAAATAAGATATTAAAGTCTACCAAGGTAGCTAAATGATGAGTGTTTTCTCTCTTTAATTATGAACAAGAAGATTTATTTGAGGTTGTAAAAATTAGTGTGAACTGCAGACCTATTTGCTATAATTGATTAGAAATCATGAGTCTGATTTTTAGTCTGAGCAAGCACATACTTCCAATCCTTACAGTTGAATTTGATAAGGGAAAGACTTTTGTTTGTAGCAGAAGGAAAAATAGAGCTGATTTATACAGCAAATGTCCACTCTACAGGGGGCTTCCCTCCAGTTCAACAGTCCCTTTTCTTTAGCCACCTTCACACCTAACAGATGCCACCGTGTTTCAGCAGTTGCAAGAGCCCAAGGAGTAGACGGTCCTATAGGTGAAGGGCATGGCTCCGTGTCGCACCTGCTGGTAGGGAGGCGTGTTTTTGCTAACTTGAAGGGATATGCTGTATTTCAAATAAGTGTGTGACTTAATATTTTGGAATTTTTTTTTTCCTCCTTTAAAAACTGGACCTGAACACAAGCTTTGAGTTGATATTGTAATAATCTCAGGACCTGAAAGATTGTAGCATTTAGTGTGTCTTAAAAATTATGTACTGTACCAGCCATGGATTTTTGTAAATATACCTGTCTCCCTTTTTTGTATTATTTTAGTAAAAAAAAAATAATAATAAATTTAAATAAAAGGGGGTGGTGATGATATGTGAATGGGTGTGGGTGTGTGTGCGTGTGTTTGTACAAGGCTCTTTTGAGACGAACTGGTGCTTGTTTAATTTCTGGCTCAGCTCGGAGCAGGAATATGGACAAACTGCTGCTACTGACCCTGCACTGAGCCGAGGTATCCCATTCTGTCTTTGCCGGTGGTTGATTAAATGCTAGCTACCAGGAAATGATTTAGGGTTACATTATTGTCCCCACTGCCATCTTGCCTTTGCAGTCTCCGTTCTCCGTGCCCTTTGAGCGCTGATGGTGAAGCGTTCCACACTTTGCTGCTTCCAGTTTTTAGGGAGCTCTTGTCACTCTTTCCAAAGAAAAAACAAGGGCAGGTAAATTTCTTTAACCAAATCAATTCGCACATTTCATAAAACCCTGATGAATTTTGGATCTGTGAAAGCGTAAACATTCCTAAATGTGGACCTGTGAATTTACTACATTAACCCGTGGATATACTCTTTCAGTGCAGGGATTTTTGTTAATTTTTATTTTATTTTTTTGCAACAGCCTTGCTCATATTCCAGGTGTAGCTAGCAAACCCCTGTTTTGAAGCAAGAGCCTTATTTGATTCAGTGTAGATGTTTCCTGTCGATCCTTTGTGACAGGGCCTTTTACATGAGTGTGGGTTTTTTTCTTTTTGTATGTGTTACGTGTTGTTGTATTAAATAAAAAGGAATGTACATATTATTCTTGTGTCTGTTGTGTTATTGGTTAACTTGGATTTTAGTACTGCATTCTTTCAGCAGTGGTTGACCCTTGTCTGTATCACACTGTGCAAGGCACTCTGGGGTACAGAAGTGAAGGACACTCTCAGTATAGTCACGCATTGCAATCACTTGACAAACGAAAAGATGATCCAAATGTGTTGCACAAGTGTGGTCCACCGCCACTTGTCATTTGAGTTCCAGGCAGGGGAGAAGCTGTGGTATGGCAGATGGTGCTTGAGGTAGGTCTCCAAGTAGGTGGGGTTTGTCAGCGTCAGGAAGAAGCAGGGAGATGAGTCTGATGTGGGCTGTATATGTGAATTAGGAGAGGAGGGCATTTGTGGGTGTCCTTGAATACAGGTTCCCTGGGTCCTTCCTTTGGGCAATAGGGTGTGTACATGTGAGTTGATGCTGCCAGAGTCAGGGTTTGAAATATTCGTAAGGGAAACAGCCAGAGAAGTAATCATCTTTCAAAGCCTTATTTGTATAGGACTTCTAAGAAAAGTGTCATTAAGATAAAAGGGGAAGAATTCAACCTTAGAAGTCTAGGTAGAACCAGGTGCAGTGGCACACACTGTAATCCCAGCTACTGGGGAGGCTCGCTTTTCTCCAAAGGGACAAAATCTTCTCAGCTTGGAGCTTTGGCATACCAGCATGCGGCCAGTTAAAATGGTGTGTGGAGAAGCAACTCGAGATGGGGTGGAAGCTGGATTTCACAGATTGGTGATGAAGGCACTTTGTTCTTACAGACTTAATTCTAGCAGAAAACGGACTTGTCAAAGGTTTTCGCACATCACAATGCTGATTAATTACATAAATAAAATTAATACTAAAAATTTCAAAAGAAGTGATTGAGATATTCATGTGTTATATGAATGAGCAGTTAAATATAAATATATATATGTAGAAAAATGCATAGCTAAACAGACACCCCAAAAGACAGAGTGGTGGTATGTTTATTTTTCCATTTGCTTGGATGTATTTTCAATGAACATGGATAATATAATTAAGTTGGGGTTTTTTAGGTTACTTTAAGAAACAAATAAATGGCTAGGTGCAGCGACTCACACCTGTGATCCCAGCGACTTGGGAGGCTGAGGCAGGAGGATCTCAAGATCAAAGTCAGGCCTCAGCAACTTAGCAAGGCCCTCAGCAAATTAGCAAGACCTGTCTCAAAATTAAAAAATAAAAAGGGCTGGGGATGTGGCTCAGTGGTTAAGCACCCCTGGGTTCAATCCCTGGTACCAAAAAAAAAAAAGGAAAAAACAAATACATGAACTACAACTACATGAACTTGATTGAAGAGAGAGAAAGAAATGGGAAGAAGGTTCTTCCCATCTTTACTGGAAGAAGGGAAAAGATAAGAATATATTTCTTCCACTCATACACTGCTAGATCTCAAAAATGAATTTGCTTTCTAGGAAAGACACAATGGATAGTTTGATTTAAAGTTAAAAATGAGCCGGGCGCAGTGGCGCACGCCTGTAATCCCAGTGACTCGCGAGGCTGAGGCAGGAGGATCGCGAGTTCAAAGCCAGCCTTAGCAACTTAGCGAGGACCTAAGCAACTCAGTGAGACCCTGTCTCAAAATACAAAATAGGGCTGGGGATGTGGCTCAGTGGTCAAGTGCCCCTGAGTTCAATCCCTGGTTCCAAAAATAAAAAATAAATAAAGTTAAAAATGTTTTTAAAGGGATTACCCTTGCAGTGAGTGAAAAAAAATAGTCCAAAGTTCACACACGGGTATACAGTGAGTGCAAAGCCAATTTCCTCCCTCCCATGACCCTCATTTTCCTTCCCCAGAGCAACTGCTGCCACCAGTTTCTCCAGGTATAAGCAGAAGTATTTATCTGGGGCTGCGGATAGAGCTAAGTTGGTAGAGTGCCTGCCTTGCAAGCCACAAGGCCCTGGGTTCAATCCCCAGCACTGCAAAAAAAGAAGTTATTTATCTGACTTTTGATCCTGAATTTAGCACACATACCCACTGTACGCAAGCATTTTTTTCTGTTATCTTGGAAATTATTCCACATCAATCCTTAGCAGTGTGCCTTATTCTTTTTTAAGTTGCTTAGAAATCCAGAGTTGTGATATCTCTTACAGATGGCACTCAGACTACTATCACAGTTAAATCACAGGATCTTTTATATACTTGCAGTCTGCATGTTTAACAAATGGACCATCAGAAGTTTATTTGGGGGTGGACAATAAATAATCTCACACTCTAGATCAATAAATAATCTCACAGAAAGTCTGTGTCTGAAATGGTGACATTGTTTCCTATACATATAAAGCCTTGAGACATGAGAAAATAAATCTTTTGTTTAAAAGAACTTTGAAAATTGAAAATGGAAGCAGAAGAGCAAATTCCGGGTGTACCAAGCATTGGGTCATGTTGCGAGATCGTGTGCTTTTCAAAGGACCATGACGGCCTCTCGTATAGGTATACTCTGACAGGTGACGGGTGTCCTTGCCTCAGAACTGACTGTGCCTCATTAACATGTGCCTTGATGTGACTTGTTTTTCTGTCGTCCTGTATATTTACCTCTTGTCCCCGCATATGTACCTTCACCTTTTCCCCACTCTCTTTTCGAGTAGGGTGACAGACATGAAGCAGGAGAAGTTGGCATTAGACTGATAGGCTCACCTGGCCCCTCTACACAGTGTGTAGACAAGCTGCTGAGTTCCTCTGGCCTGTTTTCCTCCTCCACAGGGTGACGGAGGCCTGGCAGGTGTGTTTGAATTAGAGACAAGCTCTGGATCGTGCCCAGCACATAGGAGAGCCAGGGAGGCTTCTGGGATTCGTGGTCTTTTTGCTTTTGAAATTCATGTTTCCTCTTGCTCTCTTATTTTTTCCAAAATACAGATGTAAAGCCTCGGTGATTTTAAAAAACTTGGTGTAGTTACTGTTGAACATACAGGCAAGGATAAAAGCCAGTTAAAGTTCTTTCATTCCAGGTGTCAGAAACCCCTAATTTAAAAAGTAAAGGGAAGTTGGGGGGGGGGGGGATGGCGCATGCCTGTTAATTCCAGTGGCTCAGGAGACTGAGGCAGGAGGATTGCAAGTTCAAAGCCAGCCTCAGAATTTAGCAAGGCCCTAAACAACTCAGTGAGACGCTGTATCAAAATTAAAAAAAAAAAAATGCAGGGGCAGAGAAGGTCTGGGGAAATGTCTCAGTGGCAAAGTGCCCCTGGTACCAAAAAAAATAAAGGGAATTGGCTCAGGGGTGTGCCTCAGTGGTGGAGCTTGAGCTGAGTTTACTTGAGTTCCTGGCTTTCATCCCCAGCACTGCCAAAAAAAATTTAAAAAGTAAATAGAATCTTGATTCACAGAACTGTGTGACCTTAGAATTAACCCTGGTGTAGGTGAAGCATCATCCAGTGATTCTGTGTCATTGAGATCCAGCTCTCTGTTCCCACCTGCCATTCAAAGTGTCAGGCATACTCCACAAGTGGCCCCCTGATGGCCACAGGTTCTCCATCACAGGCAAATGGCTGCTGCAGTTACAAATTACATGTGAGCATGTGTTGCACATAATTTATTTTTACTTATTGTATCTCAAATGCAAAGCAAGGCATTAATTACATGCCTTGCTGGTGCATATCTGTAATCCTAGTTACAGGAGGCTGAGGCAGGAGGATCTCAAGTTGGAGGGCAGCCTCAGAAACTTGGCAAGACTGTCTCAAATTTAAAAAAGAAAAGGAGGGGTCAGTTCAGTGCTGTCGCTCAGGGGTGAAGGCCCCTGGGTTAAATCCTTAACATGCCCTGATTCATATATAGCACGTTGTCAGTACAAAAACTCATTCCCTCATTTTATAATATATTAGGCTTCCCCATTCTTCCTTAGTCCCCCTACTGCTCCATCCCATAGGCACCCACCCTTTTTTGGGGGTAAGCTACTGTGAATTGAACCATGGGGCACTCTACCACTGAGCTATATCCCTAGCACACACCCCCACATACTGTTTTTTTCCTTTGGTACTAGGGA
This sequence comes from Glaucomys volans, assembly GCA_020662805.1. Classification (NCBI taxonomy): domain Eukaryota; kingdom Metazoa; phylum Chordata; class Mammalia; order Rodentia; family Sciuridae; genus Glaucomys; species Glaucomys volans. The sequence goes on from JAJEJO010003435.1 coordinate 120,180, forward strand.
TTGTACCCAGGGGTCCTTATCCACAGAGCCACATCTCCAGCCCTTTTTTGGGGGGTGGGGAGGGGGTAGCAGGGATTGAACTCAGGGGCACTCAACCACTGAGCCACATCCCCAGCCCTATTTTGTATTTTATTTAGAGACTGGGTCTCATTGCTGAGGCTGGCTTTGAACTGCAGTCCTCCTGCCTCAGCCTCTACACCCGGTGCCCTTTTTATTTTTTGAGACAGTGTCCCACTGAATTGTGGAGGCTGGCTTTGAACTTACAATCTTCTTGCCTCAGCCTCCCAGATTGCTGGGGTTACAGTGTGCACCAACCCACCCGGCACACTTACTTTTCAGTATGTGACTTCTGTTATATACGTATCCTTTCAAATTAAGCAGTGTTGTTTTGTGTATGTAAGAGTTTACATAAATGACACTGCTGTGGCTTTTGTGCTTCTCTACTCTCTTCACTGCCTTGAATTCATCCGTGTTGATATGTGTCTGTCTTGAGTGTGGCTGCTTCTTGCTGCCGAGTGTTTCCTAGTGTGCAGCGACCATATTTTAAATTCCTGTTCCCCTGAGGGTGGAGAGCTAGGTTGTCTACAATTCCTTATCACAAACAGGACTGTGGCTCATCTTCCTTTCCATGAATTGCTTGTCTGTTCCCTTTGCTGCTGTTCAACTGCATTTTCCCTCTTTTTCTTGTAGATACTAATCGGTCAACTTTAGATGTGTCAGATACTTTAGTCTGTCACCTCTTAACTGTGTGTCAGATACTTTAGTCTGTCACCTCTTAATCTGTGGCATCCTCTTTCTTAATGGTCAGATTGGCTGTATTTTGTCTTATGTTTGTGTTTTGGGGGGTTGTTGATAAACTGTCCCCCTCCTCCTGGGCCCCGGATTTCCTCGTTTCCTTCTATTAGCTTTACAGTTGATCTTTCAACTTGTCATTCTACTCCCTCTGTTGTCCACCTTGATATATTGTATAATGTAGAGGTGCAACTTTATTTTTCTTCTTTCAGGCAATTCCCAAACACCATCTGGTAAATCCTCTCCCATAAATTTGTAATTTGTGGTACCATTTTTGTCACATGTCAGGGTTTTGGGGGGGGTTTTGGTTTATTTCATTTTTGTTTTTGTTTTTTGGTTTTTGTACCAGGGATTGAACCCAAGAGTGCATAACCACTGAGCCACATCCCCAGCACTTTTTTCTTTTGAGACAGGGCCTTGCTAAGTTGCTGAGGCTGGCTTTAAAATTGCAATCCTCCACGAGTTCAAAGCCCGCCTCAGCAACTTAGGGAGGCCCTAAGCAACTCAGTGAGACCCTGTCTCTAAATAAAATACAGCCAGGCATGGTGGCGCACACCTGTAATCCCAGCACTTGGGAGGCTGAGGCAGGAGGATCGCGAGTTCAAAGCCAGCCTCAGCAACTTAGCGAGGCCCTAAGCAACTCAGTGAGACCCTGTCTCTAAATAAAATGCAAAATAGGGCTGGGGATGTGGCTCAGTGGCCCTGTGTCCCTGAGTTCAATCCCTGGTTCCAAAAAAAAAAGTTGCAATCCTCCTGCTTCAGCCCCCTCCTCCCGCCAGCTGCAGGATCACAGGTGTGCGCCACCACACCCGGCTTTCTGAGGTTTGTTCTGTTGTCCTTTTGATTTCTGCACCAGTGTCATACTCTGCAATTACTGTGGGTTTATAGTATGCCTTAATACTTAGAAAAGAGAGTCTCCTTCTTTACCCTTCTCGGTTGACTCAGATAATTGTGAATTTTTATTCTATGTAAATTGCAGAATAAAAATGTTAAGTTCACTTTAAAAATCCAGCCAAAACCAGGTTTGGTGGTGCACACCTATAATCCCAGCTACTCTGGGTTACAGAGGTACTGTACCACTGAGCTACATCCCCAGTCCTTTCTATTTTGAGATGGGGTCTCACTAAATTGCTAAGGGTCTTGCGAAGTTGCTGAGGCTGACTTCAGACTTTTGATTCTCCTGCCTCACCTCCCAAATTTCTGAGACTATAGGAGTGCCCATCTTGCTCCTGATTCTTTTCTTTGAAATGGAGGTGCTCACATGCCGGCCATTCCAGCAACTCTGGGTTTATTTATTTATTTTTTCTTTTTTGGTACTAGAGATTGAGCCCAAGGAACTTGACCACTGAGCTACATCCCTGATTTTATTTATTTATTTATTTATTTATTTATTTATTTATATAAATGGATATCACTAAATAAATAAATAAATAGATAGATATCACTAAATTGCTGAGGCTGGCCTTGAATTTGTGATCCTCTTGCCTCAGACTCCCAATTCATTGGATTACAGATGTGCACCACTGCACCTGGCTTTGCTATTGATTCTTTTTCTGGGGGGCAGAGGGGGCTACTGGGGATTGAACCTAGGAGCAATTTACCACTGAGCTACATTCTCAGCCCTTTTTATTTTTTATTTTGAGACAGGGTCTCATTAAGTTGCTTAGGGCCTCACTAAATTGCTGAGACTGACCTCAAACATGAGATCCTCCTGCTTCAGCCTCCTGAATTGCTGGGATTACAGGTGTGCTCCACCACACCTGGATGCTGTTGATTCTTTTTTTTTTTTTTTTTTTTTTTTTTTTTTTGGTGGGCAGTATTTTCTTAGTTGTTGATGGACTTTTATTTTATTTATTTATTTTTATGCAGTGCTGAAGATTGAACCAGTGCCTCACACACACTAGGCAAGCACTCTGCCACTGAGCTACAGCCCCAACCCTGCTGTTGATTCTTTTTTTTTTTTTTGGTACTGGGGATTGAACCCAGGGGCACTCCACCACTGAGCCACATCCCCAGCCCTATTTTGTATTTTATTTAGAGACAGGGTCTCACTGAGTTACTTAGGGCCTTGCTAAGTTGCTGAGGCTGGCTTTGAACTTGTGATCCTCCTGCCTCAGCCTTCCAAGTGCTGGGATTACAGGCGTGCGCCACCACACCTGGCTTAACTCTTAAAAGTTGATTTTGCATCCAGCATTTTTACTAAATTTTAGTTTGATAGCTACTCTGATTATTTCATTAGCTTTTCAATGGGGATGATCAGATCTATCCAAAATGATGGTTTTTTATCTCCCTTCTTTCACTTTTTATTCTTCATCTTAGACCACTAGACTAGTTCTTTAATACTAGGCTAAACAGTGGTTGCAAAAGTGGTACCTTTCTTCCTTAGCTTAATGGAAACATTAAATCTTTACTTGTTTACGATTCTCTACTAAGTATGGGTTTATTCTAGATTTTCCCCTTCAGAACTGGGGATTGAACCCAAGGGTACTCTACCACTGAACTACATCGCCAGCCCTTTCTATTTGTTTATTATTTATTTTGAGACAGGTTCTCACTAAATTGCTCAAGGTGTCCTCAAACTTGCAATCCTCCTGCCTCGCCTCGCAAGTTGCTGGGATTACAGGTGTGCACCACTGTGCCTGGCTATTCCAGATTCCTGGTTATATAGTTTTTATGAAATTAAAGTTCTGTTCCTTGCTGTTTGAGAACATTGGTCATATGCAGGGACTGAATTAGTTCAAATGCCTTTCCCATAGCACCTATCAACACTTGTAGAAAATTTCTTAGAAATGTATTCATTTTTTATTCTTACCATCCTATATCTCTGTGTTTGTTTCCCAGATTTCACACTCTATTCTGTTTATGTATGTCTTTTTCCTCTTATTATTCAAACTTCTCATTCCTATTCATTAATCTTTCTAAGAATGTTGAATGTTACTGGGTGCATATATGTTCAATGCAGTTGTATCTTTTTGATATATTATTCTATTTACTATATAATATCCCTCATTTTTCTTTATGATGTTTGCCTAATATTAAATTTGATAGATATCTATATCCCAAGTAATATTCCAATGTATGACTATGCCACAATTTAGTTACCAGTTCCTCAGTCAATTTCCACTTTTTGGCTCTTATGAGTAATGCTCATTAACATTTGTGTACAAGCTTTTCTGTGGATGTATGTTTTAATTATCTTGTATATAACTAGAAGTGAATTTACTGGGACCTTATGGTAACTATGTTTATTTTTAAAAAAAATTTTTTTTTTTAGTTGTAGATGGACACAACACCTTTATTTTATTTTTATGTGGTGCTGAGGATCGAACCCAGTTCTTCACACATGAGAGACGAGTGCTCTACCTCTGAGCTGCAACCCCAGGCCCCAACTGTTTATTTTTTAAGGAAGGAACCACCAAATTTTTTCCCACATAACTGAAACTGAACCATTTTACATTCCCACAGAATGTGTAACAGTTCCAATTTCTCCACATCCTCACCAGCACTTATTTTTCATTTTAAAAATTAAATCTATCCTATCCTTATGAGTATAAAGTGGCTTCTCATTATTCTTTTGACGCACTTTTCCTTATTAACTAGTAGTGTTAAATGTCTTTCCATGTACTTATTAGGTACTTAGTCTATTAAGTACAATATACTTACATTAGTATGTTATTAATTTATTAATATAAAATTACTTATTCCAGGAGTTTCCAAAGAGGCTTTTTGTGCTGTGAATTTTCTAAGTCCTTTATGTCTGAAATTTTCATCTTCACTTCCTCACTATTAAATAATATTGTAGCTGGATATAAATGTTCTTTTCCTTTGTCACTTAGAAATATAACTTAATTGCTTTTTTTTTTTTTGTCTCCAGTGTCTCTGTTGGGAAAACTAATGTCAATATAATTCTTACTCTTTTGTCTTTGATGTTCTTAAATTTCACTTTAATGTGTCCAAGTTTAGGTTTTTTCCTTGTCTCTTCCTTTGGTTCTCCACAAAACCTTTGAAGTGGAGTTCTTTTTATCTTGAATTTTTAAACATTCTCCTTATAATTTTTTAAAATATTCTTTCCTACATCCATTTTCTCTCTTTCTGGAACTAATATATTGATACTACTATTCTCCATATTTCTTATATGTTCTTTTTTTTTTTTGAGACCGGTTCTCATGAAGTTGCTGAGGGTCTTGCTAAGTGATCCAGGCTGGCCTTGAACTTTCAATCCACCACCATGCCCAGTGCCTTAATATTTTCTATCTCATTATTTCCTAGTACTTTCTGGGGGAAATTCCCTCAACAGATTTAAATTATAATTCATTTTTTAGCTATAAAGCCATTCTTGTTTATATCCAGTCAATTGAGTTTGGTCAGCTACCCCCTATGTCATACCTGTTAGCACAAAAAGACTGGGTAGGATGCAGACCTCACGAATCATCTCAGCTGTTTATTCAGGAATGAAGTTCCACACAGGAACAGGGGATACCCAATGAAATGGCATCGGTGGACCCACTTTCCTAGTGGAAAATGAGCCACTGAACAAAGAAAGGGACTGGGTTTATATAGGTTATTTTGAGGGGTGGTTTAGTGAGCATATCAGTTTGGGTACTCAGGAAACAGGCTTGTGAGAATTTGAAAATTTGTTTTTATTGGGCAATATTTTTACTTGGAGAAGGGTGGAGGGTCTAGGGTTAGCATTCAGTGTTTATCTCCGTCCCTTCAGGGGTCCATTGTACTGTCATTGGGAAAGGATGTATTTGGGGAGGGATCAATGCTTTGGCTTCCTTTCTAGGGACTGTTCTGTCATTGGGAAGGAATGCACTGTGAAAGCCATCCATGTATGGCTTTTTCACTCCCTTTTCTCAGTCCCCACCGTTTTGGGTTTTTTTCATTCTCCATATCTAATAATACCTATTGTTTTCCTTTGGTTCTGTATAACTGCCTGCCCTTTGTTATTATCCTCTTATCTCTCTGAAGATTTTATATGCTTGGAGTATTAATCTGTCTTGTTCCATTACGGTTTGTCTAGTACAGTTTGTTCAGTTTGTTTTCTCTTATTGTGATTGTACTCTTAAAATATCTGATTATTTTAACCTGCATGCTTGTTTTTCCCTGGGTTTATCAGTTTTCTTAGCTGGTGATGTCTGGAAAGGAGCAAGGTCAAGGCCCAGGACTGAGTTATGCTTGAGCAAGTGGGTTGGGAGCACCAGCTTTTTTTCCAAAGCAAAGTCCTAGGCACCAAAATTACACCTTGAATCAAGCTGTGGACCTGAATTTGCAGTTTATTGTTTTCTACTAACTTGATCACAGTGGTGTGTTTCTGTATGTGTTGGTGATTTTTTAATTATCTGTCACTGCACCATGGAACTTTAGCTATAAGTATCCTTTGACACCTGATTTTGAGTATGGTCCTTTAAAAAGTTTGTTTCTTCCAGCCTCCTAGGGACATTATCAATCCAAGATGTTTTCAAACTCAGTTTTCAGCTCAGAATTTCAGGGCTACTCACAATGAATTTCAGCCACAAATGCATATGAGCGGTTAGTGCTAGGGGTTAAGACTGTTTGGAGGGTTCCCACTCTACCACCCAGCCTAAGCTGTGATTGAGACAGAAAGATCTCTTCTTAGCAAGGTCAGAGATAATTGTTCTCTGATAATTCCCAGTAAGGAGGTCACTCTTGGGAACCCTGCCTTATGCAAGAGTCTAGAATCTGACCTCTTACCAAGCTAGTGGGCTTTCTTTCCTTTTGACAGCTTGAGGCAAGTTGCAATACTTAAACCAGATCCCCAAGGACCAGCATGTGCCCTCGGTAAATGCTGCAGGACTGGTCTCCTGCCCATGCTCCACCTGACCTAAAGGAGTTCTGGCCCTTTCTTCTCTTGTCAGCTCCCTAAGGCTTTGAAACATGTTTTCATTTGTTCATTAAAATTTCAATCAACACTTTAAGGCATTCTATATTGACAGAGATTTCTCTGCACATCTAATTGTCCATAATGTCAAAAAAAATCCCATTTGTATTTTGTATAGTCATTAATATAAGAATATAATAAGTGTTCAGTAATTCCATATTTATCTTCATGCAGCCTGTTTCATAAAACAGACTGTCATGTGTTACATGCAGTACATCAGGTATCCTAATGTAAGAACAGGTCTTTTAGTGATATTAACCAAAATTACATTGTGTACATGTACAAATATAAAATAGCAAACCCCATTATTATGTACAACTATAATGCACCAATAAAAAGTGTGGGGGAAAAAAAGAACAGATCTTTCATAAGGAAGAGAGATTAACCATGGTAACTTAATTAACTGAATGACTTTCTGTGTCAGTTTCACCAGAGACCCCAAAGGCTGAGAACAAAACAGTAGGTGCCAAGTTCTCCTACATTCTAAAGGGAGGAGGCGCTAGATCACCTGAGCACCCATGCTAGCTCTGTTGGGAAGGATCGGCCGCCATCCACCTCCGGCTGTCAGAGAGTGGGAGAGGATTCCTCTGGAAGCGGTTGTCTGGGTGCTGGACATCCAAGCAGGAGAGGGGTAGGGGTGCTTTCTTTCTCTTCACCTCACGCCCAATGAGGGGGGTCCTTCAAGAGGACCATTTGGACAGTGAGGCACATCTCCTGGAGTGTGAGGAGCCTGGGGACTGGTAAAGTCTCAAGATGAACTCTAGGTGGTCAGCTCCTGGGAAGACAGACAGAGGGACTGCCTGTGGACTGGCCTGCGCTACGGAGTCCCTGTAGGCTCCATGTGGTCCTCCAGGAAGGAAGGCCTATTTGGTCATTTTAAGAAGTATCCGACTAAAGGGAATGTGCTCAGAGAGATGGGATGTCCTCCGTGGAAGGGAGGACTTCTGGAAACTAAGCACTGGGGCAGGAATCCCAGTGTCCAGCCAGAGAGGGCCCGGCCCCAAGGAACGGAGCTCTGAGAGATGGAGAAGCTCTCAGGAACCCACGAGAAAGCTCTACGGGAGAAGAAGCAACATTTAAGATCTGCCACTCTCAGATGACACACCAGTGTACGACTCTACTAGACAAGGGAGACCCATCCTCTGCGTCCTTCCCCTGCTTCCCTGGGAACAGGCCTAGACCACAGCTAGCAAGTGGGGAGGAGGGAGAACAATGCTGGCTGTGAGCCTTCTTCCGCAGACCTCCTGGCTGGAGGATGAGAGATATTTTAAATTAAATTACATTTGAAGTGTTAATTTGACACTGGATGGGACTTGCTGATACCTAGAAAAAGAAACCTATTTTTACAATAATGATAAGAATAAAAATCACAAATCTCTTAACCTATGTGTTACTGAAAAGAGACCGGAAAAGCTACCAATTTCACCAGGCCCAGGAAAGAATCTGTGAGACGGCTGATCGGCAGGAGCGCTCGCGAGAGCATCACGGAGTTTCTCTCGGTACCTTAGCTGGCTGGACGCAAGGCTGCATCCGAGGAGAGCAGCAGGTCACGCTGGCTCTGTCCATGACTCACAGTCCATGACTCAGCCGCCCGCAGCCTGAACAGGCAGTCAGTGGGAAGATTCTACTCCAATGAAGTTTGGAGTTTTAATATTATGCTGACTAGATTTTATTAAAACCAAAGAAGATTGTCCTGCCATTTTCTGGAAAAGCTGTGTGAACCACCCTTGATTTCCTGCAGGAAAGGAAGAAGTCACCCAGGAGGTTCCTAAGGGGCGGTGATGGGAAGGGACAGTTTATCTCTACTTGCCTCTAGCAGGTCCAGTTTGCTTGTTAATAGTCATGTTTTCTCTGAGTACCATAATGTTCTGCAATTTATATGCTTCAGGATGTTATCGGTGGAGTTCATTTGATTAGAAGTAAGACCTTTGAATAGCCGAAACTACTATGTAACGGGAAGTGGCCATGAAATTCTCCTGCATCAGACTTCCCAAGGTAAATATTGATCTCTAGTCTTCTTTCACAAAAGAGACAAGCATTGCTCATTTGCTGACCTTTCCTTTGATGACAAGAGGCTATCAGGAGTGTGCTGTTGTGTGGTTTTTGCAACCAGCCTTCACTCCCACATCCTTATACGTTACTCTCCATATTACAGGGACTAGAACTATAGAAATTACATCTCATGGGCTGGGGCTGGGCTCAGTGGTAGAGCGCTTGCCTCGCATGTGTGAGGCAGTGGGTTTGATCCTCAGCACCACATGGAAGGAAGGAAGGAAGGAAGGAAGGAAGGAAGGAAGGAAGGAAGGAAGGAAGGAAGGAAGGAAAAAGATATTGTGTCCATCTACAACTAGAAAAAATATATATATTTTTTTGGTACCAGGGATTGAACGAACCCAGGGGCACTCCACCACTGAGCCACATCCCCAGCCCTCTTTTGTATTTTATTTAGAGACAGGGTCTCACTGAGTTGCTGAGGGCCTCGCTAAGTTGCTGAGGCTGGCTTTGAACTCCCAATCCTCCTGCCTCAGCCTCCCAAGTGCTGGGATTACAGGCGTGCGCCACCCCGCCTGGCTAGAAAAATATTTTTTAAAAAGACACTTCACAAATTCCCTTGCCTTCAAGATTCTGGATGTGAGTTCTTTCTGTAAGCATACTCATACAGGTCTCATGGGTGGGAAGACAAAGTGGTATTCTTATAAACTTGGCAGTACCTAGGGAATGTGGAAGCCATGGTAGACTCAAAAGTTCAACAGTATTGCCGGGTACGGTGGCGCACACCTGTAATCCCAGCACTTGGGAGGCTGAGGCAGGAGGATCGTGAGTTCAAAGCCAGCCTCAGCAACTTAGCGAGGCCCTAAGCAACTCAGTGAAACCCTGTCTCTAAATAAAATACAAAGTAGGGCTGCGGATGTGGCTCAGTGGTGGAGTGCCCCTGGGTTCAATCCCCAGTACCAAAAAAAAAAAAAAAAAAAATTTGGCAGTACTGTACAAATGATCTATCTGCCCCTATCTTGGAACACCGGGCCTCTGAGATCAATTACCAGGTTTCCTGCATTTGCTGATCCGGGTGACACCAACCTCCTATACTTCAAACTACCATGTAAACTAGTCCAAACTCCCACCTCCCACAGCCCTTTGATAGTGTCACACGCATCTAAATGCCCTGCACTGGATTCCTTCCTGCTTGAAAGACCTACAGTGGATTCTCATTTTCTTATGGAACCCTGACTGACATAGCTGCTTAACTGATATTTGGAAAGAACTGAACATACGTATTGGGTCCCTTTAAGTTAAAAGTGATTTTCTTTTTGTAGCTGTGAAACATTAACTACCATTTTGAAAGAAACTCATGTTATGAAGAGAGAAGTTTGAAAATGGATGTTTAGAAATGTTTATCACTATGTGATTTGTTGCCCAAAATAATGTATTAAACAAGGATTTTTCAAAATAAAAAAACATTGAAATACATTGTTTTCAATAAAATGAACAATGATCTTTAATGAGAGAAATTAGGACTTTTTTAATGTTAATAAATGAAATATTTTCAAAATACTGTTTCTTTAAAAATATTCTTCATTTCTATTCTGTGCATGCTTTATAATGCATGCACTATATTGGTTCAGCCGTACAGGTATGTGACCTTAAAATAAACACAAACACCTACAAGGGAGACACAGTATTTTTACTGATGTTGGTACATAGTCAAAAAAGTTTTGCTCTCTCTGCTTTCGAGTACCCATGTCCAGTACCACAATCGATAGAAGCGTGTCTTTACATGATACTCTCTTATCTGCACCCTCTTCCATTAGTCCTGACAATTTCTCACCCAAATCCCTGCCCGACCCCATTCCTGTACGCATGGTCAGATGGCCAGTCACTGCTGTCACTGCAGAATAAAAATTGGGTCATAGGAGGTCCGTCCCCCAGTTTCACTGGGTGTTGGAAACTGTGGTCCCAGAACTCCACATTTACCCTCCTAGGGCTGGAGGCACAGCAAAGACTGACCTCACAATGGCTGGGAAATGGAGGGAGGGTCTCTAGTTGAAAACCTGGCCGCTGCCCCACTCAGCATTTGCATGCACATCATTTGTCACTGTTCAAATGTCACCCTATCAATTAAGACCTCCCTGAACACTTTACACAGGTCCAATCTTCAAACCCAACTTTATTTTTCTCCATAGCACAAACCACCACTTGACAAGCTTTCGGTTTCACTTGTGTATCTGATGGTTAACTGTCTCCCTGGTCTGGAATGGAAGTGGGTGAGTAGGAGTGGCCACACCCACTCTGCGGGCTTGTTTCTAGCACCTAGAAGAGGGCCTGGTTCATAGCAGGGACTCAGTATTTGCTTTCCACTTCCTTTGACACCAAGACAGGGTTGTTATCTAGGCTATGTCAATTAGAAACACCCACCCAAGAGCATGGAAATGACTGAAGTCCATTCTGGCATAAAGGGAAGCAGAGAAGCCGACTCCAGCCAGTGTCCTGGAGTGGCATCCTTGCTGCAGTTGTTCAGTGCCTGCCGGTGGCATTGACTCAGCATTGCCAGCTGCAGCAACTAGACTGGGGGATGCGTTCATGAAACGAGATCCAGGACAGGAGGACTTGGGGTGAGGTTCTTGGCCATGTAGCTTCCAAGACTGGTCTATAACCACATCAGAAATTTCTGAAGGGCACCCAACTTTTTTTTTTTTAATCCCAGGGGCACTTTACCAGTAAGCCACATCCTAGCCTTTTTATTTTTTATTTTGAGAAAAGTCTCTTTAAGTTGTTGAGGGTCCCACTAAGTTGCTGAGGCTGGTCTTGATCTTGCAACTCTCCTGCCTCAGCCTCTTGAGACTACTGACTATATACAGCCAACGTTTTATGATTATCGACTCACTCTACCTTAGTGAAAGACTGGATCAGAATGGAGGATAAGAATCTTTTAGCAGTTCAGTTTTCAGGAATTCCAGAATTATCATCCCTTACCATAACAGTTATTGGAAACCTCTCCCAATAAATTATCTCGTTTCTCAGGGCTGGCAGAGTTTGATCTGCTGGATATTAGAAAAATGCTTAAATTTTTAAGAGAATAACTGATAGCTATCTCCCTGATCCCTCCTGCATATTTTCCTTTTAAAATCAGGTACTTGTGAACTAGAGGTTGACAAAAATGAGTATTTTGTGTGACTGGGAGAGATTAATTTGTGCTCGTTAAGTCATACTAGGTTCCTCTGATTCTGAAAATGTCAGAAAGACTATATCAAAGATGACCACAGCTAGAACCAGCAGACCTAGAGAGATCTAGGACAGAAGAGCTGTTAGGGTGGGAGGGAAGTCCCGAGTCTAAGCAGTAGGATCCTGGCTCTTATGTAAGACAATGGAGCTGAGACATTGGTGATCTAGTTGTACTGGGAAAGAGTCCAGGGGAAATAACGAGGATAAATAATGAGTCACATCAAAGATGAACCAGGGCAAGCACTTATGGAACTGAGAAATATATTAAATCAGAAGTCAGGAAGTCATGAGTACAAACTAAAGACGAATCTACACTCCAAAGTAATGCAGTAGTTTGTTGTTTTGTTTGTTTTTTGGTACCAGGAATTGAATCCAGGGGTGCTTAATCACTGAACCATATCCCCATCCCTTTTTATTTTTTATTAGAGACAGGGTCTTGCTAAGTTTTTGCTTAGGGCCTTGCCAAGTTGAGCAACTTGGATTTGAACTTGCTATCCTCTTGCCTCAGTCTCCCAAGTCACTGGGATTTCAGGCATGAACCCCCTTGCGCAGAGTAATGCAGGAAATTCTAGAAGCAATTTTAAATAAGCCTGTAATCCCAGCAGTTTGGGAGGCTGAGGCAGGAAGATAGCAAGTTCAAAGCCAGCCTCAGCAACTTGGCAAGGCTCTAAGCAATTTAGCGAGACCCTATTTCAAAATAAAAAGGGTTAGAGATGTGGCTCAGTGGTTGAGTGTCCCTGGGTTCAATCCCTGGTCCAAAAAAATAAAAAATAAACTGGGCATGGTGGTGCAAACCTGTAATCACAGTGACTGGGAGGCTGAGGCAGGAGGATCTACAAGTTGGTGAGACCCTGTTTCAAAAAATAAAAAGAGGGGCTGTGGCTGTGACTCAGAGGTAGAGCACTCACCTAGCACGCATGAGGCACTAGGTTCAGTCCTCAGCACCACATTAAAATAAATTAAAGGTATTAAAATAAAATCAAATAAAAAATAAAAAGGGCTGGGAATGTAGCTCAGTGGTAAAGCATCCCTGGGTCTAATCCCCAGTACCAAAACCAAAACAAAACCTCAAAGTCAAGGGCAGAAATGGGTGTGGAATCAGATTGGGGAATAGTTTGGAAGTCAGTATGGCCAGTTGCTGTGAGCAAGATTTTTTTCAAAGATAGGACCTATTCTTTTTAAAGGCTAAAGGTGCCTTGCCTTAGAGCTATCTGTGAATAATTCAGATCTTGATAAGGAGGGTGAAGGAGAAATCAGAATATTATGGTTCCCACAGTCAACCATTGCTCCTGTCTGTGACACCAGGGCTTAACTCCGACTATTATAAATAAAAAACAAAACAATACCGTTCCCCATTCCCAGTCATGAATCAGAATCTCTGGGGGTTAATTCCAGACATCAGTGTTCATCTGTTGTGGTACTGGGGACGGAAACCAGGGCCTCAGTCACGCTAGGAAGGTGTTCTACCACTGAGCTACATCTCCAGCCCTTTTTAAATGTTTTAAATTTTGAGACAGGGTTTCACTAAATTGCCCAGGCTGGCCTAGAACTTTCAATTCTCTTGCCTCTGCTTCCTGAGTATCTGAAATTACAGGTGTGCACCACTGCTCCTGCCCATTGGTGTTTTCTGTTTCCCTGCGTGATTCTAATTTGCAGCCAGAGTTGAGCCGCACTGGTTCAATGCCTTCGTCCTTGGTGAAACAGAAGCAGAGGAAGGTGTCCCATGCTAAGCCATAGGAGTCCTCAGTTATTACTGAAAACCAGCACAAACCCTCAGGAGAGCACTCCTATATGAGCGATGGGTGTAGGAGCTTCTGGAAGCCTCAGAACATCTTGACCCAAAATGTTTCTGCTTGTCTAGCTATCCAGTATGAGGGCCAAACCCTTCCTTAAATCCAACCCTGTCCCAGGTTGGTTGGCTGCTGGTATTTTGCACCAATGTATAGAGAATTGGTCAGAGGAACTGACATCATTTGAAAAGCAGAAAAGCATACTTCCAGATCAACAAAGTAGCTGTGTCTACAAAGGCACCCAGGTGCGATGAGCAAGGACTCCAGCTTTGGGTCAGACAGTCCTGGCTTCTCATCCTGGCTCCTCAGGTCCATGAGCTGTGCACCCTGGATGGTTTCCTATATAAACCTGAGGAGGGTTCCCCTTCTGTCAAAACAAAACCCCCAGAAAATGTTGCCCCATAGTCATGATCTTGCTGTACCCAAAGAAAATAAAATCATCCAAGCCGATCATGTAAACCAAAAGAAGCCTTTATTTTAGCTGGCCAGAGATGATCGCCCTTACGCCTAAAAGTGGTGTGCCGGGAAATCATGCCTTAGTTCTTTTGTTACCAACTTTTATAGGGTGCAGGAAGGGATTAGGGATTGAGGTGGGGCTGACTCTCCTGATCATGCTGGAGAATCTCCCTGGGGAGCACCAACATTTTAATCTGTTTTCTGTTGCTATAACAATCTTAAAAAGTCTCAATTACTAGCTGGGTGCAGTGGCGCATGCCTGTAATCCCAGTAGCTTGGGAGGCTGAGGCAGGAGGATCGTGGGTTCAAAGCCAGGCTCAGCAACTTACTGAGGCCCTAAACAACTCAGTGAGACCCTGTCTCTAAATAAAATACAAAAAAATAGGGCTGGGGATGTGGCTCAGTGGTGGAGTGCCTCTGGGTTCAATCCCCAGTACCAAAAAAAAAAAAAAAAAAAAAAAAAAAATATATATATATATATATATATATATATATATATCAAAAGTCTCAATTACTTTATTGTGAAAAAGTATTTTTTTGTTTCAAATGCACACCACCTCAGATGACCTCAATAATGCAAGTTTGGGATACTTACGGAGACCACCTGACAATCAGGTTTTATTAAGTGACAGAAATTTTATTCTTTTTGGGGGGTGGTACCAGGGATTGACACCAGGGACACTTCACCACTGAGTTACATCCACAGACCTTCTTTTTTTTTTTTTTCTTTGCGGTGGTGGGGTTAAACCCGGGGGTTTTGTGTGTGAGGCGAGCACTCTACCAACTGAGCTATATCCCCAGCCCTTTTTATGTTTTTATTTTGAGATGGCCTCACTAAATTGCTGAAGCTGGCTTTGATCCTCCTGCCCCACCCTCCCCAGCCGCTGGATTACAGGTGTGTGCCACCACACCCAGCTGTGACACTTTTTAATTGTTAGGTTTTTTTTCTCACATTACTTCTTACACTAAGTGAGGGTTTGCTTTTGTTTTTCTCCTTCCTGACGCCAACCAATTCTCCAAATCTCCAGACACCAGCTGGGTGTCCTGCAATCCAATTCGTTCTGACACTAACTAGCCAGAGTGAGCATCAAACTTCATAGGTTTAAGGGCTTGGTCTCACACGACTGCCCTCGCTCACAGGACCTGGTCCAGTCCCCAGTATTGGGTCTGTAGGTTAACCACAATTATGTCCAACATAAACACAAATTTGATAATTTTTGTTTGATACGCGTTTGATAATTTCTTAGAAGGACTCAAAGAACTCAGGAAAGTGATTTACTTACTATTACTAGTTTATTATAAAGCTTACAACTCAGGAACAACAGCTAAAAGGAGGAAATGAATATAGCAAGACCCGGGGAGGTGGGCTGTGTGGCTTCCATGCCCTCTCTGGATACCCTAGCCTCCTGCCACCTCCATGCATTCACTAGCCCAGGAGCTCTCCAAATTGAGTTTAGGGGTTTCATTTTGTGGAGTGTCATACATAGGCACACACAGAAATGATTAAGTCACTGGTCATAGCCCCTCTCTATTCCTTAGAGGTTGTAAAGTGGGGCCAAAAGTTCCAGGCTTCTAATCAAGGTTTAGTTTTTCTGATGACGAGCTCCCATCCTGAAGCTATCTGGATTCCCACTGAGAATCACATTGAAACAAAATATTCTCCTTTTGCCCTTATCCAGGAAATTCCAAGGATTTTAGGAGTTCTGTGCCAGGAGCCGGGGACAAAGACCAACTATATTTCTTATACTACACCAACAGTGCATGAGGGTTCCAGCAGCTTCACATCTTGGCCAACATTGTTCATTTTCATGTTTTTTTAAATAGTAGCTTGTGGCAGAGAAATCTTACAGATTATTGTCTGTGTGAATATGTGACAGGGCCACAATATACAAGTGTTTGATGTTGCAAATAAGGTTTTTAAAAGTTCCTTTGAGGGCTGGGGTTGTGGCTCAGTGGTAGAGTGCTTGCCTAGCATGTGTGAAGCCCTGGGTTTGATCCTCAGCACCACATATAAATAAATAAAATAAAGGTTCATCAACAACTAAAAATATATTTTAAAAAAATTCCTTTGAGGGGCTGGGGATATAACTCAATTGGTAGAGTGCTTGCCTCACCAGTACAAGGCCCTGGTTCAATCCCCAGCACTGCCAAAAAAAAAAAAAGAAAAAGAAAAAAAATTCCTTTGAAAATCAACATGTGTGACTTTTTAAGTAGAGGTCTTAAATCACAAAACAAAAATCCAAAGAAACGAACAAAAGGTCTTAGAAAGGTCATGTGAGCCAGGCACAGTGGGGCATGTCTGTGATACAGTGATTCAGGAGGCTGAGGCAGGAGGATAACAAGTTTGAGGCTAGCCTCAGCAACTTAGTGAGGTTCTAAGTGAGGCTTTAAGACCCTGTCTTGAAAAAAAAAAAAAAGCTGAGGATGAGCACCCTGGGTGCTTAACCAATCCACGGTTCCAAAAAAGTTATATGAATGGGTATGGGTTTAGAATCCTTTTGAGTAAAGTAGTATATAGATTCAGAAAGTGTTTTTGAATTAACATATTTAAAATGTAGTCTTAATTAAACTGATAATTAGTATATATAGACATTGGGTTATTTCATTTACATCCTTAAAAACTAATGTGGAGCCAGAGCATAGTAGCACATGCCTGTAATCCCAGTTGCTTGGGAGGCTGAGGCAGGAGGATGGAGAGTTCAAAGCCAGTCTCAGCAATTTACAGGCCCTAAGCAATGTAGTGAGACCCTGTCTCTAAATAAAATACAAAAAAGGGCTGGGAGGTGGCTCAGTGGTTAAGCACCCCTAAATTCAATCACCAGTATCAAAAAAATAAAATAATGTGTTCATAGTTAAGTGCGGTTGTGTACACCTGTAATCTCAGTAATTTGGGAGGCCGAGGCAGGAGGATTGCAAATTTGAGGCCAGCCTCTAGGAGAGGTGGGGAAACAAGGTCAAGAAGATGAAAGGAATTTGGGTCCTTGGGTGACATTTTAGAGCAGAGCTGCCTGGAATGATCACTTATGGACCATCAGAGAAGAGGGGAAGGAATACTTTACATTATTTAAGTCACTTTATTTGATGTCTCTTTGTTACAGCAGATTAACCTTTAATTTTTGAAGTACTAGGGACTGGATCCAGCAGTGCTCTATCACTGTGCAACATCTTGTCCTTTTAAATTTTTTTATTTTGAAACAGGGTAGGTTGCCCAGCTGGCCTCAAACTTGCAATCCTCCTGCTTCAGCCTCCCAAGTCGCTGGGATTACAGGCATGCACTACAATGCCCAGCATGCCTGTCTTAGAAACTATACATTTGTTGGTTTCTACTAGCTGTTTAACTACAAAATCATCATTGAAATTAAGGTGTTTTGTTACTGTACTTGCATCATATATAAAGGGTCATCTATTAAGTAGGCTTTGTGTTTTGGCTTGCTTCACTCAGACTACTGATTTTGAGATTTATCTACGTTATTGCATGAATCAGTAGTTTTCACTTTTCGTTGCCCAATAGTAGTGCCCTGCTTGGATATACGACATTATATTTATTTGTTCCTGTTGATAGACATTTTGACCAGTTTATTATTTGTACACCCAGGATGCCCCCCAAATGTGATGTGATTTCTTTTATATTCAGGCTCATTATTAAGTGGTCAAGCAGTCTCTCAGCAATAGCTCAATGCCTAACACTGATTCAGTTGTGTTGGACTGCTAAACTTTGTCAGTGAGGGGTAAATGGGCCAGTACAGTGGTATGGGCCTGCAATCCAAGCAATGTGGGAAGCAGAGGCAGGAGAATCAAAAGTTTGAGGCCAGCCTCAGCAACTTAGCAAGACACTTTCTCAAAATAAAAAATTAAAAGGGCTGGGGATGTAGTTCAGTGATAAAAGTTCCCAAGTTAAATCTCCAGTACCTCTCTCCCCACAAAAAGGCAGGGGTGACTCCACTGGATTCAAATGGTTTATTTACACAGCAAAAGTAAGAAGTATGGTGTCTGCCCTCCAGGTGCCCAGTCTATTGCCAAAAGCTCCCTCCTTGTCCCCAGTGCCAATCCAATAATGAGACATGGTTTTAAGAAAAAGGAAAAAGGTTTATTGCTTTGTTAGCAAAGGAGAAACACAGCCTCCTGTCCCAAAGGCTGTGAGTCTGTCCCTCAGCAGGAACAGGGCTTTGGAAGAGATGATTCAAAGCCTAACTCCAAGGGGATATAGCTCAGTTGGTAGAGTGCTTACCTCGTAAGCAAGGCCCTGGGTTCAATTCCAGTACCGCCAAAAAAAAAAAAAAAAAAAAAAAAAAAGGCTACACTCCAGTGCTGTTGGAATTGTAATTCACTTGTTAATTTAGGAGATGTTGCAGTGGCTGAGCAGCAAGGACTTTATTCAAAGAATAAGGTGGACCCCTGTTAGAAGTCCACTAAGAAGACGCTAATTAGAGGCCAGAGCATAGCCCAAGTGATGGAAAACCCTCAGGATATGAAATATATTAAGAGTGGGGAACACCCAAAATGGAAAACAAATTTCTGAAAACTGTTTAAGATGTTGTCCTTAATTCTGCCAGTAATGGTAATTACCTGAGGGTACTGAAAGGACCAGACTTATAAAGAGACTGGGTTTTTTTTTTTTTTTTTTGGTACTGGGGATTGAACCCAGGGACATTCCACCACTGAGTCACATCCCCAGCCCTACTTTGTATTTTATTTAGAGACAGGGTCTCACTGAGTTGCTTAGGGCCTCACTTAGTTGCTGAGGCTGGCTTGTGATCCTCCTCCCTCAGCCTCCCAAGTGCTGGGATTACAGGTGTGCGCCACGCGCCCGGCTGAGACTGCGTTTTTAACAGATCTCACATGTTAAACCAATACAAATGAGTTTACTGTTTCCGTTTCTTCTGAGGAGTTTCTTTTCCCAAAGGTAAGGCAGGAGGACCAAAGCAGCTTCTTTTCCCAAGAGGTAGAAGCACAGACTATTTTAAATTTCTCTTCCTCTTGATCTTACTCCGTTTGGCTTCCGTCTTTACAAACCAAGTAGTCTGTGAGCTAAGCGTTTCGTTTGGCATGTTGTACTTTTAAAGTAATAGTATTTAGAAGGAAAGCTAGAACATTCTAAAAACGGTCTTCGTTTTTGACAAGAAAGTGTGTCTTTCCTAAATGCCAACAACCCGTGGAGGTGAAGGGCGCCTGCCCTTGTACGGTGGGTGCGGTGATCGCCGGTTCACCAGGGGCCCCAAGGCTGCTCCCGGGCGGTGGTATGAGTTGCAGACAAAGGGGAACAGGCGGAGGGGCTGCCGTGAGTCACCTTCATCGTCCTGGGGCTGAAAGCAGGGTCTACCCTTGACTACCAGAGGAAGCCCAAACCGCAAGGGCAAACAGGACTCGGCGCAAGCGGAGTCCCAGGCAGCGACGTGCAAGGAGGTGGGGAGACGGGGGTGACAGGAAGGCACCGGGGCGCTGAAGGCTGGGCCCTAAGCAAGGGCTGACTTAGGCGACGTCCAGCACGTCGATCTCAGGAAACGGAACGTCACCTTTGGGGAAGGGAGAGCCACTGAGAAACTAACGAAAGGCTAACGTCGCTGAGACTGAGTGACTTGTCCAAGCCAGACAACTACGGGCGGAACCCGAAAGCAAGCTAATTCCAAAATATTTCTAATTCCGAAATAAATTAACTACAAATTTCCCGCGGTCCCATGTTTACCGTTGACCTACCAATTCAAAACACAAGGCATACGTTTCCCACAGGCCCCCAGCTCGGCGGAAATGGCCTCAGTACTTCAACCGGAAGCGGAAACTGACTGCCGAGGACGCCGCCTAACGGCCGACTAGAGCAAAAGCAAGCCAGATAAAAACCCACCACGCCGGAAGGGGCCAGGCTGCTTCCGGTGAGAGAGCGACCGAGGAAAGCCTCAGAGGGCGGGTCTCCAGGATCACTTTGCGCAGAGCGCTCGGCTCCGCGACGTCTCACGTCCGCTATTGCGCAGGCGCCATACCACTGCTTTTGCGAACGCGTACACAAATACGTGCGCGCGCTCGCTCAGCGTTCGGCGCAGCGGGCGCTGAACAGAGGGTAAATCCTTTGGAGCTGTAACCGGACTTTTGTTTTTTAAACTACAACTCCCAGCATGCCTCATCCCTCATATTGGTACTAGTTGTGGCTTCTCAGGATAGGGTAAAAAGAAACTTAGGTGGCGATGACGTACCGAGGAAAAAAATTGAACAAGTTGTTTGAGCGCCTCGCTCGCAGAAGCCCCAGTGGCCTAATGGATAAGGCATTGGCCTCCTAAGCCAGGGATTGTGGGTTCGAGTCCCATCTGGGGTGGTTGTGCTTTTTATATGATGCTTTTTTTTTTATCCATTCTTTAACGATTGTTCTTAAGTATGATTTTCACTTTACTTTTTTGAAAAATGGGAACAGTGTACGTGTAGTTTTACTACCAAATGGGCTACAGTTTGTGACAGTGAGGACAATTCACCTCCTTCCTCAGCCGTAGTAAGTTCTTAAAGCTTTTGGGAAGTCTCAATAGGTTTAATTTTGATACCCCTTCTGGAAATCGTTAAAAAAAAATCTTCAAAGAGTCTTCCATATCAAATCCTTAATCCACTCCTGTCTGATCCACTTCTAAGGTTCGGCCGTCGGTCAACTAAAGATGTCTTTAGTACTGAGCCCAGAAAGGGCCTTTTCCCTCGATCTGCCTTTCGCTGGGTTTCTGAAGGACCCGGTACCCAGTTCCGCTCAGCAGTCGCTTGCTCTTCTCTTGATTCGTTAGGGCGCCGCTCGGTGTTTGATTAATATGGCTCCGCAGAACAGGGAAGTGACGCCTTTCACGCCGGGCCGTCGGCAGGGGGAGCCGGCACAGTCCGACCGTACCACTAAGCGTCTTGCGGGGGGTGGGTGAGGAAGAGAGCGCTAGCAGAGGCCGCCTCTGGAAAGGACAAGAAAATGGCGGCCTTAGGGTCCCCGGCGCGCACTTTGCGAGGCCTTCTGCGGGAGTTGCGCTATCTCAGCGTGGCCACCGGGCGACCCTATCGCGACAACGCGGCCTATCGGTACCTTGTGAAGGCTTTCCGTGCACATCGGGTACGGAAACCATGTCCCGGGAGCACGTCCCGGGAAGGGAAGAAAAGGCGGGTCTGGGCGGGTGTTCGGAGCACCGGGTCTTAGGGTCTGCGTGCCTGAGGCCGACCCTCCGGGCGAGGCCCTGTTCCCGCGGGCTTCAGCTCCCGCCCAAGCCGGGACTACCCTGGGCCGCCGTTGCCGTCCTCGGCAGGGGTGGGGCCGTGCCGTGCCGGAGGAGTTCATTGGCTGCTTCCGAGGCTCGTTGGGGAGGGGAAGTCGGAGCCGGGGAGCCGGCGACTTGCGGACTGCGCCTGAAGATAAGGCTTGGTGAGGGTGTAGTGTCACCACACTTAGAGCGTCTACTCAGCACTCCTCGCCCTTCCCCAAGTGGACATATCGTGAGAAGCTGATTTTGAGGCATAAAGGAAAACCAGTGAGGCGGGGACTATTGGGAGCTTTTTGAAGGGTCGGAACTGTTGTGCCGTTGTGCCATCCCCTGCGGAACGGTACTGTAGGGAGGTCGTACCGACAGTTACCGTGTTAGCTTGCCGCAGGACCAGGTGCTTTCGTTAAAACTTCTGTGCCAAATAAATGTAAATATATATCCCCCTTAGGTTAAAGCGAGTGGAAGACTCGCTTTAATTTTCAACACGGAGCCCCAGAGGCTCAGGGACGTTTACTTGAGCAAGAATCAGTAAAACAACTAGAATTTAGAAAAGAATCCTCCCGATTACTGCTTTTGGTCTTATGGGTCTGGCTTGGAAAGAAGTTGCAACCAATCTCAGAAGTGAACATTGTAGAGTCCTTTGTACGTCACAGAAGGAAGGCTGTTGTCCTTGAGCAATGTGAGAAGAATTATCATTTAAACTGTTGAATTTCTGAGCTGTGAAATTTAGAATGCAAAATCTTAGAATTAAATTTAACCTAGTTTTTTTTTTTTTTTTTTTTTTTGGTACTGGGGATTGAACCCAGGGGCACTCCACCACTGAGCCACATCCCCAGCCCTATTTTGTATTTGATTTAGAAACGGGGTTTCACTGAGTTGCTTAGGGCCTCGCTAAATTGCTGAGGCTGGCTTTGAACTCGCGATCCTCCTGCCTCAGCCTCCCAAGTGCTGGGATTACAGGTGTGCGCCACTAACCTAGTTCTTAAAAGATCACAATGTTAGGCACTGGTGCTAGGAACTTGGGCCAGATACCAAGAATAAGATGCACACGAATCCTGTATTTTAAGCTTATAGTCCATCTTAGGAACCATACAATGAAACACTTCCAAGTGTTAAGGGTGTAGACAATTGGGGCTTTGGTATAAAGAAGGGGTAGTTAGAGAAGGCTTTCAGGAGCACTTTAAGTAGGGATCTGAAGGATAAATTGAAGTTAGCAAGTAAATGGGCGTCAGGGAGATTGAGGGTCCAAGTAAAGGAACCGTACATTTGAAAGCCAAGAAGTCTAGAAGAACTGACATTGAGAATGGTTGAAGCTTAAGGTGCAGTAGGTGAAGTGGAGGAAGATGAGGTAGGTGGTGGGTAGGAATTTAAACGTTATTATAGTGTAGCTGGGCTTGGAGGTACAAACCTGTAATCCCAGCTATTCAGGAGGATGAGGCAGGAGGATCACAAGTTTGAGACCTGCCTGGGCAATTTAGTGAGATGCTCTTCCAAAATAAAAAGTGAAAAGGACTGGGGGTGTAAGTTGTTGGTGGAGGGCACCTAGGTTTAATTCCTAGTACGGCACAATAAACAAGCTTATGGAGGTAACATTATTGCTCCTGAATGAAATTTGGTAGTGGCTCTAAAATTGCTCTAAAGGACATTTGAAATTCATGCCTAAAATTCTAGGGCTGGAGATGTAGCTCAGTGGTGGAGTATTTGCCTAATATGCCTGAGACCCTAGGTTCAATACCCAACAACATGCCAAAAAAAGAAAAAGAAAAAGTTTAGGTGTAGCGGTGTACACCTGTAATCCTAGCAACTCAGGAGGCTAAAGCAAGAAAATTCTAAGTTTGAGGCCAACACCAGCAACTTAGTGAATCCCTGTCTCAAAATATAACATAAATAAGGGTTGAAGATGTAGCTGAATGGTAAAGCACCTTTGGGTTCAATCCCCAAGACCAAAAAAACCCCACAAATGTTAATTTTAATTTGATTAGCATAACTAATGACTGCCATTTGCACACATGATAGCACACATTCTAGTTTTCAGATTCTAACCCTAGATATTCAGAGAAATGGCATTATGTAGAAAGTGGTGCCCTGGGACTAATCCACACATCCCCATATACGTACACATTCCCTCTGTTCCTACCCCATTCTCACAACCTTAGAACACTAAAATAGTTAAGGAGAGGACAGCATACTACATTTCACTGAGACTTTGGAATGGGTATGGAATTTCCAACTTTTTTTTTTTTTTTTTTTTTAGTACCAGGGATTTAAACACCAGGGGCGTCACTTAACCAGTAAGCCACAGCCCCAGCACCAGCCCCCTTTTAAAACTTTGAAACATGGTCTTGCTAAGTTGCTTAAAGTCTTGCTAAATTGCTGAGGCTGGCTTTGAATTTGCAATCCTCTTGCTAGAGCCTCATGAATCGCTGGGATTACAGGCATGCCACACCACCCCCAGGAATTATTCAGCCTAGTAAAAGTCATTAGAACCCAGATTTTTCAGATGAATAAGTAGCACGAGCAAGTTTTTTGTTTTGTTTTGTACTGGATATTTAATCCAGACGGGCTTTACCACTGAGCCACATCTCCAAAAGAACAAGTTACATGAACACGTTCATATTACTTTTATATATAAAACTTTCATTTTGTTATATTGAGGACAAGGTTTTTATTTTTCAGAAAAAATAAGCCTTTGAGTTTGAAATGAAAGGTATATACCACATTAACCAAAGTACAGAAACAGAAAATGAAACAGCCCTTTGTTTGAAGAGGAGAAAATTCAATATCATATTCCTTAGTAGTTCTCATCTCTGCCATTAACTAATCACTGGAGTTTAGTTTCCTCATTTGTAAAGTGAAGGAGTTGAAACTGGGGAGTATGTCTTCCAGTATTAAAACTTAGAAATATTCAATTAAACATTTCCAAGAATTCTCTTTGCTGGGTATACCACACATGCCTATAGTTACAGCTGTTAGTGGTGGGGACAGGTAGGATTCCTTGATCCCAGGAATTCAATTTCTGCCTGGGCAACATAGGCTCCCTCAACCCCACCCACCCCCACCCCCAAAAAAGTGGGTTTGGTAGCATATGCCTGTAATCCCAGCAACTGGGAGGCTGATGCAGGAGGATCCCGAGTTCAAAGTCAGCCTCAACAATTTAGCAAGGCCGTAAGCCTTTGAGACCCTGTCTCAAAAAATGTGGCTGCTGTGGCGCAAGCCTGTAATCCCAGTGGCTCAGGAGGCTGAGGCAAAAGGATTGTGAATTCAAAGCCCACCTCAGCAATTTAGCGAGGCCCTAAGGAACTCAATAAGACCCTTTCTCTAAAGTAAATAAAGTACAAAAAAGGACTGGAGATGTGCAGTGGTTAAGTACCCCCTGGGTTCAATCCCTGGTACCCAAAAATAATAAAAATTTTAAGCCGGGCGTGGTGGCACACGCCTGTAATCCCAGCACTTGGGAGGCTGAGGCAGGAGGATCGCAAGTTCAAAGCCAACCTCAGCAATTTAGCGAGGCCCTAAGCAGCTCAGTGAGACTGTCTCTAAATCAAATACATAGTAGAACTGGGGATGTGGCTCAGTGGCTCACTGGCTGAGCGCCCCTGAGTTCGATCCCTGGTTCCAAAAAAAAATTTTTTTTAAAGAAAAATAAAAAGGACTGGGGATATGGTTCAGTGATAAAGTGCCCCTGGGTTTAATCTCCAGTACCAAAAACAAAACAACCCAAACATTCTTTCTGAGGCTGGTGTAGCTTAGTGGTATAGCACATATTTAGCATGTACAGGGCACTAGATTAAATTCCCAGCATTAAACAAAACTTTTTGATTAATTGGAAGTCAGCTTTCCTAATAAATGAATATAGTTATGTCATTTTCAAGAAAATGGATGGAACTTGAAAAGACTTATGTTAAGCAAAATAAGCCAAACTTGAAGTCAGGGGTCATGTATTTTCTCTTATACATGGAAGCTAGAGAAAAAAAAAAGGGGGGAAAAGGTGGTATTGGAGAATCTCATGAAAATAGAAGGGAAACCAATAGAGGGTAGAGGATGTGGGGAAATGAGGAAGGAAGGAAAAGGGGGAAGTACTGGGGAATGAAACTGACCAAATTATAGTTATATTGTATATGTGTACAAATATGTAACAACATTCCACTATTATAATGCACTAATAAAAAAGAAAACAATTGAGTGCTTTTACAAATGTATTGTATTTATATATATACACATATGTATATGCCTTTGTTTTTTTTGTACTGGATTGAACCCAGAGACCTTCTACCACTGAGCCATATCCCCAGTCTCTGGGATTACAGATGTGTACACCATCATCGTGCTTGGGTTAAACAGGCTTTCTCCAGAGAGCAAATTCCACACATAAAATAGAAATGTGCATATATGTAAACGTGTATAGTGGTGCAGCCTGTAATTCCAGCGATTTGGGAGGCTGAGGTAGGACGATCACAAATTCATGGTCAGCCTCAGCAATTTAGCGGAACCCTGTCTCAAGATAAAAAATAAAGGTTGGGGTGTAACAGTGGCAAAGTACCCCTGGGTTCAGTCCCCAGTACCAAAAAACAAAACAAAAAAAAACTTGTTTATTAAAACTTTCTCTGTAGACCTATATCTGTAGCAGGATGTTAACTCTGGTCTTTCGCTTCTCTAGGTCACCAGCGAGAAGTTGTGCAGAGCCCAACATGAGCTTCATTTCCAAGCTGCCACCTATCTCTGCCTCTTGCGCAGCATCCGAGAACATGTGGCCCTTCATCAGGAATTTCATGGCAGGGGTGAGCGCTCAGTGGAGGAGTCTGCTGGTTTGGTGGGTCTCCAGTTGCCCCATCAGCCTGGAGGGAAGGGCTGGGAGCCGTGAACATGGAGCAATTCCTTGGATGCTATCTTCATATGAGAATTTAATCATTTCTACCAATATGTATTTATCATTAAATTTTTCTTAAAGTTTAGGATTTTTCTCTGCAATTTTGTTGACTGAATAATTAAGGGAATAAACTGGAGGTTTCATCTTTACTGTCAGTGAATTTATTGAACTTATACTAGGCACTACCACCTTAATTGATGTTCTTTTTTTGGAACCAGGGATTGAACTCAGGGACATTCGGCCACTGAGCCACATCCCCAGTCCTATTTTGTATTTTATTTAGAGACAGGGTCTCACCGAGTTGCTTAGGGCCTCGCTAAGTTGCTGAGACTGGCTTTGAACTCGCAATCCTCCTGACTCAGCCCCCCAAGTTGCTTGGATTACAGGCGTGCGCCACCGCGCCCAGCTTAATTGATGTTCTTGATCTACCTTTAAAAGATCTTTTTGTTTTTGTTTTTTTAAATTTTAAAGTAATACAAGGTTCTGGGCATGATGGTGCATACCCCTAATCCCATTTACTTGGGAGGCTGAGATAGAAGTTCAAAGCTAGTCTCAGTAACTTAGTGAGGCCCTAAGCAACTTAGTGATACCCTGTCTTAAATTAAAAAAAAAAAAAGGGGGCTAGGGATGTGGCTCAGTGGTTAAGCACCCCTAGGGTTCAATCCCCAGTGACAAAGAAAAAAAAAAAGCTGGGGGGACATGGGATGTAGCTCAGTGGTAGGGCATTTGAATTTGGTTCCCAGTACCACTAAAAGGAAAAAAAAGAAAAAAAAAAAGACAAGCTAAAAGTAATATAAGCCTGTTGTTTTAAGGAATTCAAATTGTCCTTGTCCTTCCCTGTCTATTCCCATTACCAGATGGTGAACATTATGTAACAATTTGATGTGCATCTTCCCACATATTTCCAATGCATATATACAAACAAAATTATATATACATTATTAAAAAGTACACAAGTATGATGTGTTAGGGTCCTGGCAGGAAACAGATGGTGCATTCAAAAAGGGTTATTGAGAGTTAAAGGGATATGAGCTGAACTAAGTAATGACAAATTGAGGTACGTGTGGTGTGCACATGCCTGTAATCCCAGTGATTTGGGAGGCTGAGGCAGGAGGATTGCAAGATCGAAGTCAGCCTAGGCAATTTAGCTAGACCCTGTCTCAAAAAATAAAAAGAATTGGGGAGGAAGATCAGTACAAAAAAGTAAGGTAAGTGGTGTATCTCTTAGGGGCTGGCAGCAGTGGGAGCTATTACCTTCCTACGCCTGAAAGTACTGATCCTTAGGTAGAGGAACCCAGCCACAGATCAAGAGCAACCCAAGGGATGAAGTCCAGGGAGAGTGAAGTCCAGGCAATGGAGTGAGCATATTAACATTTATACACTCCTAATCTCTACCTCCAATTGCTCTTTAACATTTATACCTCCCTAATCTCCACATCCAATTGCTCTTCCCCTTGATCCATTTGGGTGAATAATTCTACCATATATTTGGGTTATCAAGTAAAAACTTGGGCTTCATTTGTTATTCCTCTTCTTCCTTTCACATTGAATCATCCAGCAATTCTACTTCTTTAATAGCCCCTAACCCCCCTCCCATCTCTCTTCACTGTCTTTGCTGTAATTCAGGCACTAATCATCTTTTGGCTGAACTATTAAAATGTTCCCTTTGCTTTGAATGTGCTTAATTCCTCAATTAAAACTATTATTCTGAACTGGGCACAATGGCACAGGCCTACCAGCACTGAGGCAGGAGGACTGCGAATTCAAAGGCAGCCTCAGCAATGACCAGCCCCACACAACTCAGTGAGACCCCATCTTTAAATAAAATACCAAATAGAACTGGGGATGTGGTTTCATGGTTGAGTGTCCCTGAGTTCAATCCCTGGTACCCCCCCTCCCCCCAAAAAAGGCTGGGGATGTAGAGTAGGGGTAAAGCCCCTGGGTTTGATTCCCAGTACCACCAGAAAAACAGAAACAAAAACACTTGTTTTAGTCCTGGGGATCAAACTCAGGGTGTTACCACAGAGCTCTATTACCAGCTCTTTTTTTTTTTTTTTTTAAATTTTGAGACAGGGTCTTGGTAAATTGCTGAGGCTCACCTTGAGCTTGATATCCATCTGTCTCAGCTTCATGAGTTGGTGGATTACAGGCTTGAGCCAC